>CAWUFW010006639.1:600000-1119441 GCA_963921515.1 Calotriton arnoldi
ACTGCGTACACTTTGCCATCAACAAACCTAAGGCACCCAAACCAGCCCCACGCCCACCACGAAGGAACTGGAGCAAGGTTACCGACGAGCAACTTAACTCCACCCTCACCCGAGACAACCACACCTGGGCACCCGATGCAAACGACGCAGCCAGAGAACTCCACACCTGGATCTCCAACTGCACAGACGAGCTCGCCCGCTACGCAACCCCGACAGACAACGCCCCAGGAAAGCCGCCTGGTTCACCACCGCTCTCCAAGAAGCCAGACGCGCCTGGAGAAGAACTGGGGAAACACCAAGACAACCGAAAACCACACCACCTACAAGGACGCCATGACAGACTACCACAACCAGATCAGAGCCACCAAGAGGAACTTCATCCACAACAAAATCCTGGCCAACTCCAAGGAACTTTTCAGTGTCATTCAAGAATTCACCAACCCACGCAGCGAAGCCACAGACATCACCCCATCCCAAGACCTCTGCGACAAGCTTGGAACCTATTTCCACCTCAAGATCAAAAACCTCTACGACAACTTCATCGACCATCCACCAGGCGCCACAGACTGCCCCCGCCCCCCAGAAACACCAGCCAGCCCACCATCTCCAACTGGACACCGATCACGGCCAAAGACACCACCTCGACCATGAAAAGCATCCACTCTGGGGAGGGGAGGGGGCCCCCCACCGACCCCTGCCCCCCTCACGTCTACCACAGAGCCGCGGCCACCATCGCACCCGAACTACAACGCACCATCAACACCACCTTCAAAACAGGCACCTTCCCAGATGACTGGAAGCGTGCAGAAGTCGGACCCCTGCTCAAGAAGCCCACAGCTGACCCCACCGACCTCAAGAACTATCGGCCCATCTCGCTCCTCCCCTTCGCAGCCAAAGTTGCAGAGAAAACAGTCAACAGGAAACTGACACGATTCATTGAAGAGAACGCCGTCCTCGACCCGTCCCAATCCTGATTCCGAAGCAACCACAGCACAGAGACCGCCCTACTCGCCGCCACAGACGACATCCGCACCCTCCTGGACCAAGGCCACTCCGCAGCCCTCATCCTACTCGACCTATCAGCGGCCTTCGACACAGTCTCCCACCACACACTAGTCGCCAGACTACACGATGCAGGCATACAAGGAACAGCCCTGGACTGGATCCGATCATTCCTCAACGGAAGAAGCCAAAGGATCAGACTCCCACCCTTCCTCTCCGACCCCACAAAAATCACCTGCCGAGTCCCACAGGGTTCATCACTGAGCTCCACCCACTTCAACATCTCCATGGCCCCCCTCGCAGCCATCGTCCGACAACACGGCCTCAACATCGTATCCTACGCTGACGACATCCAGCTCATCCTCTCCCTCACCAAAGACCCCACCACTGCCAAACTCAACTTCCAGAAAGGAATGCAAGACGTCGCAATCTGGATGACCAACAGCTGCCTGAAGCTCAACGCCGAGAAGACAGAAGTCCTCGTCCTCGGTACCACCCCTTCTGCATGGGACAGCACCTGGTGGCCGACCGCCCTCGGAAGCCCACCTACCCCCTCAGACCACACCAAGAACCTCGGCATCATACTCGACTCATCACTCACCATGAACCGACAGGTCAACGCCGTCACCTCCAGCTGCTTCAACACCCTCCGCAAGACCTTCAAGTGGATCCCCCCTAAGTCAAGGAAGACAGTCGCCCATGTACTCATCACCAGCAGACTGGACTATGGAAACGCACTCTACGCCGGCATCAACAAGTCCCTACTCCGCAAACTCCAGACAATACAGAACACCACCGCCAGACTCTTCCTCGGCATCCCCCGACACGAACACATCAGCCAACACCTACGAAGTCTCCACTGGCTCCCCGTGGAGAAAAGAGTCACTTTCAAAATCCTCACTCATGCCTACAAATGCCTACACAACAATGGACCCAAATACCTCAACGACAGAATCAACTTCCACGTACCCAAAAGAAACCTCCGATCTTCCAACCTCGCACTGGCCGAAACCCCACGCATCCACAGAGCCAGAGCAGGCGGAAGATCCTTCTCTCACATTGCAGCCAAGACCTGGAATGAGCTACCGGCAGACATCAGACGCGCCCCTCCTGAACACCTTCAGGAAGACCCTCAAGACCTGGCTCTTGGCTAAACAGATCTGCGGACCCCCGCCCCTCCCCCCTCAGCGCCTTGAGACCCTCACGGGTGAGTAGCGCGCTTACAATTCCCTGATTGATTGATTGATTCCTTAGTGGTAGAAAAATGAAATGTGCTTTTGAATGCACATATATGGTATGTTTTGTGCCATTAATAATTATTTTGAAATATGTCCTCCACAATCGACTATGGTTAAGTGTTCTACCTCAGGCGTGCTTTGAAATGGGTAAGTGCGTCACACGGCTTTCTGTTGACTCTACATTGATTGTCCATCTGCAAACAAATTGAAGCAACTTCGCTTCTTTGCGATTAGCTAAATATGTGCAATATATTGGGTTGCGTTGTGAACGACGAGCTGTCCTTCAGCTTATGCCTTACTCTGTTCTTCTGGCTGCTTCGCGTTACTTGGAGATGAAAAGGCTGTTGTTCTGAAGTCTGTCGCTGTCTGGGCCTATCAACAAAGGCGCCTGGATGATAGGAACTGGTTTTCAGACCTAGCCTTTTATCTGTGCATACCTTGAAGCTTTGAGAGTGCTGCAGGTGCCAAAGGTAACACGGAGCTGAATAACAATCCCAGAAGCACTTGGAGCTCTGTGAAAGAGCCTGTGATTTGTGTTTGCAGGGTAGCTGCCACGTCACCCCATTTAGCTACACGCTGCTGATGTTTTCAGTGCGGAAAAAGGAATCTCCCACGTTTTTTATGCCTCTCTGGTCTTTTTAGAACTACCCATTTCTTGTAATACCCCTTCTCCCTTCAAAGTGTACCATAAGTTGCTTAGGTATTTGTATTATAAGATATTGCCCAATCCTCCAGTACCACCAATAGCAGTGCTCTGTTCGTTCAGTGTATGCTTATATTTCCCCCATTTCTATCTTATGCATTGCCAATCAACGCCCTTAAATATGCACACCTTGATAGCCTTCCTGCTTAAACTATATAAGATGCAGTTTGTTGTATCCACCTATTTTAATATTTAATGTTCACCATGTTGCATTGTATTTATGGGTTACATATCCTGTTATACAGCGGGCTGAAGGTCCGCGCTATAGTAAACAAAATTGAAATTGACTAGGAAGGTCAAAATTTGGCGTTCTTATGGATTATAATGACACTAAGATCACATCAGGTCAAAGGCAGTTGTCGTGAGCAGCCAAAGTGAAACCGTCAAAAGTGGGATAGAATTTAAAGGTTGAACTCTCGAGTTTCCCATAAGTAAAGCATTCATGATTCTAAGTAAAGAAGACTTAACAGTCTGGATCTCAATCTGCCATGGAGACTTATTAACTGCACTGGTGAGACACTGAATATCCCCCCAAAAAAGGCCATAGCACTCAACTAGGTCGTCTACTAGGAAGCCCGTGCTGAGAGCCTTACCAGGAATTTCAGACATTTGTTATGCAGCAAAACCCACCAATGGTACAAATGCCCCCAGTTGCTGTCTCTTTGCAGGGGGTTCCTAGCATAACCTTTTGGCATCAAACTTCTATATCCAAGTCCTGAAGTGCTGCTGAAAATGACTTGCCCAATCCAGGATTCCATGTGCTCCAGCCACCAGTAAATCTGGTCTTCCCCAACAGACTAAGAAAATTCTGAATGAAGAGCTAAGAAGCTTGGGGAACTGGAGCATTTTCAGGTGCCGAAGGTTGGTGCTGTGCTGCAAGAGACCCTAGAAGATTGTTTGGAATATCTATACCAGGAGAAAGATTACCTGACTAACACCCAGACAGAAACCCTGTGGTTCTTCAGAATCCGTTTCGGCTCAATGTTGATCTCCTGAGTCTTTGAGCTAGATGGTTGCCACTGTAGAGTCTAATGTGAAGGCCAAAAAGATCCATGGGAACCGCGCCCAATTTACAAGGAAGTCCAGTTCTCGAGGAGATTCACTTCCAGTCTGACCTGCAAATGTACCCCCCTACTTTCTGCAGCGTAAATCCAGTGTTGTCTTGGTACTCGGTAATCATAACATGAGCTCTCAAAGCCACCACCAGGGGCTTCAGTAGCTTGGTGAAGCACCATAGGGTGAACAGTAAACCAAATATTCATGCTTCAAACTCATGTACTTGCCCCTTGCCAACCAAAACGGCAGCAATTTCCTATCGGGGTTGAAGACTGAAACTGCCTATTGGGGATGCTTTATGTTGACCCACGCAGCCCAGTCCCCGAGGATTTGATTGATTTGATACTTCTAGAGCGCAGCATTCACCCGAAGGCATCAAGGCGCTAGAGAAAGGCCATTCATACCATGGAATTTAGAAAAAAAGAGAGAGAACTCCAGCTCACCGTTAGACTGTGAACAACTAGGTTTTAAGGGCTTTTCTGAACGGTAGCAGAAGAGGGATAGATCTAAGAGCAAGGGGTAGGGAGTTCCAGAGTTTGCTTGCTGCCACTGAGAATGTCCTATCTCCCCACTTCCTCTTCTTGGTTCTTGGTACCAATAGTTGCTTTTGAAGTGAAGAGCGTAGTAGTCTACTGGGAAAGTGCCATTTGAACATAGTCTTCAGCCTTGAAGGGTGGGGAGCGTGCAATGATTTATGGACCATACAAAGAGACTTAAAACTGATGCGTTGTTCAATGGGAAGCCAATGCAGGTGTTCTAGACCCTTCCTGGCAGATTGTTTTTTGGGAATGTCCAGAATGAGTCTTGCCAAAGCGTTCTGCAGTACCTGGAGTTTATGCTGTAAGATCTTATTAGCAGCCAGGTACAGAGCGTTGCAGTTATCAAGTCTTGACCTTACCAGGGCCAGTGCTACCGGAGTCCTAGCTGATCGCTGGATGAAAGGGAAGATTTTTTTTTAACGTCCTTCTGAGCCAGGAGCATGTAGAAATGGTACGATTCACTTGGATATTGAAACTAAGTTCAGTGTCCATCAGGACTCCCAGGTTCTTAACCTTTACCCTCGAGCAGGAGAACCTCCCAAAGATTGAGGCCAGCAGCTGCTATTCCACTTGGCTGCCCCTGATCCAAATATCATCACTTCGGTTTTCTCCCCATTAAGTTTCAAGAAGTTAGTAGACATCCAGTCTGCCACTCTGGTCATACATCCAAGGACATTTTCTGACAGTGAGCCCAGCCCCTTAGGGATGGTAACCATAATCTGTGTGTCGTCCGCATATGACACCACCTCCAATCCAAAGGAGTGGACTACAGTTGCGAGGGGTGCCACATACAGATTAAAGAGGGTAGGGCTCAAAGAGATGAATTCCCTCCAGTCTGAAATGCTGTGTGTCTGATACCTCAAGCAATAGCTGAGGAAACGTCTCCCTTGTAAAAAGATATGGCAGCTTTCTGTTCAAGCTTGTGAGTATTGGACCAGTTTAGCATTGTAAGCTTATGTAAAATATACCATTATTAGACGCAGGTTTTAAATGAACAGTATTATTGTGCAGTCACAATCTTCGGCATGCCAGTAAACCCCGCTGTGCGTGGGCATACAGCATTATGAATTACACCCCAGCAAATTCCTTTCAATACATAAAAGCCTTATTTATGCACCATTTGTAACAGCCCCTTCTCTTTGCACATAGACCGTGCCCTAACGAATTGAAGCAAAAACTTGTTGGATGAAGAGCTGACGGGTAATTTTCTTTTTCAATCCCGCAAAGCAAAGATCAGAAATCCTCCTTTTTGTTTTTTTGCATTTTGAGCATTTTCTAGAAACGTTGACTTGGCAAGTTCAGAATAGGGCCAGTCTTGTGGGACTGCCCAGTGTAAACATTTCTGTGTATGTATTCATAGAACTAATTGCCTGGATTCACTCCCATTATTGCGCTTCTCCACCTTACTGTATGTGACACCTTGCTGCGTAAACCATAAATTAGATTTGTTGTGTTGAAAAGCAATCCCTGCAAAAGTAATATTGTCTCATTTGGAGATGAAAATGGAACAATGCGCGAGTCTAAACAGGCTACATTTGTGCCTGTCTTTAAATAAATGGAGCATTGAGGTTTTAAAGTGCGTCAGCAGATATTTTTGTCAGTCAGGCCTTGCAAACGACACAGCTCTGAAACAAAGGGCACTGCTGTAGCAAGGGCATATGCTACCATCAGATGAGTTTCATGCCTTTGAAAAGCTATTCTGCAAAACATCTCAAGCACATATCAAAAGATAAAAAATATCATGCAACTTTGAAAAAACTGTTTGACAGAATCGAGCTGCATTACTGAGGATTCAAGGTTTAAAGCAGTGGATGAACACAGCTGTGTCACCACTTGCGGAGGGGCCATCATGGGGTCTTCTTTATGAAGAGGGTTAAGGAATAGTTAACTTGGGAGCGTACTGTCCCATAAGTGTGGTGAGCATTTGAGAAAGCTCAGACATCTCTTTACAAGCACAATGGTGTGTCACATACTTGCAACGTGTCCTCCTATAGCCTGATAACTCACAACTTTTTCAAAAAGCCTTGTTTACAATTTGCCATCTAATGTTGGGCATGAATGTGTTCAAGTTGTTTCTCTTTGAAGAAATCTTTGATCTTAAGATGTCTTGTGACTCCTCCCTAAAATCCTCAATGTACCATTTTGGTTCTGACATTCATCTCGAGTTCTGGGGTCTTTGAGCTACAACTAAGAATCATTCGGCTTCAGACACTTGATTTTCAACAGAGGGCATCGAAGTACTCCTGTTCACCATCATCGCTTCAAATTTGACCTAGACAGGAGGACTTTAGACAAATGATCAGGTCATTTAAGAGTGACTCTTGGGTAGGGGGGAAGATTGGGTGATGGAGAGTATGCCCTTCCAGTTCTTCTCCAAATACATCTCTACGTTCTCATGCTTAGACCATCTTTGAGTGTGCAAACTCTGTTTAACTTGAGACCATGAGGAATTGAGTTACTTGACCTGTAAGGCCTTCAAAAAGGCAATTCGATACAGAAGGCAGCTTTGCGGGGCTCACAATAGGATAGAGCGACAAGACCCATCTGAATCAACGCTGTTAGAGCCCGAGCATATCAAGGGACATTACTCGTTGGAGGGGAGTCTTTTTGGCGTTCCTCCAGGACAGACCGGGGAGTCCCCAAACCCTTTCTTAATAAGGCACTGATGTTGAGGAAGGACATTCTGGGATAGAGAGTGAACCAAAGGCAAAGACTTCTACTGCGTAAGAGGATCAACCATACCGGGACTTGACCAAAAAAAAAGTTTGTCATCGGAGACTGAGCACCACTCTTGATGGAGTCGAGCATCGAAACCCAGGCTGCCCCAATAAGGGATTTTGAGACTGTGCTTTAGCCGTGGTCACCAAGCCTGCTCTGTACTGAAAGCCCCCCCTCGTCTCTGGAGAAACTTCGTACCTCGCTCAGACTCAATACCAGCAAAGCACCGAGGTGCCAAAATCGATGCCAAAAAATGATTGACACAGACTTAAACATCAGAGGCATCACTACCACCAATAGAGCTCCAAGAGGGTTTTAAACAGAGGAAACACTATATGCATCAAAAATCATGGAAAATACTGGCTCGTCCTCTACCAGCACAGAGGCCAAATCCCACCCCCCAAAAAAGATAAGGCTGACATTTGAGGAGTAAATATCTGAGGAACTGCAAGAATGTCCAATTCCCAAGAAAAGTAAGCAAAAGCACTCCAGCCCCATATCTCAAACATAATATCCCAGGTCACCAGCATCAAGTCCAACTACACCTCCACTGCAGTCCCTACACGGGTCACCGTCCCCACAAGATTTACCTTATGCACTTTTCGACTCCGACCATGACAGCTAAGAGAATACTCTGGAACCTTACTATGACCCACTGTCATCACATGATGGGGAGGACAAATGGGGAGGCTACAGTACAGGTCCTCAAGATGATTCCAGCTTAGAGGTGTTCCCTGTTAAGGCCTCGCCGCCAAATGACACCAGAGCATGCCATGCTGTTATTCAGAGAGCACCAGACCTCAACACAGTGGTCAATGCTACCAGTTCCAAGTGACGTTCTTGCATTTCCGTATCTGGACAATCAGCTGACAGCAATGCCTAGGACACACTCAAGCGACAGTGTCACTCCTACACTAATTAGGATTTACAGTAAATGATAAAAAGTTTCATCCTTGTCCAGAGCAGATTCATCCATTTCTGGAAGCAGTGTTCAACTCAGTCACAGGCAAAGTCTACCCGAATCAAGAAAGAGTAATTTAAAGACAGCTACCTTTTTTTCATACATCACATTCGCTACCCGTGAGTACACTAATGAAATTGTTGGGGATGGTGGTCTCATGCCTAGCCATTGTGCTTTGCGCTCGCCTGAACATGCACCTGTTATAAGAGTGTCTGTCCTGGCAATGGTCTCTAGTGATGGGTCAATTTAAAGATCTGTTATTAGTGGAGCCCAGGGTTCTGCACAGTCTCAAATGATGGAATGACAATTTGTCTCTGGATATACTTTTTCTGGGCCCTCGGCCGCAGGTGACCATTATTAAAGACTCCTTATAGGGTGGGGAGCACATCTGAACAACATAAATGTTGAGGGTACCTGATTCAAGAACGGTGATTCAGGTCATATCATCCTCCTCAAGCTGACAGCAATCCATTTGGTACTCAAGGTGTTTTATACACTCATTCACAGCAAGGTAGTCCTGGTATGGGTACACAACATGATGGCCATGTATTACATTAAAGAACGGGTACTTCTTCACCTAAAGGTGTCAGCATTAGCCCAAATAATCTAGCAGTGGGCCATTCACATTCATATCCAGCTCCTAGCAGATTATCTACCTGGAGTGGAACAGTACTAAGCAGGACTCATCAAGTACAAAATGAGAAATTCATCCCCAAGTACTTGCATTGCTTCCAAAAATAGGCAACGCCCAGGGTCAATCTGTTTGCCACCGAAGAAATCGCATAATGCTTAACCCCTTAACTGCTGGGCCTTTTCCCCCCCAGTGCTGAGCCCTTTTTTGGCTATTTGTAGTAGTTCGCGATTAGGCCTCTGTAACTTTTTGACCAGATAAGGTATCCACACCAAATTTGCGTCCTTTTCTTCCAACATCATGGGGATTCTAAAGGTACTCGGGGTTTGTGGATTCCCCTGGAGGGGTCCCAGATTTTAGCCAAAATACAGCAAAATTTTGGTTTTTGGGGGAAAAATGGGAAAAAAGTCCCGCATATGAAAGCGTCTGGGTTTTTCCCTGCAAATGGTATCAAAAAAAGGGTTTGTGGGGCTCAAATCTCCATTTTCCCAGCTTTTAGGGAATGACTGACTTTTGTCAGAAAACTAAAAAGTTTACACAATTTTGGCATTTTTCTGGGACATAGCCTATTTTTGCTATTTTTTGTGCTTTCAACCTCCTTCCAGTTAATGGTAGAAATGGGTATGAAAGAAATAATGGATCCTGGAAATCTATACATTTTAGAAAAGTAGACAAAATGCTGAATTCAGCAAGGGGTCATTTGTGTAAATCCATCAAGGTTTCTTTATAGAAACTAACAGTTAAATATAGGAAAAATGGAAAATTAGTTGAAAAAAACAGCCTTTTGTGTCAACGTTTTCACCTGTAACTTCTTCTAATTATGACTGCTCTTTGAAAGCAATATACCGTTACATCCACTGGACCTTACTGGTTGTGGGGATATATAGGACTTGTAGGTTCATCAAGAACCCGACGAACCCAGAGCCTAAAACTGAGCAGCGTCTTGCAATGGTTTTTTATTATGTACCGGGTATATAGCAATTATTCTGGGAAAATGTATACATGGAATATTCGGTATGAAAGACTCCTATGTATTTCTGAAGTGGGAACACAATATAGAGTTTAGAAACAGTAGATATTTGCACATTTCTGAAATTGGTAATACTCCTACTAGCATGAGAATTATAGGTCATTTTTCAAAATAACTTCTTTTTACACATTGTCTTTCATTTGGAAGGCAGAAATGCATCGAAAGTCAATAGGTAATAACAGTTGCTTTACAAATCTGAATTACCGTAAGTGTCCCGATAAAAATGGTACCTCACTTGTGTGGGTAGGCATAGTGCCCACGACAGGAAACGGCTCAAAACGCAACGTGAACACACCACATTTTCACAATGAAAAATTACCCTTTTTTTGCAAAGTGCCTAGCTGTAGTTTTTGAACCCTTGCTCTGCCGGCACCCAGGGAAACCTAGCAAACTATACATTTTTGAAAACTACACACCCAGGGGAATCCAGGATGGGGTGACTTGACTGGCTTTCACCAGGTTCTGTTACCCAGAATCCCTTGCAAACCTAAAAAATTGTCCAAAAAACCACATTTTCCTCACATTTCTGTGGTGGAAAGTTCTGGAATCTGCATGGATCCACAAATTTCCACCCACCCCGCGTTCCCCAAAGTCTTCCGAGTAAAATGGTACCTCACTTGTGTGGGTAGGCCTAGAGCCTGCGACAGGAAATGGCGCAAAACGCAACGTGGCCACACCCCAATTTCACAGTGAAAAATGACCCTTTTTTGGCAAAGTGCCTAGCTGTAGTTTTTGAACCCTAGCTCTGCCGGCACCTAGGGAAACCTAGCAAACCTATACATTTTTGAAAACTAGACACCCAGGGGAATCCAGGATGGGGTGACTTGGCTGGCTCTCACCAGGTTATGCTACCCAGAATCCCTTGCAAACCTATAATATTGTAAAAAAAAAAACATTTTCCTCACATTTCTGTGGTGGAAAGTTCTGGAATCTGCGTGGATCCACAAAATTCCACCCACCCCGCGTCTCCCCAAAGTCTTCCGATAAAAATGGTACCTCACTTGTGTGGGAGGCCTAAGTACCAGCGACAGGCTAGGGCCCAAAACATATTGAGGTGACATTAAAGTTGCCTATCACAAAACAACCTGGTTTTGCAGGGAGTCACCTCGGTTTTGGCCCCATGCTCGGCGGCCAGCTAGGAAACCTATCAAACCCACACATTTCTGAAAACTAGACACCCGGGGGTTCCAGGGAGGTATGGCTTGCGTGGATCCCCCAACGTTTTCCTACCCAGAATCCCCTGCAAACCTCAAATTTAGCTGAAAATCACTTTTCCCACACATTTTTGTGTGGGAGAGGTCCTCGGGCAGACACGCATTTCATACCTCCATGCGTTCCCCAAGGTCTCCCGATAGAAATGGTATCTCACTGCGTGTGGAGGCCCAAGTACCAGCGACAGGCAAGGGCCAAAACGTATTGAGGCAACATCAAAATTGCCTATCACAAAATGTTTTGGGCCCTAGCCTGTCGCGGGTACTTGGGCCTCCCACACGAGTGAGGTACCATTTTTATCGGGAGACCTTGGGGAACGCTGGGTGGTAGGAAATGCGTGTCTGCCCGGCGATGCCACAACTTTCCCACACAAAAATGTGGAAAAAGTGATTTTTTTTTCCAGCTAAATTCGAGGTTTGCAGGGGATTCTGGGTAGGAAAACGTTGGGGGATCCACGCAAGCCATACCTCCCTGGAACCCCCCGGGTGTCTAGTTTTCAGAAATGTGTGGGTTTGATAGGTTTCCCTAGCTGGCGGCCGAGCACGGGGCCAAAAACCGAGGTGACCCCCCTTTGCAAAACCAGGTTGTTTTGTGATAGGCAATTTTAATGTCACCTCAATACGTTTTGGGCCCTAGCCTGTCGTGGGTACTTGGGCCTCCCACACGAGTGAGGTACCATTTTTATCGGGAGACCTTGGGGAACGCTGGGTGGTAGGAAATGCGTGTCTGCCCGGCGATGCCACAACTTTCCCACACACAAATGTGTGGAAAAAGTGATTTTTTTTCAGCTAAATTCGATGTTTGCAGGGGATTCTGGGTAAGAAAACGTTGGGGGATCCACGCAAGCCATACCTCCCTGGAACCCCCCGGGTGTCTAGTTTTCAGAAATGTGTGGGTTTGATAGGTTTCCCTAGCTGGCCGCCGAGCACGGGGCCAAAAACCGAGGTGACCCCTCTTGCAAAACCAGGTTGTTTTGTGATAGGCAATTTTAATGTCACCTCAATACGTTTTGGGCCCTAGCCTGTCGCTGGTACTTGGGCCTCCCGCATGAGTGAGGTACCATTTTTATCGGGAGACCTTGGGGAACACTGGGTGGTAGGAAATGCATGTCTGCCCGAGCGATGCCACAACTTTCCCACACAAAAATGTGTGGAAATAGTGATTTTTTCAACAAAATATGAGGCTAGCAGGGCATGTTGGGTAAAAAAAACCAGTGAGAACCACGCAAGTCATTCACCCTTGTACTTCCCCCTTTGTCTACTACTCAAAAATGTAAAGGTTTGCCTAGGTGACGACTGAGCTAGGGCAGAAAGTCCCCTGCTACCCATTGTGGAAAAAAATATCTTACAAAAGGCCATTAAACCGACACAAATATAAATCTAACACTCATTTGATAAAGCTAATCCACCACTTACACAGGTTGGTTTTAGCACCTCCAGAAACGCTGGCTTCAAAGCACAAATACTTATCAAAGTATATAAATATTGAAGCCAAGCCTTCTGAAGGGGAGCCATAAAGCCACATCACGGCACCAACCACTTTATGGTCCATTCACACGCCATTCACATCACACCACACACAAGACTTCCGTACCGCCAGCCACGGGCCCAAACAACCATATCACTTGCACTCACACAAACATACTGCCGCCATGCAAGGGCCCATCACATTCATATGCCACAAGACATAATGACTTTGACTATATTCTACCACCTGTCAAGTCTCCACCTCCTTCTTCCAGAACGTTACCAAACTCATGCCCAGTGAACCTATACTAATGACTTCCATGACAGCCACATGAGGCTCAGGAAGACATGTCTTTCATGCACCTTTAGTGCACTCACTATGCTAAATCCAACTCCTTCCAGTTTGTGGATGCAAGTTGGGGGTGCTCGAGTATGCCGCAAAAACATTTCTCGAGCTGAGCAAGCATATCTACCTTTGAAACTAAGGCAAACATGCTGGAAATTTTCAAAAGATAACATCATAAACTATGAACGGATGAATGTGAAACAAGGGTAGTCCGTGACAGCGTAGCATATGTCCAATCCACCGTTATGTGCAGTGACTGTAATGCACTTATCATACAGCAAACTGACCATCTACTAAGTTCTAACGGAGGATGAACATGGCAAGCAGCATTGACCCATAAGTACTACAGTAAATTCAGTGTGAGTGTGGCAGCAATGGATTTGAATCCATGGGTGAAGAAGAAGTCAGGACGTGTATCTATACTACCTTTACTATCTGCCTTCTACCTTTGCAATATTCCTCGGAAAGCGTACCTACCGTAAGCTGTTCTAACCCGTTCGTGTGTCTGTCCTCAGAGTCCTGACTAACCCTGTCCAATTGTTAAGAGACCCTATACTAATGCCTTTCATCTCTAGCTACTTGAAGCTTGAGTGAACATTTCTGTCACGAGCTATCAATGCTCTCACAATGCTCTATCCAACTCCTTCCAGTTTGTGGATGCAAGTTGGGGGTGCCCGAGTATGCCGCAAAAACATTTCTCGAGCTGAGCAAGCATATCTACCTTTGAAACTAAGGCAAACATGCTGGAAATTTTCAAAAACTTCCTAAAGAGAACATCATAAACTACGAAGAACGGTTGAATGTGAAACACGGGTACTCCATGACAACGTGGCATATGTTCTGTCCACCAGTATGTGCAGCGTGGGGACTATAATGCACTTGTCAATTGGCGAACAGAACAACTACCACGTTCTGAAAGCAGATAAAGGTGTTGAGAAGTCCATGATTTCATGAAGTAGAGGAAGAAATATCCTGCAGCTGCTTGCGTAGTGAAGGAGTGGCCCACAGACAGTAGGTATCCATTCACACCAATTGAAAGGTTATCCTATTGGCAGCTCCACCTCAGTCAATTTCCCAGTATTTTGCTTTAGTGTGATACAACATAAAGCAAGTAGGAAAACAGAAGGCAGGCTTACTTGGGCACTGGGGACAGTAAACACGAGTCTCCTGCCTCTTTCCCTGCATCGAGCACACTTTACAACAACGACATGGTCGCTCCTTTTGGGTGTTGCAGGAATTTTATCAGCAAAGTGTCGCTCCTGCAGCCTTGCCACGTCCTCCAGAACACATGAAGTGGAGGCTTCTGCTTCTGTAGCAGTAAGACTTTCAATCACAGACAACTAAAGTCAAGGAAAGACATGAGTCTTCCTGTGGTGGTCTCACGATAAACAACATACGCATTGTATGTTGCCATCTGGATCAGGTGCGTAAACAGTTTCTTATACCAAGTGCGAGTTTTACGACTCGCATTGTATGGCTGAAGAACCTGGTCGTTCTTGTCCACTCCGCCCATGTACTTGTTGTAATCAAGTATACAGGTGGGCTTGTGGACTTCGGCCATCTGACCCCAAACCGTGACAGGGGAAGTGCTCTCAGCATGAATTGTAGTGAGCATGTACACATCACGCCTATCTGAGAACTTAACTGCGAGCAGTTCGTTGGAACGCAACGCAGTGCTCTGGGATTTCTGGAGCTTCTTGCAAACAAGCTCCTGCGGGAATCCTTTGCGGCGACAACGAATTGTACCGCAAGCCACAGTGCCAGCTTTATAGAGCTCACTGAACAGCTCTACTCCTGTATAGAAATTGTCCACATAAAGGTTATAACCTTTGTGAAGAAGTGGCTGGACAAGCTCCCATACAATCTTTCCTGTGACCCCTAGCATGGGAGGGCAACCTACAGGGTTAAGAGTTGTGTCCTTCCCTGTATACACTCTCAAGCTGTACACATAGCCAGTCGAGCTCTCACACAACATGTACAGCTTGATGCCATAGCGAGCACGTTTGCTCGGAATGTACTGCCTAAACAGCAGCCGCCCTTTATACAAGATCAAGGACTCATCAATGGCTATATTCTTTCCAGGAGTATAAACCTCTGGAAACCTGGCAGACAAATGTTCCACGACAGGCTGAATTTTGAACAACCTGTCATAGTCTGGATGGTCCCGGGGCAATGCAGCAGAGTTGTCATTGAAATGCAGCATGCGCTGCAATAGCAAAAACGATCTCTGCTCATGTATGGTGCGAAGATGGGGGTTAACCAAACCGTGCGAGTAGACCAGTAGGATAGCAAGGTTGGTTTATGCACTACCCCCATTTTAAGCGTGAGGCCCAAAAATATCTTCAACTCCCCTAGAGAAGTGGGAGTCCACTTGCGCGCCCTAGAATGAGGCCCAAGAGTGCCTCCTTGCTCCCTCAGAAATTGTTCGGCACGCAAATTTGTTTGCTGCACAATTTCGTCTAGGAAGTCAACACCAAAAAAGAGATGGAAGTAGTCAATTGGCAAAAAATTTGCCGTATCTACTTTACATCCAGCGCCACCAGTGAAAGGCGGAATTTGGGGCTGAACTAAATTGGGAGGCTGCCAAGACAGCACTCCGTCTGTGCTTGCGGCCGCACGTGCCTGCACTCTGGATTGCTCTAACCTGTTACGGGTGTCCTGCTGCACAGACTGTGCTGGCAAAGGCACAGCACGACTGACCTCGTCTCCTTCAGAATCGCTGGACGATGAGTCATCGGATGGAACTGCGCCGACTGAAAAGTCACTCCCAGATTCGGCTCCATTGTCCTCTCCCTCAGATGCTGTCTCAGTATCTGCTGTCTCAGTCTCTGATCCTGCCTCAGAGCTGGACTCCAGAACCAGATTTAGGGCCTGGGCAGCATTCATCCAACGATAGGCCATCTCTGCTAGTGCCTAAACTATCCTTTTAAAACACAATCCTACGTAGAAGGCAGATAGGTTGTTGGTTTTAAAGTGTAGGTGGGTGTGTGCGTGAGTGAAGTGTTTAAGTCAATAATGACGAAGTCACCTTACCTTTGCGAACTCTGTACGCTCTCCAAAAAGACTAAGAAAGGGAGAAAAAAGACACAGTATTACTTTACCTTGCCACATACCCATCATCGCAGCCTTTTAGCGCTGGTTGGAGCCAGTGCGACCATTTTGGCGCCAAGATGCCTACGGGTGAACGTGTGCTTTACAATTGCACACTATGACCTCCTTTGATGCTCCCACTACCATCCTTGCAAACGTGCCCCTCATCTCTCCATAGCCCCTCTCTCACATACATTTAGTCTGTTACAAAGTGTTTCTACTTTGTGGCTTTACTAATCCACTTAGCTGTCTACATAATACCGATCTGTTCGTTTCAGCATACCCTTTATGACGTCAAAACTGCCACTACACAAAAGTCAGATATCTCTATCTAGCAGAATTTCTTTTTTGTACTCTGCAGCAGTACCACACTTTACTGCCTTTCAGGTAACTTCAAAGAGACTCATAAGTTCTTTCACAGTCTCATAATTTCAGCACTGAGAAATATCTCTGTAAATATAATATATATATATATATATATATATATATATATATATATCTCAATTAATTCCCAATGTCAGAGCGCTCAATACCTGGTGCAGGCAGCAACGGGTAGAATCCTTACCCGATATTTAAATTCAGAAACACAAAGGATGCCGCAGTCCAAGACCGGTTTCAGAGTTGCTTTATTTTCACTACCACCAGTCGTGGTGAAAATAAAGCAACTCTGAAACCAATCTCTGGAGTGCGGCATCCTTTGTGTTTCTGTGTATATATATATATATATATATATCACTGCTCCAAGGTTGTCCACCTGTAAGTAGCACTCGAGCAACAGCTTGATTCATGTGTAGGTAAGGACGGGGAACCGCCCGTAGGAGCCGCTCCATAGTGGTGTTGCCTGACGCGTTTCGAAGCACCATATGCTTCTCTTCAGAGGCTTTAATGGAACGGTGTGCGCAACCGCTGACCCACTTCTGACACACCCCCCCAATGGGAGGCTAGAATGAAACTGTGCCTTCTGGGAAGTGTAGTGCGGGTAGCACATAATCAAGTCCTGTATGGACCCCACAGCTGGGCCCGTCCACGATCCTATATACAGCTGCTGTTCCACTTTCGTGGTCCCCAATCTTACGGGGTGGTGCACACTCCGCGGCTGGACTGCCGCGTTATAAATCACTGCTCCAAGGTTGTCCACCTGTAAGTAGCACTCGAGCAACAGCTTGATTCATGTGTAGGTAAGGACGGGGAACCGCCCGTAGGAGCCGCTCCAGAGTGGTGTTGCCTGACGCGTTTCGAAGCACCATATGCTTCTCTTCAGAGGCTTTAATGGAACGGTGTGCGCAACCGCTGACCCACTTCTGACACACCCCCCAATGGGAGGCTCGAATGAAACTGTGCCTTCTGGGAAGTGTAGTGCGGGTAGCACATAATCAAGTCCTGTATGGACCCCACAGCTGGGCCCGTCCACGATCCTATATACAGCTGCTGTTCCACTTTCGTGGCCCCCAATCTTACGGGGTGGTGCACACTCCGCGGCTGGACTGCCGCGTTATAAATCACTGCTCCAAGGTTGTCCACCTGTAAGTAGCACTCGAGCAACAGCTTGATTCATGTGTAGGTAAGGACGGGGAACCGCCCGTAGGAGCCGCTCCATAGTGGTGTTGCCTGACGCGTTTCGAAGCACCATATGCTTCTCTTCAGAGGCTTTAATGGAACGGTGTGCGCAACCGCTGACCCACTTCTGACACACCCCCCAATGGGAGGCTCGAATGAAACTGTGCCTTCTGGGAAGTGTAGTGCGGGTAGCACATAATCAAGTCCTGTATGGACCCCACAGCTGGGCCCGTCCACGATCCTATATACAGCTGCTGTTCCACTTTCGTGGCCCCCAATCTTACGGGGTGGTGCACACTCCGCGGCTGGACTGCCGCGTTATAAATCACTGCTCCAAGGTTGTCCACCTGTAAGTAGCACTCGAGCAACAGCTTGATTCATGTGTAGGTAAGGACGGGGAACCGCCCGTAGGAGCCGCTCCATAGTGGTGTTGCCTGACGCGTTTCAAGCACCATATGCTTCTCTTCAGAGGCTTTAATGGAACGGTGTGCGCAACCGCTGACCCACTTCTGACACACACCCCCAATGGGAGGCTCGAATGAAACTGTGCCTTCTGGGAAGTGTAGTGCGGGTAGCACATAATCAAGTCCTGTATGGACCCCACAGCTGGGCCCGTCCACGATCCTATATACAGCTGCTGTTCCACTTTCGTGGCCCCCAATCTTACGGGGTGGTGCACACTCCGCGGCTGGACTGCCGCGTTATAAATCACTGCTCCAAGGTTGTCCACCTGTAAGTAGCACTCGAGCAACAGCTGGATTCATGTGTAGGTAAGGACGGGGAACCGCCCGTAGGAGCCGCTCCATAGGATCGTGGACGGGCCCACCTGTGGGGTCCATACAGGACTTGATTATGTGCTACCCGCACTACACTTCCCAGAAGGCACAGTTTCATTTGAGCCTCCCATTGGGGGGGTGTGTCTGAAGTGGGTTAGCGGTTGCGCACACCGTTCCATTTTAAGCCTCTGAAGAGAATCATATGGTGATTCGAAACGCGTCAGGCAATACCACTATGGAGCGGCTCCTACGGGCGGTTCCCCGTCCTTACCTATACATGAATCAAGCTGTTGCTCGAGTGCTACTTACAGGTGGACAACCTTGGAGCAGTGATATATATATATATATCATGTCTACATAAAAAAATATGCCCCCACAGGGGATCGGCCACTGAGCAGGAGGACTGACCCCCTGCCAATATCGCCGCCATTTTTTTTTTTTCATTTTTGGGGTGCGATCGCGCAAACCAAGCCAAACGCCAACAATTTAAAAAAATATGCCCCCGGGGGGGGGGGCCGACCTATTACCATGAGGGCCGACCCCCCCCAAAGACATCCCTGGTGTCTAGTGGGGTTTCCTGGCCGTGGATCGCAGCGCTGCCGCGATCCACGGCCAGGAAACCCTTTCAGGAAGGCCTCGTTTGAAAGGGGAGACTCTCCCCTTTCAAACGAGGCCTCCCTGAAAGTTGGGGAGGCCATTTTCGGCCGGATTTCCCCATCGGAGTCGAGTGCGGCCTTACCTGCTGCTGTCCTCGGCTCCGGTGGGGAAATCCGTGACGTCAGAGCGCCTCGCGGCACGCTGACGTCACAGATGGGCGGGAGGGGTGGCGGGGGGAGACGCGGAAAGCCTTCCACGTCTCCCCCAGGCGGAATAAAAAAAAAAAAACAATCTCCGGTGCGATGCACCGGAGGTTTAAAGGGGGCCCTCCCTGGTGACGGCCAATGGACGTGCGCCGCACCAGGGAGGTAGTGCTTGCGTCGGCCATTGGCCGACGCAAGCACCAAAGGGGTTAAGCTCTGTCTCCAGGTACTCGCGGTCCATGGGTAATGCACTATGGTGGGCTGGTTGAGGATATTTGCCTACGCTTTTCCTCCACTGCCTCTGATTTACATATGTAGGGAGCAAGCTTAAGCAAGCTTCTATGACTCACACTAAGTGTACCTACATGGGCAGGGCAGCCCAGGTTCCAGTGCTTCTGGATATGTCTGTTCATCAGCATTAGAAATTGCCCATTAGGGCAGATAGGTTAACTCTGCATCATGGTCAAATTGAGTGATCCAAAACTCAAGGAAAAGAACTGAGCCATTTGGCACCTGAGGTCACAGAATTTGACCATCTTATATTACTTGAGGATTGTATGTTAATCCCGAAGAAGGCACGTAAGCCTACTATGCATGCATGCCTAAACAAATAAGGAGAGTCACTTGGGTATTAGTGCTAGACATCATCTATTTGTTGCACCTTCTGATGGCATGGTTTGATTACACATTCATTCGATTGCATGTAGCAGCAGTGGCCACTTACAGGCAAAACAGACCACACTCTTCTTTGGTTTATATTCCAGGCATCAAAGCATTCATGGAGGGATTTTAGAGAGAGTAGTCTCTAAGAACACCACTGGTTCCCACATGGGACCTTACCTTTGTGCTCTTCAAGTACATTGGGACTCATTTTGACCCACTACACTTTTGTGCTATGCAATGCAGCTCCACAAAAGTAGCATTTCTTGTGCCAATCACTTCTTTAAGAAGAGTTAATGACTTATGAGTATTGACAGTAGAATAAACTTTCATTCAAGTTTACAGTGATAGAGTTGTATTGAAAACAAATTCCTGTTTTCTTTCCAAAGTGGTTTCCCCTTTTCATGTGAACCAAACTATTGAGTTACCAGTTTTCTTTCCACACTTTGAGACAACAGTGGAAAAGGGATTACACCTAATAGATGGTAAGAGAGAATTAAAGTTTTACCCTGATGGAACAAAATCCATTCGTAAAACAGAGCCACTGCTTGTTGAATTTGTAAAGCCTCACTTGAGAGCCCATTTCTAAGTCGGTTTTACAAGGTGGGTAGATCATTCAAGTATGTTTTGCAAAGGCAAAACAAATTCTACATGCTAGGACAAAAGCACACTCTTAAGAGGAAGAAAGGAGCTACAATGGCCTTTTTAGATAAAAAACCATTAGCAGACATATGTAAGACCACACATCTTCACTATACGTTACTGTGTGGTTTTCCAAGCCTGGCAAGAGGATCAAGTTGGCCAAACTGCACTCAAATTGATTTCACATATCTGCCGCAACCACTCGCTAGCCACTACTTCGGGGTTAGGGAAATGGTGGTGGGGTGGGGTGGGGTGGGGGTGGGGGGAGTAGGGGGTAGCGCTGCTTTGTAGTCTATACAAGGCATGTAATCCACAGCAATACATGTAACAAATGGAAAACGTTGCACTGTAACTAGGGATTGGAGCTTGCAGTGCCATAGATTCACATGCACCCTCCCACATCCCTGGTTGCAAGCTGACCTGAGGTGGAGTCTTTGTCCTGGTGCATTGCGGGCCTCAGGGAGCAGTCACAAGCCCTCTCGGGATCAAAGACTTATTTGAAGGAAAACGACTTGTAAACATCGACGCCCAACACTTGATGGTAGGAGAGTGCAAAGCATGTGACTGTGTAGAGCTACAAACCCGATAGTTGTAGATTAAGTAACGTTTTTCTTACTATATATTAAACAGTACATTATTTTGTGATTTTTGTTTTTATATATGTACACTTGATTGAAAGCAGTTGGTGTGGAGCTCAATTTAGAACTATTCATTAAAAAAGCCACCCCGATCCATTTTATTTTATAGAAATTAGATCAAGCTACTGTGTATCTAAAATATTAAGCCTTGAAGCTGCGTACAAACTACAGTTATTTATTTTGTGATTGCTTAGGGGCTGCATGCCAATCACAGCCAGTCTCTTGGCACAAACAGTATAACCTATTTTTACATTACTGAATATGCCTAGTGTGGTTATGTGAAGACTAGTTCCATGTGGCCTATCGGCTAGAGCTGTTGACCTCGAAGCTGGGGAACCGTGTTCGAATCTCGGCAGGGACACTCAACATTCTGTGTTTCTGGGCAAATCACTTAATCTCCCCGTGTCTAACAAAAACATGAATGTGTCCAACTGGTGCTCATGTTAAGCGCTCTGATTCCTTCGGGTGCTGTTAGCGCTATATAAACCTGCAAAATGTTTTTTTAGATGTGAAAAGCGGGTTGTGTTTAGGCAAGGGGTGATTAAGTAATTTGTCCGTAATCACAAACTGCTGAACTGAGACTAAGGATGTGATTCTGCTATATAAAACTCCAAAAAATAAAGTCACAATGGGCTTTAGGTCTATCAAAACCTGGATGGTTTAAAGCACAATAAATTAACAACTGAGCTACGAGTCTTAGGCCAACCTCACCTCCTCAAACAGCTCAGCGCTTCAGACGCACCCCCGTTTAGTTTGATATTGCAGTTACCATTAAATTAAAAAGTCATGTAGGTGGTGGTAGTTAGACATGCTGATTGACCCTTAATACACAAGCGGGAAACAATCAAGTCTACCTTGCACCAACTGAAACGCCTCAAAAGAACTCTGCTCGTCCTCTAAACAAGCACCCTCTCCCTCTATTTAAATCCTACCTACACTATGGCATTGCCCTTTAGCGTGGTCTAGCAACGAGCAACACGAAGACAACAAAAAAGCCCTAAATGCAGCAGTACGCCTCACTTTTTGGATAAAAAAAAAAAACATTCCACTTCCTCACAACATGGATCAATACGCTGAACGCTCATAGAGGCCTTGATTGAATTCAAAATACTTTCCATTACCTACAAATGCGTGGAATGCACAGCATTGTCGTACCTGCAGGGAAAAACACCCACTGCCAATTTGACAGCCTACTGCTGTGCCGGATTTTAATTCTCAGCACCAAATGTAAATCAAATCAAGAGGAGGTGGGTCATGGAATAATCTCTCCACCAACATTGGTAGCGGTCCCAACCTCCTGGAATTCAGGGCAAAACTAAAAGCTCACCTGTTAAACCCAGACATGCTTGACTCGAGAAGCAACGGAGCAAGTGAATGCAGTGTGGCCCCTCTTCAACAGAACACAAACCAAACTTTGTTCCACCATAAAATATAGTGTTTACAGAATATTATCCTTAGAATGATGTGTAATCTGCTAATGTCCAAATCATCCCTCTCAGTAGAACATAGAAACAATCGAGCCATGAGTGATTTACTAAGAAAGTAAACTTTAGCAATACTGGAGGGGTCAGTTTTGGTACACAGACAGCATATGTGGTCTACTTGCCGTGACAATTTTGCACACAGCCTGTGACATTAGAAATCTTACAACCAGTGATCTTTTCCATTCCTGCACAGATAAAGCATTATACATGGCTTTTCCAGGACATAGAGCTATAAACAAGATTTGACGAGCAGCAACATGGACTACACCAAATGTTTTACGTAATGATTAGACTTGATTCCACATTAACACTATTACTGCTACTACTCCTGTAGTCCAGTACACAAAGATCTTGGTGTAAAGCTATGCCTCACATTTGTTGCCAAAGCAGCTAAGGGAGTCGGTTTTGTGTAACCCTGGCAGCTGTTCCTACAGTTAAAGCTTACATCAGCGGTCTACAGGGGGATAATGTGTCCTAAGTTTAAAAGGTTGCAAACAGAAGTTTTTAACTGCGCATTCTGTTTTTATCATAGCCAAAAACATTTCAGGACTATTGAATCTAGTGACGGCTTCCAAAACCATAGGGTTTGCTCCTTTGCCCCATCTCCCAGCACGTTGTGATTGATTTTGTTCCCTTTACATTAAAATCAAGAAAGAGTAAAAGAAGTAATGAAGTAAGTTTATTCTTCTAGTAGCTCCAGTACCTCAAATTTAGACTGCCCAACCTTACAAACTAACTCTCTGTAATTGCATATCCACTTAAGTATTAGTAACTAAAGGTGAGGTGCTCAGATGATGCTTGAGGGTTTACTAAGATTGAGGGGGGTTCCAGTGATAAGATGACTGTGATGCAGGTGTCGGACTCCCTTATGTTGTGATTTTTACATCAACGTATAATGGTATTACCGCTTCTGGGCTGTTAGATTGGGTACATAGCTTTTCTTTGTATTGCCACTCTGATGGATTGCTTGTCGTATTGCTTTGTTTTTTAAAAATGGAAAGATTAAAAACCCAAACAATGAAGGCAGCTGTAAACTTTCTTCTTTCCTTCCTCTCGCAGGGACTGGAAGTACAGTGGTGATCATGGTAGGGTATCCAAAAGGAATGGAGATTTTTGAACCCGTACGGAGTAGAATTCCGGTGAAGATGATGATCACCGTTGGCACGCGACATGTCCAGGAGTACATCAGCGGTCAGTCAGTGGTTTTTGTAGCAATAGCCTTCATCACAATGATGATCATCTCTTTGGCCTGGCTGATATTCTACTACATCCAGCGGTTCCTCTACACCGGGGCACAGTATGGAAATCAAGTAAGGATTTTGTGGCCCTTGATTATTTTTCATACAGTGTGGGTGAGTCAGTACATGGCTCCTGTGTTGTGATTTATTTTCAGGGCATAGGTCTGCCAGTTGACTCCCTTTGAAAACTATCAATACATTCATTTGTGACAGATGTTTTCATATAACTTTGTTTCTTTGATGTTCACTGTTGTCCAGCATGTTTTGTATCAGAACTTGACCTTCTCAAGACAATGTTTATGAAAGACATTGCGCTAACTTTACAACAAGGAGATTGTATTTTAATCATGACAGTGATCCAGCGCGATATTAGCAAACAGCATTCATACACTAGATACTCATTTGGGCCCATACATTCATACTACGCTAATACTTACGCTGGGTTTTATCAGTTGTTACTCTCTATCAAAATCCCTGCTACCAATTACCTTCTGATTGAAGAGTAATGACTTACCAATGAATCCTTTGCTAATTGGGAAGTTTAAAATGAGTGACATTCATTATAGTACATAATCATGAAATAACCACTGAGTCAGGAAGTTTTAAAATGTTTATCTAAAGATTTAGCAGAGTAAAATACAGAGCCACATGGTACTTAATCGCAATACCCAAGATTAAGCATAGAAATGATTATTGCTAATCAATGACAGTGTTTAAAGAAGAGGAGAGGCTAGAGATAGCAGCGCAACTAAAGGTTGCATTATATTTGCCTAAGTGCGAGAACCAAACCCCTTAGCCAAGGAGTTGAAAGAATAAGACCCAGGAAGGATGAAGAGCAAAGACCTCCTCCAGGATCAGGACAGGACCGGTGACCTCTCTACAACGACGCCTGCGTCGTTCCCCTCTCTGATACTCGACTTCTCCTCGATTCTCCAGTGCCTTCCTTCTAATTGACTCAGCCGCCCCCTCCTCAGGACCTCTTCTGGACAAGGATTCAGTCTGCAATTGATCAGCTTGGCGGTCTGGAGCTAAGAGCGCTCTGGCAGCATGGACTCCTGTTCTTCGTGAACGCATGCTCTGGCTAATTAACTAATGCTATATTCTATTATACCCTTCTACGCCCATGTACCTCCCCTTAATGTTGCTAAAATATGGGGCCACTACTTCTGATGGGACAGGAGGTGGATTCTCGCACCATATTGATTTGGCCTAAATTGTAAAGCCTATTGTCTTTACGTTCCCACCCCTTCAAATTAATACATTCCCACCCGTCTCATGACAATGTAAACCAATTTTCATAGACATTGTATCAATGAGTGACAGGAAAAGCAATAGTACAACATCTTCGGCCATCAGGTCGCGGCCTTGGACTTCGTCCAGGTTGACTTCATTTGGCAGGCACACAAGACACCTGCGCAGAACCATTTGCCTCTCGAGTTTCAGGTCACCAACCCAGGCCCAAGTTTACGAACTAAATAAAGTGCAAGAAGAAAATATTAAAATCACAAATAAAATGTTTCACTGTATACCCACTTTTTCTATTCTATTCCCATTTAATTATATTTTCTAACCCGCGTTAGTAGCGTTAGGAAACGACAATTTAGTAATGACATGAGAGCAAGCTGAAGCATGTGAAAACATTAAACAGCCATTTTAATGCACACTGCGCAGAAGTTTCCCACCAAGCAAAAAGACGTCACACCATGTGATATGGTTGCGACATGCGCATTGAGCTTTCCGCGCATAGCGGCCATTTTGAATTACAAACAAGCGTTATTCATTAGTAAAACACATAGGCAAGCTTCCTTTTCTGTCGTGTCGTGAATGCAAAGGTTAGTATTAACAATACAAGTTTAATAAATTAATACTGTGAGGAGGATTGAATACAAGCAAGTTTCATTTATGAAACCTTGCTCCATCAACAGTATGACCAGAATTTCCTATTAAACCTCATCTGCAATCATCACACGACTCATGGACTGGGATACCTTCTAATATTAAAAACGCACTGTTTAATTGGGTTCATTTCGGATTTAAGAGTTTTGAGTTTCCTTTATCTACAATCAAGTCAGTCTGTAAACTCTCTCGTCCTGTAGTCAAGATGACCGGTCATCTAGTCAAGATGATCATTCCATACCATTCACATCTGGAGCAACCACGGATGATCATTACTTTTCAGTGGCGGGCTCAACCCCGAAATAACTCTTTATTCAAATGTATCAAGAGCTGTTCATTACTGTGAAGAATTTAAATAAGATATAAATCTTTGCTCCCTTTTTGATGAGTCATTGCAACTGTTTAGAAATGCCCTGAAATGTCAGTATAGGTGCTGTACAAATTACAGACTTTAAGTGCAGTGAGCCCACGGAAAATGGTACTGCTATGGTGTGGCTAGCGTGTTGTGGAATTAGAAGCAGTGAAAGGTTATTTTTTCAAAAAAGAAAGCTCTGGTTGTGCTTTTGAGGACCTCCAAGAGAGACTAAGCACGGATAAATTGGTGTGCATTTGAGTCATTTTGTTGTTCAAGCTTGCTTTTGCAGGCGTTTTTTCTTAACACTGCAGGCTTAAGAGCATTCAGGTAATGTTTGCACATTGTGATATTACTATGTAGTGTTGCACCAAGATTAGATATTTCCTGTGAAGAAATCTGTGAAGGTTGAAAAACAACGTTGAGTTTAAAATGACCACTTGCACCATGCACGCTGTAGATTTTCAGAAGGGTCTTATGTAGTCCAAACAAGTGGTTTGCCTATGTACCCCACCAGTCTGGCTTAAAATGTTTAAGTACATTGCTGGAGCTGAACTAGGTTGGTGTCACCTTTTAAGAGTGTGGTCTCTGCCATACTTCCTTTTTTCACTAGTGTTTGACAAAGTGAGTGTTTCTTTAGAACTGAAAATAGCCATCAACCTTGGCAGATAATCTTCACCAAAGCAAGTGCAAATTTCTGTGTCAAAAGTATGGCCAACTGTCTTCGTTCCATTCGGGCTTGACAACCGACTTTAGAGGTTTGGGCACTCATCTCACCAAGCTGGAACAAGTATTGTCAAAGTGTTTGCCTTTGTGTAGTTAAAATATCACTCTTTCTCTAGAAATACCTTCATTTGGACTTTCTACATCCAGTGCAGGATCACAGGGGAGAGTAAGTCTCTACCGGTCAAAGTTGCCAAAGTATCCTGAAAGTGTAAACACTTGAGTGAAATGAGACTTAACAGTAAATCTTGATTATTTGTGAGATGTACATTAAATATGTCAGTACCATCTGTTCCCTCATAAGAAAACTTCGACTGCTTAGGTATATGGACTAAATGTACGAGTTGCTGTTTCAGGGTACTGTGATGCCCTCTGATCCAATTCCTTGCCCTGGTTGCTTCTGTGACTGGTGCTGGTGGCAGGGGGCAGCCTTTTGACTGGTAGGAGGGTGGAGCCAAGCAGCAGGAGTAGCTTTAGGGTGAGGAAGAGCAGATGAAATGAAGCAAGGGGTAGATAATGGAGAAAACCAAGAGAAGTAGAAGATATCTCAAGTGAGAAGGATCAAGTGAGTGGTAGAAAGATGTTGGGGGGGGGGGGGGCTAGGTGAAGAGCTTGTAATGGGGCTAAGTTTGCGCTCTATAAATCTAACATTCATTCATTCAAATGAGCAACTGAAGCGAATAATGCTATAGAAATCTGGTAAAGAGGGGAAATACTAAGAGTAATGTTATTGGAAGTAAGTGTGGGAGAAATTGAATTCAGGTAAGATGTTGCTTACAAAGAAACTCATGGAGCTGGCAGGCACTGTCATGGCCACTTTTTCACATAGCTCTGAAGTGCTGGTTTCTGAATCAGTGGCGCACCTAGTACTTATGGCTTTGGTCAGCATGCCAGGACTAGACCTCACAATTGTGTGAGACCTGTCCATACTGTAGCTTCAATCGAAAACTAAAATGCTTATGGAATGCTACTGGGGCAACCAAAGTGAGAGTACTGAGGCTCCGTCCATTTCTAAAGGCAAAATTTCTTCACAGCTGAGGTAAGTTGAGGTGCTACCCCCATACCGACTGAAGTATGAAAAACCATCAGAATAGTCAGTAGGGTTTAAGAAGCAATCCGGTCAAAGCCAATACCATTGTTGTAAACTGGACTGAACAAAACTAAGATAAGAGCAGACTAGAGCTACAGCTAAAAAAAGAGAATGATGTCCCTGAAAAACATTAAAATATATGTCTGGTACCTTTGTAAATTGCAAGTGGAGAGGTGGGAAAAGACCAAAAATTCTCTGGACCAGAGGCAGCTCAAGGATTTTTGAAGTTGATCAAGTAATCACAGTCCCTCAACCTGAATTCTTTAATCTATGAATTGTTTCTCTGTTAAGTGATTCTTCTTAAGGTTTCGTGTGATTTTAGTTTCTTGCATAGCAGGGATCCTTTTGAAATTTTGTTTGTGAGTTATTACTAGACCTTGAACTCTAACCATACACCAGAGTCATCCACACACATCCCCTATTCCTACCACCCCTTCCCACAATTCTCTGCCGAAAATTGAAAGGATCTAAAGGCAAGCTTTAATAGATTAGCCCTTAGTTTACACAGTTTTCACACCATTGATGCGTTATGCAATGGGGGAGAAAATTCAAATTTTACTTGGATACCGACCAGTATGTTTCTCTCTTTGTGCTTACACGCCACACAACAGATCAGTAGTATAGCTTGCATGGCTTAGGCCCAGGAGCAAGCAAGGAATATGGCCCCATTGCTGTTGTGGTAGTTAAATACTGGAATTATTAGGGTTCATTGGATACCTTAGGGCTCTGGGCTCCGCTACCACTTCACCTGCTGCAGAAATAGTGACTACGCCCCTGCGGCAGGTGCAAAACTTAGAGACGCTGTGTTTATTTTTCTTGAATTGTGTTTTGTAGACCTTGAAGTTTTGTGGATAAAAAAATTTGAGAAATAATGTTTGCTATTTGTTTATCATGGTAGGTGAAAATTGGTTTGCTTCGTATTCTGAGGTCCATTATCTTCAGACAATACTGGCAGTAGTAAATCCCCTCTACCTCCATTTTCATTAGATACAATGTGGGCTGCTCTGATCTTCTGTTCTCTGTCTTTGCTAAATCTACATTCTGAAATGCCTTGTGGAATACACTTATGCATGTTTAGGGATTATGATAAAGATACGCTGTCGTATTGATGCTAAGACTATGCCAGAGTTAAACATCTTAAATGTTTGGACACGAGTGTCCTCAAGGCTTGCTAAGACTAATGTGCATTGTGACTTGCATGACAACAGCGGAAGTGGTCTATATATGTGAAACAGTCTCGGAATTCTGCACTAAAGCCCATTTTCTTGTTCATACCAGTGAAATAGTTGCTTCATAGTGGCGCCAAATTCAAAACATGCAAAGGGGCTAAGAGTCGAAAACAAAGGGGAATGAGGAGATGAAAGGATAATATGGCGCTAGGGAAACTGAGAAATGATACTTCCATGACCCAAAGCTGTGATTGCAGATCACTAAGCCGTGTGCGTCTCAGTGCCAGCCCATACTTGGGCAGAGTCCCACAAAGGCATTTAAGTAGCTGCTTTAATCACTGTGTCCCATCAGGTGTACTTCAGACTCTTCAGCAATATTGGCTTCTAATGGTGACTTTTTTTTTCTTTCCCCCTCCCCATTCCCTCCCCATCCAAAGAATAACCGGAAGGAAACTAAGAAGGCCATCAGCCAGCTTCAACTTCACACTGTAAAGCGAGGAGAGAAGGTACGTGGTTACTTTGCTGAATATTTTGTGCTCTGTCCATTTTGGTTGCCATTCTAACTTTGTTTCATTGGTAAGGATTTGAGACTAAAGTGCCTCTTTACCCCTGAGGTTTAGCTCTACATGAGAAACTTAAACATTGGATTCGGGTATGCCGGATTCGAATTGTTGGCATGTGTAAGTAGTAAGGAAGCAATAAATGACAAATATCATGGGTATTTAGCACGACTACTCACTTCCCTGGCTTAGTATATTGAATGTTACATAATACTGCTGTCAATTTGCTTGTCGTAGAGTGACTTTGAGACCAGGCTAGATCTTGGAGGCAAGGATCTAGATTGCTTTCGGTGCATTGATCTTTTAATTTCATCTTCATACAATATTGATCCGTGGGTGCGTTACTGCTGCTGATCCTATGTAACCGTAATATTGAAAGCTGACATACCACCAAGATCTCCCTCCTCTGAATATGTGGAGCCCACACTTCTATCGCTTGTTTGAAATTACCTACATTTAACATTGTCGCACCCACTGCTACCAGTTTACAGTATCCAGTAAGTGGTTGACGCCTTCTGTTTCTGATGAAACCTCCTCTTAACCACTGAATTTTGTGAAGTTAAAGTCCTCTATTTACCAGTCCACAGCAGTCTCCATGTGTGAATTTTTCCCAAGGTGCATTTTAAACATGAACTATACTGGGTCTCATTAGGGCATACATAGTCATTTACTTACGAATGTTTCCAATCCCTCCGTCGCTACAAGCAGTATATGATCGATTTGTAAAGTGTTTCAAAAGTGTTGCTTTCAAAATTAAGGACATTGAATAGAAAATAAATGCCTCTTGTGCCTGGCTCTTACTTCACTGGCTTATGATAGGCAAGTGCTGCCTGGACTAAGAAACACTTGAAAGAATTCCTTTGAACTGATCATTTTATGCATCAGCCTGGGGAGGGTTCTCAAGTGAGCATAGGATTGCAAATCGAGTTCCTTGTGTTCCCAACCCACCCGTCAACGTATACACGTAAAAGTGCTTTTTTGAGCAGCTTTTGGAAGGGAATGATTCTTCTGCCAAAATTCCAAACACTGCAGTTTAAAAACATATATATATCTTTTATTAGACCAACTAAAATAGAAAATGTGTAGCTGGCACAAGGCATACGTTGTTTTGGCACCACATTCCCTGATAGTGTTGCTATAATTGGAATTATTTGAAGTTGCTTTGAACATCATTCTTGAAGCATGAATCTTTTCTGGATTTATATGCTGTGCATTATTCCACCGAAAGAACGGACATGTTTGCAATTGGCCTTGCTTGCTCAAAAATAAAACTTAGAAAGAGAACTAGAACACTGCTGTTTGCATGGTGGACTGAGTAAAGCAGAATGCCTGTTAACAATCCCAGCATTAATAATGGCAGTTGCAGTACTGTATACAACGGGTTCATGAAATAAAAGGTCTGATCAAATGACATTCATCAGACTTAGTTCAACCAGAATGTGTTCTCAACCAAGGTCGGAGCATCTATTGTATTTTAGAAATTCCATTGTACCAAGTGAGGCTCCAAGGCTCATGTGATCTGAATCCATCCAGGGGCAGTTAGGAAAGCCCATAGGCTTGCACTGGTGAACTACAGCCATAGTAATGCTCTTTAGAGCGACAGCGGATTAACAGGGTATATTCCTCAATAGGGTTAGTCTCGAGGACAGAGAGGTAGCCCACAGCATGCACTAGTTGGAAGCAGCCAGGATATATGTCCCACTTTACCAAATCTACCCCAGTCTACCGCACTCCAATCTAATAAACCAAACTACAGTATACCCCCTATCTACCCCACTCTGATCTACCCCAGTCTTCTCTATCCCACTCTACTCAAATCGGCCCGCTCTACCCCACCCCGCTCTACCCCACTCTACCCTGCTCTACCCCACTCTACCCCACCCCACCCCACTCTACTCCAATCTACTCCACTCCAATCTACCCCACTCTACTCCAATCTACCCCAATCTACCCCACTCTACTCCAATCTACTCTACTCTATCCAACTCTGCGCCAATCTACCCCACTCCAGCCTACACCACTCCATCGCAATCTACCACAGTCTACCCCACTCAACTTCGATCTACCCCTTTCCAATGAACCCCACTCCACACTACGCCTGTCTACCCCACTCCACTCTACCTCAATCCCCCCACTCCTATGTACTCAAATCTACCCCACTCCAGTCTACCCCGCCCCTCTCCACCTCACTCAAATCTACCCCACTACTCCGATCCACCCACTCCAGTCCCATCTATCCCAGTCCATACCATTCCAGTCTACCCCACTCATCTCCAATCTGGCCCACTCCATTCTACCCCACCCCTAGTCTACCATAGTCTACCCACCTCTACTCCACTCAACTTTACCCCAATGTACCACACTCCAATTTACCCCAATCTACCGTACTCCAGCCTACTCAACTACATATACCCCAATCTACCCCACTCCACACTACCCCAATGTACTGTACCCTACTCCGCTCTACCCCACTCTACCCCCCAATTTACCCCACTCTACCCCAATCTGCCCTGCTCAACTCTACCCCATCCCCAATCTGCCCTAATGTACCCCACTCCAGTCTACCTCCACTCCACTGCACTACAATCTCCCCACCCCAATCTACCCCATACCACTCCAACCTACCCCACTCTAATATACTCCAATCAATCCCACCCCAATGTACTCCACTCCAATCTACCCCACTCTACCCAACCCCAGTCTATCATAATCTACCCCAGTCCACTTAACCCCAATCTACCCCATTTAATTTGCCCCAAACGACTGCACTCCAATCTACTAAGCTCAACTACAGTGTACCCCAAACTACCCCAATTTACTCTACCCCAATCTACCTAACTCCACTCTTCCCCACTCCTTTCTACCCCACTCAAATCTACCCCACTCTACTCCACCCTACTGCAGTCTACTCTACCCCAATATACCCCTCAATCTACCCCACTCCACCCCAATCTACCCCATTTAATTTGCCCCAAACTACTGCACTCCAATCTACTAAACTCAACTAGTGTACCCCAGTCTACCCCACTCCACACTACCCCAATCTACTCCACTCTGATCTACCCTACCCCAATCTATCCCACTCTATCCCATTCCACTCTAACACAATCTACTCCTCTCTAGCCCCATGTACTCCACTACATCCCATTCCACCCCAATCCAATCTCCCCAATTCCTCTCTTCCCCATGTCCCTCACTCCAATCTACTCCAGTCCACTCTAATCTTCCACACTCTAATCTTCCACACTCTAATCTTCCACACTCTAATCTTCCACACTCTAATCTTCCACACTCTAATCTTCCACACTCTAATCTTCCACACTCTCTAATCTTCCACACACTCTAATCTTCCACACACTCTAATCTTCCACACACTCTAATCTTCCACACACTCTAATCTTCCACACACTCTAATCTTCCCCACACTCTAATCTTCCCCACACTCTAATCTTCCCCACACTCTAATCTTCCCCACACTCTAATCTTCCCCACACTCTAATCTTCCCCACACTCTAATCTTCCCCACACTCTAATCTACCCCACACTCTAATCTACCCCACACTCTGACCCACTCCATTCTTCCCTGCTCCAATCTACCCTAGCCCACCCCACTCCATTCTACCCCACTCTACCCTAAACCTTATAGCCATGCTGAACAGCAACCACACTGATGTACAACATGGCTAACACATATTGCCAAAGCCAATAGCTCTCGCACAGGCGAGACCTATTGCTTTGCCAGTACTGGTTTCATTCTTGTAGGTGGTGTCCTTTTTTCCCCTCCTTTTTGAGACCCACTAAGCACAGTGAATGGTGCCACTTGAAGGTCTAACCTGCACTGGTTGAATGAAGCCGCTGTAGAATACCAGGAACTTTGGGCGAGAGGCCCGTGTCAGAACTAGCATGCTACATTTCTGCAGCACTGCAGGCCTAATAATGGATGAAGTAGTGTGAGCATCACTTGCCACTAGAAGGAAGTGGTTTGTTTCAAAAGATCTGCTCATATGCCCAGAACCAGTTTCTCAGGCTCTGGGACTGGATTACTTGTCAGTGGCCAAAGAGTCACATATGAAGTGACAGTAAATTGCTGTTACTTGTTGCTACTTGTTTTTGCATTGCTGACTGTAATTTTCTTACAGGGGGTCGATGTTGATGCTGAAAACTGTGCCGTATGCATTGAGAACTACAAGCCAAAAGACGTTGTTCGAATTCTGCCATGCAAGTAGGTTGCTTTTAATGCTCCGTTTTTAAAATGTTAGTGCTGAAACAGAAATGCATTTCATGACTGGCTCCGTTCTTCCTAGCGTTTTTGAGCGTCTAGGCTTGTAGTTCTAATCATTGTATTGTAATTGCATTTATATAGCGCCTACCACCCGTGACGAGGCGTCAAAGCGCTTTTTCGGAGAGTAGCATGCTACTCCGGAACCCATAAAGGATTAGTGGTGAATTAGTATAGTGAAATATGGAAACAATTTGAGTGGTGGCTCATACGCTCGTGGCTCTAGGATCCTGCAGTCTGCGGAAGTGACTAAGACTTTACAGGGTGTTTAGTCAAGCTGACTTTACCACGAGAGCATGGGGCTGGGCCATGAATACTTCTCCTTTTTTTTTTTTTTTTGTTTTTTTTTTTTTTTTTTTACAAGGCTCCCTGGGATTCTTTGTTTTATAACACAGCGATAAATTTGTTTTCACTTTAATAGACTATCCCAACATTTCCTTGCTCCTGAGGATCTTGTTGCGGGAGGTCATAACGTCCCAGCATTCAAATACGAATGCAACCAGTGGCGGGTGACCAAAGCCTAGTCTAGACCTGTGCTTTAGAGTCTTAAGGCCAGAAGTCGAACTGCTGTTTTGTCTTTATGCCGGATAGGTTCCATCCTGTGCGTTTTGCTTGTTACATTGAATTTCTGTTTTCCCCTGACTCCAGAAGTTTCTGTCGCGGGGAAAGGTATCCTGGCTGCTACACATGTTGCTTTTTAAACAGTATGTAGAGGAATTGTTTGTTTGGTTTGATAGCTGCCTTACTAGCTAGTGGTGTTTTCTTATTTACTAACGCTCTGTTACCCCTGCGCTGCTATTGCTGTCCGAGGGGCAGATTGTTGTGCATGGGTGAGGAAAAAGGGCAGCATGACAGCAAGCTACATGTGCTCAGAGAGGTTGGTTTGTTCCCTCATTCATGGACCTGAGATGGGCACAAGTGACTGGAAACTGGAAGAGCAGCATACAGGGCTGATATTATCCTATAGGCCTCGCCTCTCATCCGGTCTGACCTGCTGTTCTGCGAGTGATTTGCACCAGTCTGTCCACCTATGCCCGTAGAGCATTTTAGCATTGAGGAGTTCAGGCTTATGCAGCCTTTGCTTCCTTCATTACCATAGAAGATGGGTATGTAAAAGGCATTATTTAAACATCTTTAGTTCTTTCCCATCTCCCCAGCCAGCGAGACTGGTCAGGGTGACTTTGCGTTATTCATCAAGCTATGCCGGCAAGTTCGCTGCTACCCACATACAGGTCAACTGGTAATTCCATTAGGGCCCGTGGAAGAGTGGATCTTAACAATCAATAGGTCCTATTATTTCACACCTACATCAGGCCTGATCTGTAGCGCCTTGCTATCTGACCAGTTGAGTTTTATGTTGCCTAGGCACAGCCTGCTGGATGGACCTTCACTCTCCTACACTTGTAAGCATTAGAGCCATAGTGAGGGTGAACAGTTATCTTGAGGTATGCATGCCTGCATGTGACCCATTTGTATCTGCTGCGGCTGCCGTAGTACTATGACGCATGCAAAAGTATACACATTACACTTCTCTTCCAGGGGTATCCTCATCAAAGTCATAAGCACAGAATATTCCCGCCCATGTGCGGGGACCCCGGAAGTAATATAAAAATTATATATGGAAAACACATATATACAGCTCTACATATATCATTTTTTTCTCATACCAATGCAGCTCCCAATAGGAGGCTAAACAATGTAATTACACACATAAAGACTGTATTTGCCAATATATAAAAAACACCAGAGGGCAATTAGTACTTGAACTCTGTTTTTTAATGAGCAAAGTACTCATAAAGAGTAAAACTGCAAATTAAGTAGACCTTGTTAGCCTACAGGCTGCATTGCAAACCAATAGCATAGAAAATGAAAACATTTTCAACAAAACTGGCACCATGCCTTTAAGGCAGCCATGACCCCTAGCTTCCCATCATGCCTCAGGGGTGACAGGTCAGTTGTTCTTTCCGGCTCCTTCAGTCAGGACCCTGGATTTTCAGCTCTTGCTTTTTTTGACTTTCTGTCAAAAAATATCTTATAGAATCTAGTTTTTCTACTTTCACTCGACATCTTTTGGTCTTAGAGTGCAAGTAACACCTTTTTTGTGACAGAAAAGGTTTATTTTTGTAAAAAATGCCATTTTTATTCGACCCTTGCCCGTCCTGTGGCAAGAAGAAGGCCAGAACAGATGCACATCCTGTGTGTATTCTCTGCCTCCCCGAGTCCCACTCTTCTGACAACTGCCACCATTGTAAGAAGTTGTCAAAAAGGACCATCAAGGAGAGAGACGGGATTCGTCTTTATGGCCTCTCTGAAAGAGGTAGGTCTCCTGTGAGGCAGCAAAAGAAGAGAACTCGGTCGACGTCGAGAGGAAAAGTCCCGACCTGTTCTCCGTCGGCATCGACGTCGAAGAAATCAACGACGAAGAAATCGGCGTCGAAGACTTCGGTGATGCCGGCGCATCATCACTCGACAACGAAATCGTCGACGAAGGTAACAGGTCCTCCGTTGACGTCAACCAGGCGTCGCTCAACGTCGAGAGACAGGTCTCTGTCGGCGCCGGTTGGGCGTTCGACGTCGAGGCAGATCACTCCGTCGTCACAGCCGCGATCGACGTCGAGGCACAGCGCTCCGTCGTCGCCTCACCAACTGCGATCGACGTCGAAGCACATCTCTCCGTCGTCGTCTCATCGACGTCGAGGCACATCCCTCCGTCGTCGCCTCATCGACGATCGACGTCGAGACGTAGGTCTCCGCCGAGATCAATCCAACGATCTTCGGCGTCGAGACACAGGACACCTCCTTCGGCGTCGAAGCAGACGTCGGGGCAAGGCTCTACAATGTCGATTCATCATTCCTCGCCGTCGAGACGGACGACACCGCCGAGTGAATCTTCGGCGTCGAGACCGAGACCTCCGTCGCCGGCAGCCCAACGCCGGTCGACGTAGAGGCAGCAATCTTCTGAGAGGGTGCAGGGAACGTCGAAGCATGACACTGCATCGGCGATGGAGATACGGTCGACGTCGAGAAGACGTTCTGCTGCAGGATCAAGTCCACCTTCTAAGAGAAGAAAGTCAAAGTCGAGGCATAAGTCTCCGTTGAGAGGGCAGTCGGCGCATAGACGCTCCAAATCAACGTCAAAGCGCCCTTCTGGAGACGCCTCACCTCCAGTGAGCCTTTCTTCGTCACCTTCAGGTTCTCCCAGTTCTCACCGAGGGTCAACGTCCAGATCCCCGGAGGTGGTGATCTCGACGTCCAGCAGCCCAGTGTCAGGGGGTCACCAAGATTCCCCAACAAGGTCAGCACATGAAGAGGTGAACCTCACTCCTCCGGCACAGTCTCCTAAGGGAAGAGAGAGGCGCAGATCGCCTTCCATCCATTTGTCACCACGATGGTACAGGCCTTTTCATCACTGGGCTACCGACAAGGTCACGACAGACAGATCTCCGATGGCTCGTTTAATTGCGGATAAAGAGCGATCTCCTTCAAGAGCCAGAGCTCTCAGCCGCACCCCTGTGCACTCACACAGGAGGAGGTCTAGGTCAAGAAGCAGGAGGAGAGCACACAGATCCCCTACTCCGTCCTCTTCTTCCACTCATACACCCCATAGAGACTACTCGCCGACTTTGACTGACAGTCCACCGTCGAGGGTCTCTCCGGTGGACGACGTCTACACTTTTCAGGACATTCTTGGCAGAGGAGCTGTAAAGCTGGGTATCCCTATGCCAACTCGTCAAAGCAAGTCCTCTGTGATTTTTGAGACTCTACACCAAAGAGCAGCAGCTAGACCTCTGCTTCCCTTGGTACCAGGCATCATAGAGCCAGTGATGGACATCTTTCTCACGCCAGCGAGCGTTAAGACCGCTCCAGCGAGAATCTTAAAGTACCGTTCACCAGAGGACGACCCGCTCTTCCTCAGAGCTGATCCTCCTCCGGATTCAGTCATAATTGCTGCGGCAAAGAAGACTCATGCGGTGGCATTCTCCTCCACTGTCCCACCAGACCAGGAGAGTAAGACGCAGGATTCCTGGGGAAAGGTTTGTGGCACTTCGGCCTCCATGTTGAAGGTCTCCAATGCAGCGGCGCTCCTGGGCCGCTACGACAGATCTCTGTGGGACTCACTACAGAGATTCACTGAAAAGTTGCCAAAGGAAGACCGTAAAGATTTTGAAGAAATCCTAACAGAGGGCAGTCAGGTGTCTAACCAGGTCATCAGTGCTGCGGCGGATGGAGCTACCCTTTCGGCACATGCTTATGCGCATGGGGTATGCGCAAGAAGAACATCTTGGCTACGACTTACAGCGCTCAAGCCAGAAGCGCAGTCACGCATCCTCAATCTTCCGTTCTCTGGTTCCTCTTTGTTCGGGACTCACACGGATGAAGAGATGGCACGGATGAAAACGGAACTGGACACGCTTAAAGCTGTGGGCCTTGAAAAGAAAAGGGAATTCCGTAAGAGATTCCGCCCTTCAATCGGCGATCCTCCCAACAGAGGGTTCAAACCCCTCATTGGCAGAAAAATCAGGATCAGCAAAGCCAGCAAAGATCGCAGTATTGGGGCAGACGTCCCTCCAGAGGAGGAAGAAACCAGCATCAAGGCAACAACTCCGCCAAGACGCAGTCAAAGCAATGAGTACTCACTTCCCCTGTCGCCGTTCACCACTCTAGTGGGGGGAAGTATCGCGAATCATCTCGAAGAGTGGCGAGCCATCACAAAGGATCGGTGGGTGCTAGCTACGCTGCAGAATGGGTACTCTCTACGTTTTCAACACCGTCCCCCCTCAATCCCTCCAGATCCACCATCGTGTCACCAGTTAAAACTCTTGCAGAAAGAGGTTGCCACCCTTCTCAGAAAATCAGCCATCGAGAGGGTGCCAGTATCTCAAAGAGGGAAAGGGGTTTACTCAAGATATTTTTGGTAAAGAAAAAGGGCCAAAAGCAGAGTACAGACCCATTCTGGACTTGCGGTCACTCAACCTATCCATCAAAAAGGAAAAGTTTCGCATGTTGGCTCTCCATCAAATATATCCACATCTCAGGCAGGGGATTGGATGTGTTCGCTGGATCTGCAAGATGCATACTTCACGTCCCGATCAATAAGCATCACAGACAGTACCTGCGATTCCTGGTGGGATCCGCTCATTACCAGTTCAAGGTTCTACCCTTCGGGTTGAAGTCAGCCCCCAGAGTGTTCACGAAGTGCATGGCGGTGGTGGCAGCCGCACTGCGCCGCAGGGGCGTCTTCGTGTACCCGTACTTGGACGACTGGCTGTTGAAAGGCCCTTCCCCAGACAGCGTGAGGAGTCATTTCTTGAGCTGTCTCGAGCTGTGTCACCGGCTGGGCCTGCATGTGAATTTCGCCAAGTCAACTTCACAGCCAACGCAGAAAATACATTTCTTAGGAGCTCTGCTAGACTCCGCGGTAGGAAAAGTGTTTCCTTCGGAGGAGAAACAGTGTTCCCTCATACAGAAATGCCAGCTGGTTCTACACAACAGAAAACTGCCTGTGCGTCGGATTGCCTCCCTGCTAGGGCCGATGGCATCCTGCATCTTCCTGGTTCCCAATGCCAGACTACGAATGCGTCCTCTCCAGCAGGATCTGGAGGACAAGTGGGACCAGCAGACAGCTCGCTGGGATGAAAAAATAAGTCCATCAAACGCGGCTGGAGCGTCCATACCTTGGTGGATGAGAAAACGAAATATGCAAGTCGGAATTCCTTTCCATCAATCTCCACCTGCTCAGACACTGATCACGGACGCCTCGCTGCAGGGTTGGGGGCCCACATGGGTCCTCTCCAGACTCAAGGACTGTGGTCTCCAAAAGAGCGATCCTATCACATCAACATGTTAGAGCTGAGAGCAGTTCACCTAGCCCTCAAAGCTTTCCTCCCCTCGATTCAGGAAACCTCAGTGTTAGTACAGACGGACAACACCACCACCATGTACTACCTGAACAAACAGGGGGGAACTCGCTCACGCACACTTTCCCTGGAGGCTCAAGCCCTCTGGCATTGGCTCCTGGCTCGGAATCTGTCAGTCACAGCAGTCCACCTGCCAGGAGAACAGAACGTGAGAGCGGATGCGCTCAGCCGTCACTTTGAAGACAGAGAAGACTGGGTCCTCAACGACGAGGTCGTCTAAGACCTCTTCCAGTCATGGGGTCGTCCCACCATCGACCTCTTCGCGGACGACGAAAATACCAAATGCCGAGACTTCGCCTCACGGTTCTACCGGCCAGGATCGAAAGGGAATGCCCTTTTGATAGACTGGTCAGGGGCATTTGTGTACGCCTTTCCACCCCTTCCGCTGATCCCGAAGGTGGGTGACCAAGCTGTCCCATTCGTGCACGAGGATGATACTAATTGCCCCGGACTGGCCGAGACAATGGTGGTACCCGGACCTTCTGCACCTATCAGAGTGCCCTCACAAGAAGCTGCCGTGCAGACCGGACCTGCTGTCCAAGATGAACGGGAGGATTCATCACCCCAACCTTCCCTCACTGAACTTGGCAGCATGGCTCCTGAGGTCCTCCAGTATGGCCACCTAGGACTACCGCAGGACTGCATGTCCATCTTGAAGGAAGCAAGAAGACCGTCCACGAGGCATTCGTATGCATGCAAGTGGAAACGGTTTTACATGTGGTGTATGCAAAACAATGGTAATCCAACCAAGGGTCAGGAAGAGGTCATCCTTCCTTACCTACTTTATCTGGCGAAAGCAGGGTTGAAGTTTTCTTCCATTAAGGTGCATTTAGCAGCTATAACTGCATATAGACGTTCACCTTCCCAACCTTCCTTCTTCCAGTTACAGGCTGCTAAGGATTTTTTACAGGGTTTAAAGAAGGTCTACCCTCCGGTCCGGACTCCTTCACCACCCTGGGAGCTAAACATGGGGCTATCAAAATTGATGGGTCCGCCTTTTGAACCCATACACAAAGCAACCTTACAGCATCTTTCTTGGAAGGCGGCTTTCTTGGTAGCGATCACGTCAGCTCGCAGAGTGAGTGAAATACAGGCTCTCTGCTCTAAAGAACCTTATACAGTCTTCCATCTTAACAGGGTTGTGTTGAGGACGCATCCCTCTTTCCTTCCAAAGGTGGTGTCAGATTTTCATGTGAATCAGACCATCTCTCTACCCACCTTTTTTCCCAATCCCTCCACTCCAGATGAGAGGGCTTTGGATTCTCTGGACCTCAAAAGGGTTTTAAAATTCTATCTGGATCGGTCCAGGTCTATAAGAAAATCTGATCAACTATTTGTTAACTATGGGTCGATCAGATCTGGTTTCGCAGCTTCAAAGCGCTCCATCTCCAGATGGATAGTTTCATGTATCAAGCTTGCTTATCAATTAGCGCAGAAGCCCCTGGGGTTTACTCCCAAAGCGCATTCTACCAGAGGAAAAGCGGCTACTACTGCTTTTCTTCATAATGTGCCCATGTCTGAAATCTGTAAGGCGGCAACTTGGAGGTCCGTCCATACATTTACGAGGCACTACTGTCTGGAGTCAGACACCAGAGCAGACACCCAAGTAGGCCAGGCCTCCTTGCGGAATCTGTTTAACAGCTAATTTCGGCTGTTATTTTTTGTTGGGTCTTTTACTCTCATTTACCTGCAGGTGGTTGATGGGCTTGCTATTCTATTCAGTGCTTATGACTATTGATGAGGATCCCCTGGAAGAGAAGGATAAGTTACTTACCTGTAATCCTAGTTCTCTTCCAGGGGTATCCTCATCAAAGTCATAAGCAACCCACCCGCCTCCCCAGGTAAATGAGGTGTTTCTAAAGTGTTAAAGGATATCTTTGTGCCCTGACCTTCAGGGTTATGCAAAGAACAACTGACCTAACTGTCACCCCTGAGGCATAATGGGAAGCTAGGGGTCATGGCTGCCTTAAAGGCACGGTGCCAGTTTTTGTTGAAAATGTTTTCATTTTCTATGCTATTGGTTTGCAATGCAGCCTGTAGGCTAACAATGTCTACTTAATTTGCAGTTTTACTCTTTATGAGTACTTTGCTCATTAAAAAACAGAGTTCAAGTACTAATTGCCCTCTGGTGTTTTTTATATATTGGCAAATACAGTCTTTGTGTGTAATTACATTGTTTAGCCTCCTATTGGGAGCTGCATTGGTATGAGAAAAAATGATATATGTATATACATATATGTAGAGCTGTATATGTGTTTTCCATATACAATTTTTATATTACTTCCGGGGTCCCCGCACATGGGCGGGAATATTCAGTGCTTATGACTTTGAGGATACCCCTGGAAGAGAACTAGGACTACAGGTAAGTAACTTATCCTTTTATTCTTTTTTTTTTTTTTTTTTTTTTTTTTTATTTATTACATTTTTTGCCAATGCTGAACACCAGCAAAAAGAAAACCAGCCAATAGGTCATGCCTTGGCATAGCCAAAAGGTGAGACTTGTTTCGCTTTGTCCATACTTGTTGAAACTAGCATAAGAGGTCGGTCATTCCGTGCTGTAGAGTCGCATTGGAAACAATACCTTGGACCCAAGGGAAATGAAAAGAATCACACCAAGACTCAACAAAATCACAGATAGATGATGATACATCCAAAGACTACAATTTAATAAAAATAAAAAAAGACTCGACAGGCAGGATCATTTTAAAACAATATTGTATAGCCAATATGCACACACTGTATGTCCTTTAACACTTGTCACCGGTTTTGGTTGATTTTGTGTTTTATCCCATTGTTTCCATATGCTAGGAAATTTCACTATAGAACATAGGGATTTAAGAAAGAACAAATGTGCAAGATGATCAATATTATTCTGACCGAAAAACAAAATATAAACGAAGTGCAACCTCAGTGTGGATTTTCAGTATATGGGTAATATGACGGTATCTGATGTGAAAACCAAGTAACGTGAACAAGCAGGTAATAGTGTATTAATGAGAAGGCTATGTGACAAGGTAGTGACTTTCCAACTGGGGGGACAGCAGAGTCCTCTTATCTATCATTTGCAGATTCGACTTCATTACTGCACAGGTTGCATTAGTGGCGTCTGCTCACAGTGCAGCAGGATATGTTTACTCCAGGATAGAGATGTAGCTCCGTGCTTAAAGTATTTGCTTTGGAGTGTCACCCCTTGCATTATATTGCTTCTGTTCTTACAAGCCTGGACACCCCTTCGCCACCCATTTCTCTAAGCTAATTTCTTGTCCTTGTAGGGGAGGGCGCCAGAGCACTTTCTCACTTCACCGGGCTGAAGAAATGTATATGCACTGTATGCATTGTCCCCCCTCCTTGGACCCATCTTCTCCCTTGCGGTCTTCTTTTAGCTTTACCACTTTCTTGTGCCCAGGGATTTCAGACACAGACTGGCATGGCCCAATGCCGCTGCATTTTTCCCAATCACAGTTTCTTACTTCTATTGCTCTCTTAAATTTCAAGGCTTCCTCCTATGCTGTTGAGGAGTCAATCGAAGTCTTTGCGTGCCAATGCACATTTACTGCTTTTAACCAAAGTATTGGTTGTAGTAATCGGAGTACCTGCCGCCTAACAACTCAATGCACTTATACATGCTATTCCTTTTCCACCAAGACTCTTCTCTGCCAGTGAATAGATTTCCATGGAATCCGCACTCTTTGGGAGATGCGGAGCGGTGTTTACTCAAAAGTACAACACGGGTAGACCTCTTTACACCACCCCCCGGTTATCATTTGTTCTCTGGGTGGTTGGTTCTGCGGATACTGCCCTGCGGGATGCCTCTAAGGCCTGACACCAGCTTGATCTGAATATTTCCAGAGAGCCTTGCATCAGACATCGGCCTGTGGTGCTTATCATAAAGCTGGGTTCCCAGGAGGCATCTTTGCATCCAAACTCTGACCCTTCTTAGGAGTTTATATTGGAAGACCAGTCCTGAGGCTTCTGGTGCTAATTCATCTCTTGGTACCCTGTATCCTGTACTGAGACCACAAGTCGGTACCAAGGTAGTTGCAGTTTCTAAACCTGTTCCCTACCCTGGGACCCAGACTGATCTCTACCAAAAAGACGGGCTAAAACACGTTTTTTTTAGATGTGTTAGAATGCCATGATAGTGCATTAGTTTGTCCTCAAAACAGGCAGGCTGTTTTTGGTAGCCTCTAAAAGAATGTGTTTTTGAAGGTGAACCGCAGGTTTACTGTTGTGCTTGACTTTTTTGGGAGGTTTTGCAGAGGTGTTTGTTTGCCCCGCACCACAAACGGTTGACGCATCTTGAAAGAAAAGACCCATTCAGAAAACCACTGTTTGTATAAACAAAAATTGTTTTGTAAAGCATGTTTTGTAAATTGCCAAAGAGCCTCGGGGGAAATGAAGGCACCCAACATAGGCACAGATAAAGAGGAGGCGACCTGCTCTGTGCCAACAAGAAAGGACTCAGCCCTAAAGAGGAATGTAGACTGACTGTTGCTCGCAGCACTGCAGATAATGCTTCAAATAAATTGATAAAATCATGTTGCTGTTTTAGTGTAATACCTAATTACAGGAGAGGAAAACAGCGACAGTATCTTTAAATCTGTAGCAGCTCTACTGTGAGACTCGACTTAATCAGTGTGCAGGTCTTTGTAAAGCGGTTTAATCAGCTTCGTGCAGACTGTTTCTGTTGCTAGTAGAGACTCATGGCAAATAAAATATATCAGCTTGTAGTGGGTTTAATTGAATTCCACATTCGATGTTCTGTTTCCAGTAAAGCACCTCGACAAACTGTATCTGCGATTGTGTGGTGGTGAACTTGGGTTTAAAGTAATAACCTGTTTGAAAACACACTTTCTTAAAATAATATTTGCGGAACCTTCAAAAGATCGCACCTTATGATGTAAAAACTTTTTGAACACAAGTATAACAAACAAATTTGTGTTTACATACGTCCTTTCTGTGCTGCTTCCAGTTCCCATGTTATTATTAGGTCTGGCCTTTGAGACCACTTTAAACTGCCTCACCCTATTGTTTTTCCAAGATTCATACACGACATACATACAAGGAGGGTGTTTCTCAGCACGCTTTATCTATTGGCCCGTTAAATTGTCATTCATGTTTTGCTTCCGTCCACCACAGCATATCACAAAAAGCCATGGGTCAGCCTACTTTACCCATTGGCTTCCTTCGTTGTGAGGGACAGCACAAACCCTGTGCACATTGTTCTTGTCCACCAAAATAATACTTTCTCTGCATTGTCCATGCAGGGGTAAAGTGTACTTTTTATTTAATTTATTCTTTTATATAGCTAAAGTTCTGGCTGTTTATTTTTCCTGCGCTTCGAGTGCCGACTTTTTTGGTGATTTTATTTCCTTTCTGCTTTTTTAAGTGTTGACATTGTAACATTATAGCTAACTGGCATTAGAGTGCATGGTTAATTCCTTTTTGTCTCCTTCACTAGTAATAAAATGCATGGCACAACTATAGGAGATCACTAGTAAAATGGCCACATGAGTGAATGTGTTTTTAATTTTTTTTTTTTTATTGAAATCATATGGCGGCCATGTATAGGCCGCATTTTTTTCTTTTTGTGGTACATATTGCAGTAAAAATGTGCGCTAAACGTTTTATGTAATTACAGTAACTAACTACCAGCATTAAGAAATGTGAAAAAGAATCCGTGCTAGCTGTGAACAAGTCCATGTACAGCGTGCCCAGAGTTTGGCCTTTAAGCCGTTCAGGTTGGTTTGTCAGACTTTTCCCAAAAGCACCACGTTTACTGTAGGCCGAGGCCTATCCATGAGTGTGTAGCTCCAGAAGGTGTGTTTGGGTTTCTAACCAGGCCAATGTGCAGTTTGCATGCTCGTGCAGCTGTTGGTGCTGTGCTGGTTGTAAAAGTGTGCGGCAGGCACTTCTGAAATATACTGTTGTGTGTTGCCTTGTACAGCGGTTCTTTGTCCTATGGCACAAGGCTAGCCACCTGGGCTGTAGATGCAGAAAGAGCGGAATAACGATAAACACAGCACCATGTTTTACAGGAAAATAATAAGCCTGCCGCTCGATATCTATAGGAGGGGTCTCCAACCTTTTCTGTAACAAGAGCTACTTATGTTCAATGAAAATCATCCCGAGCTACTTGTACTAGTGATCTAAAAGTGAACACCCCATCCAAGAGTGTCAGCAGTGATCACATCGGTGCCTTAAGCAGGGTTTCCAGCAATAATGTCAAAAAGGCTTTGACAATTTGAACTGAAATATTACATGGATAGTACACACAAACTACAGCTGTAATCCCAGTGGTACCAAAGTATAAATATAGGAGTGCTAAATCTCTCCAACACAAATAGCTTTAAACACATTTTGAAAATTCAACTCTTTGTTTCTACAGACATCAGCTTATGAGTTATGATAATACACGTATTTGCGTCTTGAATGCATGATTTTTAGTTTTGGTATACATATAATAATTCAACCAAGCAAAAGCTTTAATAGTCGTAGGCTGAGCTGCACTCAGGAGAGCTACTCACTGGTAGCTCACGAGCTACTCGTTGGAGACACCTGACCTATAGGAAAGGAGGGGAAGGACATTTGTTACAGAGATCCATTTGGTCTTTAGTGATAAACGTATGCAATACAATGTCTTCTGTGTGTACAGAGCAATAAGGCAGCAACTCGAAACATCCACTCGCACAAGATGTGGTCTAACAGGAACGTACTCATGCTGGTAGGTGGCAGAATGCCCTGTACTAGTCAATTGTTGGACTTGTGTTATCTTCATTGAAATACATCCAGCGACCAGATTTGTAATGCCTGGGGAAATGCTGATAACCCCTACTCTTGCAGTGACCTTAGGAAGGTTCCTTTCATCTCAAATGTGGATTAGCAAACCGCCTGGGGGAGAGACAGTTTGCAGAGAGTTATTCATCATTCATTTATTGCAGAAATAGCCAACAGAGTCCTTGCCAAACAAAGTACAAACAATCCATTGCATGCAGTAGGCAATCGCAAGATTACCCATATAGAAAATCGTGCATCCTTCCTGAAGGTAAATTCCCTTCTAGACGAACTTCTCACAATTCCATTCTATCTCGGTTTAATTATAGTGTAGTTTGGCAAAACTCGAAGTCCTGTGGCAAAGTTGAGCTGCAGTTCCGCAGAGCCCCTACCCAGAAGTTTTGCCCAAATATTTACTCCGTACACTAAAGAAACTGTGGGAGAGCAAAGACCAAGACCCACAAGCATTGGCAAAGGTCTCGCCTATAGCAAGCTATTGGCTTTGGCAATGGGTTGGGGGTGGTGAACTGAAGGGCAGGTGGTTTGTGGACAGCAGGACGTTTAAAAAAAGAAGAAAAAAAAAAGCTCTATGACGCAGCCTGCATGGGCCACATCATAGCACTTTTTTGTTTCCTGTTGTGAGGAGGGGATGAAGGAATGGGGGTGCGGGGAGATGGAGGCGGGCGGGTGCTGGGAGATGAAGGCAGGTGGGTGCTGGGGAGAAAAACAGGGACGCAGCAGGTGGAAGGAGGAATGGATAAAAGAAAAACAGAGTGAGGGAGTGATAAAAGCAAAACGGATGGGGTGTGGAAGGGAGGGCAAAAGCAAATCGCACACAGGGTGGTAGTGAGGGATGAAAGCAAAACTCAGAGGGTGGGAGGGATAAAACAAATAGTACCTGAATCACAGCGCGAGCAGTGGGCAGACAGCGTAAGGACACTAATAAAATGAAATTTATCTGTGCTTAGTCCATGCGCCACAGCAAGAAAAAGAAGTGACGCCTGGGAAATGCTGCCCAGTTAGAACTCAGCAAAGAAGAATGGCAGTGATGCCAATGAATGGTAAGCAAAGGGCGGGCTCCAAGCCCCTTACTCAACACAAAAGTCTTGCAAGAGCATGTGCGTTATCGCATGCTCACACATGCAAGACCTAAAAACACCGGTTTACAAAGCAACATGTTTGCCTTGTGCGCATTGCTTCCTGATGCTGTAAAAATTAAACTAACCACAGTTTGGTTAGTCCTAAAATGGCTGGACAACCGAGAAGGAAACGAGTTTCTAACTACGGTATCAGAGCTATCATAACAAAAGCAACAGGGATCGGATGGTGCCTAGCTCCTACCTCAGGTATTAGTCACGATGTCGTCAGCAACATTTTACAAACAGTGAACTTTGTCCCTTGCCAAAGCTGGTTTAGCTATCCGAATATTCCAATTTAGTTGCCTGTGAGTACAACCAGCTTTGGGAGTACTTATCACCTTCCTGTAGCCAGTGGGATACTGAATGCTGTTTCGCTTTATGCAACATATCCATTTCTTTAAATTTAGTTTGCTATGTGTTCGTATCTTATAAAATTGGCATAGACGTGTGAAACATCTACTGAAAAATGGGGAGGAAGGCGAGGAAGAAAATATAGTTTATCAGGGAGTGTTCATTTTTAACTGTGGCTCCAGCCTAGCAGTGGTCTTGATGAATCTTGACAAAGGCGCTGCTGATCAGTTTTCCATGCATACTTCACAATCGCCCTCTCTTTTTCCAGTAGAGGATCTCGCACAACCTCTATTCTATGGCAAGTAAAGAATGGGGGGGGGGGGGCAGTGGATGTAGTGTGCAGGTTAAAAGAAACATTCATATGACAATCTGTGAACCACACTGTCCCCTGACCTCCTTGCATGATTCTGCCCCAGAGTCGAGGCAGCTACCAAACCCATCATCATATGTCTTGATTTTGGGGTGGACTCTGTCATGTGCTGCAGGGTTGCGATAATGGTGTGTAGGTTGTCATAAGGAATGAGTACATCACCTTTGCGGGAGCAAATTTTCAAACTGTCTGATTCTTAAGAATGTTTCCGTTTTCTTGTGGGGCCCGCTTGGCCTTTCGCCCGTTTTGTGCGGAAGACTGTTTTTAAAATATTTTGTTATTGTCTTTTTGCAAAACCACACATTACAACGCGACAGCAAGATTACCGCATGGGTTTGTCTAAATTACAAGCTTCGTGTTTCTGTGGCGTTGATGCACATGGCTGTAAGTGGCGTCGCTCTGCTTCGCTGCAGATCTGTGAGGCGCTGTTCTGGTCTACATTCTTTCGGCTTGGACACAATACACAAGCTGACACTGCTAGTGCTGGACAAACATCTGATTCTGATGCTGAAGGCAGGTTTTCTCTGCTCCCTTTATTGTTGCTTCTGTTGTCGCACATTTGCTCATCTGTGGTGAGGCTAGCATTTCAATTGTAGTTTGTTCACAGTTTACTTTTGCTTGGCGGTCCGTTTTCTCCACTGGTTGATAGCAGCTGTGTGGTGGCCCAGGTTCTCGCTTGCTGATAGCCTCAAGGCAGGGAGAAGTATTTGAGACACACATGAGTCGGAGCTTGGGAAGCAGTCCCCCTTTATCGATGACCGTTCTGGTGACTTTGTGGAGAACTGCCATTTTGAACTTTTCACAGCCTTTGATGAGGATGCTTTACTCTGCTAGTTTCTTGTTCTAGAGACGGAGTCCATTAAGTATCCTGTCGAGAGCTCAGGACTCTGTGAGAGGCCATGCCAGGAGCATGTACGATCCTTATTGGGTTTTAGCCCAGCAGATCTGAGACTCGGCCAGAGGAGGTGTCAGCTAATGGCATTCACTACGAAGAAAGCCTTTACGGCCACGAGGATCTACAGAGCGAACAGGATTGTAGAGCTGCTCGATTCTTCCAGACTGCACCTCCATCATGTTTTGTGTTACTGAAATATGATGCAGAGAATTCAATTGAGTTGCTATGTGTTGGCGTATGTCCACCAGCTCAGCTCCTAGTCTGTCTGGAGCATCACTCTCCTCTCTTGTGAGAAAGCCACTCATTTTCCAACCTTGTAGAGTTTGTGCTTGGTGCTGAAGTGGATTAGGCCGCCACATACCACGCCCACCATAGCTCTTATGGAAACATTTGGGGCAGTCGCGTCCTGTTCGGTGCAGGTAATCTGCACATTCATCTTTACGTGGATTTTTACATATTAATGACAACAGCAAACTACCATCTTCTCTCCAAAATCCTCTTTTAGACTAGCAAACTTTCTAAGGGAATATGGATTCTTGGGTGCCACACAGCTTACTTTGAAACTACATTTTCTGTTTTGCCTCCGAGCAGGGCACTATCTCAGTGATCAGTATCAATATTCTGCTTTCTATGATAATGATCATGAGTTGCTGTGGCATTGGCTGGCCACACAGCTTTCTGGGGACCGTTTTGCAATAGGTGGCTTAATTCTTGTGAGGCAGAACTAGTGGTTTTATTTTGCTTTATGTAGTACTATTCATACCCCTGACCTTTTTATTATGTTTTACCAAGAACACTAAACAGACTCTGCCAAAGGTAGTCCTTCAATCTAGTATCTTACTCATTGGAAGAAGGAATGTGAATGTCGGAAAGCGCTGAAGCTGTGTAACTGGAACAGAGAGACACCAGAAGAACATAAATATGGTGGAGTCCATGAGCACTGGGTACTTGTGTAGCCTGTGACTGTAGCAGCTCTTCAGGTCCTGAAGGGGTCTTTACTCTCATTCTTCTAATAATTGTATAATTTACATCCCTGGGAAGTGCCATCTGAAGGCATACTGATGACACCTTCAACTGTTTCATTCCAAGCAGCAGCAGCCCATGCTGGCAAGAGCATAGGGGCCGGGTTGAGGGGGGATTCGACAGACGACCATGAGGGAAAATTAAATAATTAATTTTTCCCTCATCGTCGTCGGTCGGAACCCCCCCCAGGCCCCACCGCTCTAACCTGCACGGGCCGCGGCTGATTCCAAGGCGAGCCTGAGATGACCTTTTGGTTCTCTGACCCTTGCTTGGCCAAAGCTGCCAATGGACTAGAGAGACTGTTTCACTTAAGTGAAGCATGGACAAAGTGGAACTGATAATTATAGATTATGCATGTCACTTGGTATTGGGACTAGCGGTGGCTCCTCTGATATGGCGGAGGAGTGTCACCCCCTCTTCCCACCCCCCCCCAAACGTCAGTAAAGGAAAAATAAAACAACACTAGTTTTATTTTTCCTTTTCTGCCGAGTCTTGGGGGTGGGGCCTGGTAGTGACAGGCACTGAGGGGAGTGGTAGTGCACTCCGATCACTGCGCTTGATGGTTTGGCCGGCCAAACCATCATGCGCAGTGAAAGCTCCCTCCAACCCATCAACGCAGCTGGGTTGGACAAGACAGGCACAGACTCAATGCTAGGGCGCTCAGGCCAGTCATGCGCGAGAGCAGCTTCAGGATCGGCCGCAGGGCATTCTGGGAGCCTGTGCTTTCCTGAAGAGGTGAAGAGGAGTGCAAAAGTAAGTTTTTAAAAAATGTTTTACTTTTTATTTACCCCCATGACCCCTAGTGCCCCCCTCCCCCCTCCCCCGCTCCTTCAGCATACAGGGCCGCTCCTGATTGGGACAACAGGAGTGTGAGTCGTTATCAAACAAAGTACAGCCCCCAATTGTGACTTAGCGAGGCATCCTTTTACCACAGTTTGGGCATGGTTGCATAAATGGCTACGGTGCCCTTTTAACTCTGAGGAATTTTGGGACATCTTGTTCACTCTTCTCAGGTCCAAAAATGTTCTCGTCTCAGATTAAGACGTCTTGAATGCTAGAATTCACTAACTGCAAAGCGTCACACGTATCATAACGAAGCTCCAGCTAAATGTCATTGATGTAGCAAGGATCATGAAACGTGTCTCTTGCTTCAAGCACACAAGCCAATCCATACTAGGTGACCTTAGTGCAAGGAACAATGGGCACTGGGGAGCAAATTCTTTTTATTTATTTGTATGTTAGACGCTGGCATTTAATTGAAACTCTAAAGTCAAGGAGGTGCAAATGAAGTTTCCTCCTGACAGCCAGTTGAATTTCTTCATTCAGAATGCCAACTGCAGACCAGCACTTTTGAACAATTTGAAGAGCAAACTTATTACAGATTAATGAAAAAGCCAACGACTTTGCACGACTTGCACTGGTGTTAGTTGTTCTTCAGCATCTAATTCTTATTAACTTATAAAGCTTAGCGGTTTAATGGTCCTCTTTTTGCATCTGAAACATTACCAGCATTTTCACCATAAGGCTCCTTGGGTCTGCAGGCCTTGCCAGACTTGGGGGATTGCACCAAACTCTGTGAGGCTGTGTTGTCCTAGGTGGCACCTCAGTTGTGAAATTCAGTTCGACCTGCTTTGAGATGTAACCACAGACTCCCTATTTTCTGATTCCCTTCAGGGGGATCGCAATCCTTAAAGCCCCGGTTACTTACCGGTAATCTTCATTACTCCGAGTATTGTCTTCCTCGCCACATGATAAACGAAGTGAGCTTCAGCTCCACACCAGAACTCTCCAAAGCAAAAGTTAGCCTCCCATGCCTCCCATCCCTTCCCAACATGGCCCGACCCATATCACCCCTGACCTCTATAAGAGGAGGGTCGGCCCAACCCCAGCCCCTGAAGAACTACCAAGCCCAAATATGAAGCCGATAGCACCCCAGGGAGGGAGGGAGGGATGGGAATTTATGTGGCGAGGAAGACAATACTCGGAGTAATGAAGATTACCGGTAAGTAACCAGGGCATTACCTCCTCGTAAGTCTTCCTCGCCACATGATAAACGAAGTGAGCACATATCCAAGCCAAGAGGCTTCATAGTGAACAAGAAACCAATGACAAGGAGTACATGGCACCAAACCATACAGGCCTAACCCAGAAGGCCAAATTCAAGGGACGGAGGACCCAGCACAGAGAACCGCCTCCGCAAAATCCCCAGGAGGTGAACCACCCAAAACCACCCGGTAGTGCTCCATGAACATGTGCGGGGAGGCCCAGGTCGCGGCCCTGCAAAGATCATTCGTAGAAACCCCCTGAAACGAGGCCCAAGAAACCGAGAGGCCCCGGGTGGAACGACCCTGAACCCCGGCCGGGAGCACAGACCCACGGGACCCGTAGCCAGAAAGCCTGCACAATCCACCGACTCAAGGTGGAGACGGAAGGCAAGTGACCAGACCGGGCCAAAAGACACAAATAAAGTGGCACAACAACAGAAGGCGGCAGTGCGGTCCAGATACACCATGACCGACCGCTCGACCAACCAGCAGGGACAGAGAAGCATCAGCACCCGAGAAAACCCCCGAAGAACACTAGGGCAAAACCACCACTCGGGAGCGGCCAACGACCGAAGGAACCATGGGAAGAAACCAAGGGTCAGGGCGCAACACCAGACGAACCGGGAGGACCCGCGAGGAGACCGAAGGAAGGAACCCAGGTCGACCACCCTACCAGCCGAAGCAAAAGCCACCAAGAACACCACCTTGAAGGTGAGAAATTCAAAATCCACCGAGCCCAGGGGTTCAAAGGGGACCCCCTGGAGGACCCGCAAAACCAAGGGGAGATCCCAGGGTGAAGCAAGGCAAATAGCCCGAGGCCGCTGCAAAAAACAACTCTGTAGCAAGTGAGCCACCAGAGGATCGAGGCCGTCCAGCCCCGGACTGCGGAAAGCCCGCAAGGCAGCCCAGTGAGCCCACAGCGTGGAAGGAGCCAGACCCAGGGAAAACCCCAAAGCGAGGAAATCAAGTATCCGCAAGGGACCCACCGAAACCAGGCCGACCCCGGTCAGCCCACACCAACGAGAGAAGGAAGACCAATGGCGGTAATAAGACCGCAGAGTAGAAGACCTGCGGAAACCCTGCAGCAAGACCACCACCCCCCCCCCACCCCCCCAGAACAACCCTGAGCCATCAAGGTCACCCACTCAAGAGCCAAGCCAGCAGATGGAGCTGGCACAACATCCCCACAGGGAGCGGGGGGCCCGCAACGGGTAAGGCAGAGCCGGAACAGCCCAGCACTCCCGAACAGCTAGCACGCTCAGGAGAGGAAACCAAGGACGGCAAACCCAACCGGAAACAACCAACAGGACAAACGCCTACACCAGGCGGAACCAGCACAGGACTCGCGGGACCAAAGGAAATAGTGGAAAGGCATACAGGAGGCCGGCCAAGGGAATGACAACGCCTCCACCCGCCAAGGCCCAGGGCACGGATGGAGAGTGCAGAAACAGGGCAGGAAAGCATAGAACCCGTCCGCGAACAAGTCAAACCGCGGACGGCCAAACCTAGCCACCACAAGCCGGAACACTGAGAACCCCAGTGAGAGGGCAGACAGAGGTGGAAACACCCGGCACAGGTGATCCACCACAACAATCTCCTTCCCCGGGAGACCACCTCCCTGAGGTACAGGACAGAAGACTCCGCCCAGGACATCTGCTCCTGGGACAGCAGCCAAAGGGAGCGAGCCCGGCACCCCCCGATGAGTGATGTACCCCCGCACCACCTGACTGGCTGTCCGGACCAACACATGATGACCCCGGAGAGAAGGGGCAAACTCCAGGCACGCCACGAGAACAGTCTTCAGTTCCCGAAAGTAGGAGGAGCACCTCGCCTGAAGCTGAACCCACTGACCCTGAACCCCAGCCCAGGTGACCGGCATCGGTCGTGACCACCCAGGACGGGGAGCCCAGGAAGGGGAGACCCTTGGAGAGATGGGCCTTCCACCAACCACCAGCACAGGACGGCTGCACAGGACGGCAGGACAGGTCGTAATCCCCCGAGCAGGGATCCCAATGGGCCAGGGGATGATGCACCAAGGGGCCCAAGTGGAGGCGAGCTTAAGGCCGCACATAGATGGAATCAGACATCAACCCCTGAACCCACAACCAAAGATGGACAGGGGCGGAATCCAGACCCAGGAGAGACCCCAGATCCGGCCACAAGGTGTCCCACCGTTCCAGAGGCAAGAACACCATCCCCTGGATAATGTCCAGACGACCCCCAAAGAACACCAAGACCTGGGTCGGCAGACACCGGACAAGGATAGCGAACCGACCACCCACAGCGGAGACCACCCTCAACCCTAAGCCAGGTGGACGGGTGGATCGAGAGACAGTAGCATGCCGAAACCCAGAAACGCCAGGAGCAAGGCCTCCGCCTGGCCAGAAGCACTAAAAGCCCCCATAGAGGCAAGAAAACGACTGCCTCAAAAGAACACATGGACCAACAGCATGCGAAACGCAGCCGCCTGTACAAACATGACCACCAAGGGGAAGGGGGTGGGGGCAAACAACCCAAACCCAGAGAAAGGAAAGGGCACCAACAAAGCCAATTCTAAAATGGCGACTATCCTCTCCTCCCCCCCCCCCCCCCATGATGTCCAACGTCGCGGCCTACAATTAGACCAGTACGATCCCATCCCCTCTCCCCCTGCCTCCCCTCCCTTAACTTGACCAACAGCGCCCTCTCTCGGCCGCAGCCCGGACGAAATCCTGATCCTCTTGAATGTCGTGTTTACCTTTCTGGCCCTAACTGCCTATCAACCCTGCTCTTTCCTTCATCTCTTCATAAGAATCTCATCCAATTAGATAACAACCCTGTTTTATCCTTGCAACTTTCTATTCTTCTTACACCCACTCTGCTTCCTCTCTCAATCTCTGCCCCCCACTCTACGCCCACACACTGCACAATCCCCAGCCCCTTTGCGCGGGCCACTAACAATTCAGTCCCACGACTTCACCGCCCACGACACACTTTGCCCTCTATTGTAATTTTTATTATGCTCTAGCCTGTTATTCCTAATCTCCACTGTTTACATAATATTATTGAAAACTGTACTTCCATAGATGCCCAACTAGGTAATTCTCTACTGTTCTCATCACCTGTGATTTCTTTTGTTCCCTTCACTCACACGTTTAGATCATCCCCGCCGCCCCCTAACCTCTTCGTTGACCTGTCCCTCCTGTGGCCCTCTGTATCGCCATACTCCTGCCCTGTCCCCTCCCTAACTCACCCACCTGTTTGCCCTTCCTGCAGTTTCCTCGCGCTCGTCCTCACACTCCCTCCAGGATTCCCCTTTCCCGGCCTTGAATTCTACCCTCTTCCCCCTACGGACGGTCCCCCCCCTCCGCCCTCCTCCACCAATTTCTTCACCCCACCCCCCTATCTTGCCCCTTACTGCCTGCTTCCAACTCTCTCCATCCTATTTCTAACCTAACATGCCTCCCCTCGCCCACGCACTCTTACCCCCGGACTCCACTCTCTCCAAACATGGCCCCAACTCCTGGACCATACTGTACCCACCCAATCTATCTAAAAATGCTAAGAAAAACTTCAAACACAAATTACTAATCCGAAACCCTGAAACACTTATTGTTGATAACTACCTCATCCTCACTTCCCCCATTAAAACTAACGACATCTTCTATTCTAAACGCCCCTCCAAATGGAAAAGCATCTTCCTTCAACATCTCCCAGTCATTAACTCAACTAAAATTCCTTATGGATTTAAAATATCCACTACTCCCTCTCCAGTCTTCCCAGGTGAAGTTGACATCTCCATTTTCAAAACTGGCAACATCCTCATTCAAGCTACCGAATCCCACCTCTCCATTTTCAAACACCACTTCTGCTCCTTGTCTCTCCACCTAGGCAAAACTATTCCTAACCCGCCGTCCACCCATCAGCTCAACCCCCTTCCCTTCTCCCCCTTACCTCCAACCCCTTTCTCCCCCCCCTCTGTCATCCCTCCAACCACCACCATACTCCAATCACCGTCACCCCCTCCCTCTCCGCTGTCTTTTCCAGTGCCAATCCTATCACCCAATCACCTTCTCCCAATCATCCCCTCCCCTAGAGTCCCCCACCTCCTGACATCCCCACCGCACACCACCTCTCCCAATCACTCACGCACTACAATGACCTGTCCCCCATCCCCTAATAATATTCCTAACCCCCTCCTACCTCCTTTCCACCGCAACTTACATCCTTACCCCCCCCTGGCTCCCTGTCCATGCCCCCCCGGACCCTCCATCTCCTTCTCTGAATCCTTCATCCCACCCACCCAATTTCACACTACCGTTAACCCCCGACGTAACCCTTCTCCATACTCTTCACGCCCTTATAACATCTCTATCCTCTTACCCTGAGGTTGTTAATCTCCTGTCCCCTTTCCCGCCTCCCCTCTCACCCCACAGCCTTATCACTCCTCATCCCTCCCCCACTGGCACCACACACCCAAAAAAACACAACAGACCTCCCACAACCACCCTCCTCACCAATCTTCTCGAGATCAATGACCTCAAGTAACTTTGCCAGACCCCTACACACACCAAAGGAGCCATCCTAGACGCCATTATTTCCAATAAGGACCTGGCCTTCCTGACCAACATCATCCCAATTGACTGGTCTGACCACCACCTCATACTGTTCACCATTACTACCACGTCTCCTCCTCCCCCCCCCCCCCCGACTCAGTCCATTAAACCCAAGAAATTGAGCAGAAATCTTAAACAGATCCCCCTGGTGTTCTTGAGTTCAAACTCCAAGCCCAACTGCTCCTCACTCACAAAATGCAAATTATCTTACTGAACATTTTAATAAAGCCGTCCCTGATGTCCTTGACCAAATTGCCCCGACTAAACTTTAAAATCAAAGGAATATCCCATCCAAATCTTGGTTTAACTTGGAGCTCAATAATGAAAGATGTTCACTTAGACTGATGGAAAGAACATGGAGACAACATCCCTCTCCTGCAAATCTAACACTCCTTAGAGAAGCTAGATCTACATACAAGAAACACATTTTTAACGAAAAGGCATCCTTCTTCCGTACTCAACTCGATCGGGCCAAAAATAGACCCAGAGAGCTGTTCAACATTATTCGTAGCCCAACCTGATGTCCTCAACTGCTAGATGTGAAGAAATTGCCCACTTCTTCTCGGAAAAAATTGCCAAAATTGATCCTTTCCTTCAACTCTGATCCCAACCAGCCCCCTTCCTACTCCTGACATCACCTCTAAACCTTTCACCCCTCTCTCCACACCCCCAATCCCCCCTCACACCTGCCCACTTCTCCACCTCTCCTTACCCCCCCTACATACATACCCACTGCTACACCCCCCCAGAACTACTCCCCAATCCCACCCACAACTTCTCCTCTTGTTCCCAACCACCCTAACTCACAACTAAAAAACAATGCATCCTTTCATAATTTCCTCCCTGTTACAGAACACGAAGTTCTCAACATCATCACTAAACTTAAACCATCCTCCCATACCAAAGACCCCCTCCCCTCAAACCTTATCCAGGACCTAAATCACATCATTGCACCATCTTGGACTACAATCATCAACACCTCCCTGGCCACAGGATGTGTCCCTATCTCACTTCAACTTGGTCAAATCTCCCCCATTATTAAAAAAACTAATGCCGATCCCAATGACCTAAACAATCTCCGCCCCATCTCTAACCTCCCCTTCTTTCTAAAGCCCTCGAAAAATGTGTCTTGCTCCAATTAGACAAACACATCGAACATTTTAACCTACTTGACCCCCTACAATCAGGCTTCAGAAAAGGCTGCAGCACCGAAACTGCCATTGTTGATTACATCCATCACACTCTTGATAATGGCGAGATGTGTCTACTCATCCTCCTTGATCTCTCCGCAGCGTTTGATACTGTCAACCACTCTGCCCTACTTAATGTGCTCAGAGATCGCTTTGGCCTTAATGGTACTACCCACAAATGGTTCGTCTCCTACCTACAACATCGAACACAGCAAATCAAAATTCACGACTGTCTATCTAACCCCACTCCGGTTTCCCTAGGAGTCCCCCAGGGATCTATTCTCTCGCCATCTCTCTTTAACCTCTTTATGGAACCCCTCACTCTTATCCTTAAACAAGCTGGAATCAACTACCACCTCTATGCCGATGATACTCAACTTTACTACAAGATCAAAACCCACGCTGACATCCTACACCTTAGCTACACCCTCGCTAAGATCCAATCCTGGTTCCAATTAAATCATCTCAAACTGAACCCTAAAAAAACTGAAATCATTCTCTTCTCCCCTAAAACTAACCCTCTCCCCATCCAAACCTGGATCTCCGACCTCTATGCCCTCAATTGCTCACTCTCCTTGTCCAACTCAGTCAAATCTCTTGGTATCTCCATTGACAATAACCTTAATCTCAATGCTCACATCAAAAATTCGGCAAAAGGAGCCCGCTTCACTCTCTGCCATCTCAAAAAAATCAAGCCCTTTATTCCATCAGAAAACTTTAAACTAGTAGTTCAATCCCTGGTCCTCTCGAGAATTGATTACGGCGACGCCATCCTCACCGGAATCCCGAAGGTCCACCTAGCTCCACTCAAATCTGTACTCAACCTTGCAGCCAGACTCATCACCGACTGCAAATGTTTCGACCGCATCTCCCCAGCCCTCAAAACTCTTAAATGGCTCCCCATCGAAGGCAGGTCTGCCTACAAAAATGCTTGCATTACACACAAAGCACTCCGCCATACCTCGCCAACAAACTCTGCATAGCGGGCAGTTCCCGAGCTCTGAGAAGTACTAACGCTCTCCTCCTTGTCCCACCCCTGTTAAAAAAGAAATCCACTCAATCCCGCTCCTTCTCCGGTAATGCCCCAATCACCTGGAATGCCCTCCCCAAAGACCTGCGATGCAACCCTTCCTATCTCAGCTTTAAAAAGGACCTCAAAGTGCACCTCCTCAATAAATATTGGGGGTCTTAACCCGAACCCATTTTCCGATCTTACTTGTTACATTTGTATGTAGCTCTTGCTCTTATATCTGTTTTTGTATAATTACAAACCGTTTCTCTTTGTTAACCTGTTATTATTCCCTGCTGTTGATTTTTGTTTTTTGTTCTTTTTACTGTAACTATCCTATACTCATGTAAAGCGCTCTGATACTTCTGGTCCAGCCAGCGCTATATAAAACCTCTAAAATAAATCAATAAAGCCCCTGGACAGCAAACCACCATGACAACAACCAACACAGGTGCCAGACTGTCATAGAAGATCCAGCAGAAGAAGCAGTCGAACCCAGGGAGGCCAAGAATGCCAGGCAACCACCCCAACCCGTAGCACAACATAGCCAGGGCAGTAGAGAAGCCCATACCAGGCACAAACGGCACCCTCAGAGACTGGAGAAGTACAGCAGCAATACAAGGGAATAAGAAGAGGGTTACCACCCATCTGACAAAAAGGGGAACCGCCATACCCCAAGGCCCAACAGGGATCACGGGAACGGTGACCCCAGAAACAAATACCACGGCCATCCACCACCAACACACCACAACTCCGTAGAGGCAGAGGAAAGGAGCGGCAGGGGCAAAGGCACACAACACAGGCAACGGGAAATAAACCACGAACCCCTGCGAAAGCACAGCCAGAAAGGCCATGCCCAGCCCAATGGGACTGACGAACACAGAAAAAACAGGACCTCGCACCCAACCAGCAACAAAGGGACTGCACAGGAGTAACCCTAACAGCCCCAAAAGCAACCAACAAAAAAGACGAGACCGTGTAGGACAAGTATGCTGAAGCACGGATGGAAAAGATGGCCGCCACAAAGGAACGCTTGGCTGCGGCCGCCACCTGTTTGTCAACCGGGTCCGAAGGAGAAGCATCCTCGGAGAAGATGGAGCCCTGAGTGGCAAGACCAGCCATGAGAGAGTCCACCATCACGGAGGGAGGGAACTCCTTAGCGAAGTCCCGGATGGCGTAGCGCCTGGCCAGAAACCGAGGAAACTCCTGCGTATCGACGTCCTGCCACACATTGTCAATAACCTAATCAATGGAAGAAAGCGGAGGAAGGGACTCGGGCACCTTGCACTGGCACTGCAAGAAAAAACCCACTGAAAGTACAATTGACCGTGAGAGCAGGAGATGCCATGTTGACCCTAAGGAGTAGTAGAACATCACGCAGTTCCCGGCCCTGGACATACCGACCCCGGAGGTCCACATCCACCCCATCGACATCGGAGACCCGGGGAGGGGTCCAGGCGAGGACTTTTGGGGGAAGAGGGACCCTGTCCCCCTTCGCGCTCTACAAATGCTGCCGACACCGCAGCCTGGATCATTGCCTGGAGGGACTGCAAAGACAGGGTCTCAGCTGGGACATGCGAGCCAGAGCCAGCCACCACTGGAGGAACCGCCCCCAGAACCACGAGAAAGACAGCTGGAAGCACCACACACAGGCTATAATCCCCCCCCAAAAAATATATATATTTATTCCAACATTTATCAGAGAAAGTACCATTGCAATAATCGTACCTCAGAAACCACTGAAACACCAGGATTCGAACCCATAGCCTTTGGAGTAAGAGTCAGAGACCGTAACCACTAGGCCATGGTGACTCAACGCGAGTGAAAAATAGCCCAAGGATGCCCCAGACACAGCCTGTGACCTAAAAAAAAGGCGCAAACGCCGCAAAAATGCCAAGGGAACACACTATCTCCTCACGGCACCAAGTTGCGTCGCCACCGGCCGCACGGGAAGGCTGAACATGCCCGGACCCGCCCTGCAGGAGGCTGGACACAAATGCGGGAAAGCCCCCCCCCCCCCGTAGTCACACCCAGACTGGTCCGTCGTGCGCGACATGAGGGGGAAAACGGAGTGCCGCCAACCGCCCGTGCTGTACTCTTTACGAGCACAGGCGGAAACGGAAGCGAAGCGAGGAACGGCACCGGGAACTGCCATCGTCCCGGACGCCGTCACTAAGGTAAGGCCAGGACCAGCGAGGGCCCAACACAAAATGCGGCCCCACAGCAACCTGTGCACGACTGAATGCAGCCTGCTTCCAGCGGGTAGGCAGCAGAGAACTGCCTACGAGGTCTCCCTGGTCACCATGCGGGAATCCAAAGCGTGAACATGGAGGCCGGCTGAGATCACGGTCCGCCGTGTCCCCCCCTGACGTGACCCGCGAGAAGAGAACCATGCAGGCCCAACGCAGAACAGAGAGGGGCAGTAGACCACGCACACCCGGAATTAGGGAGGACGCCACCACGGCCGCAGGGGATAAGACGGGCCGGTCAGGCAGAGCCCCATTCCCCCGCAGCCGCCCCCTATTAACCCCAGGCTCGCTACAGCAGAGCCTAACCGTCCCTAAGTAAGAGGAAACGGGGGAAGGAAGGGGGAGGATCCCCACGCCCACTGGCCTGCTAGAGCAGGGCCTCCACCCAGGGACCCAAGTTCCTGCTAAAGCAGGACCACACTTACCGGAAAGCGCACTTGGAGAGACAGTGCAGAACCAAAAAAACAGGCTGGGGCCGACCCTCCTCTTATAGAGGTCAGGGGTGATATGGGTCGGCCATGTTGGGAAGGGATGGGAGGCTAACTTTTGCTTTGGAGGGTTCTGGTGTGGAGCTGAAGCTCACTTCGTTTATCATGTGGCGAGGAAGACTTACGAGGAGGTAATGGGGTCTTCATTCAGCCCAAAGCCAATGAATATTTGTGAGCAATGGGAGACTCGGAGGCCCCTCATAACATTTCTGCAGGGGACCTCATTTTGCATTATGCCACTGGTGGTATATATCGTTTTTTATCGCTCTGAATAGATGGACCAGCTCGCTGACGTTTGTGATCCATGACATATAGAGCTTTACATAGCTTCTGTTGCAAGGTCCTTTAACTCGCTGGTCTACCTTAACAGTGAAGCAGAGCATTCCTTCTTATGTTTAGTTTTAATTTGAACATAATTTGAGGCTCCACAAATGTGTATGTCTTGTTTTACTGTAGATTTATTTCTGTTTGAATGATACAAAAGCGGTGCAAGCACTCATACATATCATAAATCGACAGAAATGTGATCTTTGTAGAGGACTTGAACGCTCAGCCTTCTTTGCCTGCAGGTGTATCCGCACAATAGCCATCGTTTGTATGTCTGTTGCTGTAGACTTAAACATTACGAGCTGAATATTGAACCTTATGCTGCCAGTTTTTGATTAGAATATTTTAATGAACTATACTTTATTCTTCCTAGGCATATATTCCATCGAGTGTGCATTGACCCGTGGCTGCTTGAGCACAGAACTTGCCCAATGTGTAACCTGGATGTTATCAAAGCACTTGGCTTTTGGGTAGGTATGATGTATTAAAGCCTTCTCATGCAACAAAAGAGAACCACATGATTTGCGAGGAGGTTTGTGGGTTGTCAAAGTTCTATGAAAGGAGGAAAACGTGATAGAAAAACTTCTCTTCCATCGCACAGTCTATTCTCTCTGCATGCATGCAGTTTAAAAAAAAAAAGAAAAAAAGTATAAAGTCCAAAAGAGATGTTAGTGCATGTTCCTTTGCTGTGACGCATTTAACATGCATCATGTGGCACAATACTGCATGACATAATAGGGAAATTATTGGAATCCGGCCTGTCAGTGTAGTTTTCATGACTAGGTGTTTCGTCATTTGGGCCTTTTTTATGTTCTACAGCACCCAAGTGTTCTAATAGTATTGTCACTTGTATTACTACACATTATTATCAAATACTTCAGACAAGTGATTTCCTCTGTTGTAAAATGGTTGTGCTTCTGTTGTCTGGATGTGTGCACTCACTGCTCCCAATTTATATTTGCTATTTCCATTTCGCTATGCAGATTTGTAGAGTGAACTATCACCCGGGAGGGTATCGTGGCACTGAGCACGTATGAGTGTAGGCACACCTAGGGCTTAGTGTGACTACTAGAAAATCCAGGTCATCAGCATATTGGGTAATTCAAGAAGTGAGGAGGAGGCGCTTATGTGTATCGGCAGGTTGTTCCACACTTTAGGAGTGATGTAGGAGAAGGCTCGAGCACCGGTTCTGGTTTTCTGTATGCGTGAGGTTTGTTGAAGTAGGTGTCCGGACGAGCTGAGTTGTCTGGAAGGTTTGTGAAACCAGTTGTGATTGTTGAGGTATGCTTGGCCAGTGCTATGTAGTGCCTTGAAAGTGTGGGTGAGGAGTTTGAATTGTGCTTGTTTATGAATGGGGAGCCAAGTGGAACTCCTTCAATTATGGTGTGATGTGAGTGCAGCATGGGAGCTTAAGAATGATTCTGGCCGCTGAGTTCTGAATAGTCTGCAGCCTTCTGGTGAGTTTTTTGTTGATCCTGGCATAGAGGGCCTGCGTGACTGTTCTCCTGGTGCTGATTTGGAGCCATCTTCCTCAGCATCTTCAGGGTATAGAAACATGAGGCGGTGACTGCATTGACTTGGGCGGTCATGTTGAGTTTGCTGCTGTTGTTGATGATCCTGATATTCTTGGTGTGGGTGTCGGTCCTGTATCTGTTGGCTACCAGGTGGAGTACCACGGTAATCTGATCTTTCTGAAGATCACAATTTCTGTCTTGTTGGTGCTCCGCTTTATACAGTTGGTCTTCATCCAGTGGGAAATCAGTCCTTGGGAATGTGCATTAATTAAAGTTCCTTGCTGTCTAAAAGTTTTTATTTCATAATTTAAGCAAAGTTGGAAACCAATCTGTTTTATGTGGGAATATTCTGCTGCTACGCTAACAAGCTATATAGTGGTTCAAGGCTTGCACTGTTGCGTATGTGAAATAACAAAAGGAATATTTTTCCCTTTATACAATTACCTTAGCTTGAGCCCTCATGCAATATTCATGTTGTTTTAGGGCTAGATACCGCCAACTGTGCAAAAAAACAATTTTTGACTATAAACTACATATTAGTGTACATTCCACTCAATCGATAGTAATACATGGAAGCTATTGAAGCTTATGTCAGCGTTGTGATTTGAAATTGCATTATTCTCATGTCAATAAACAATGCTGACCTAAGCTGTATAGCCTTCAATTTATGAATATCGTATTATGGCCAAGCTAAAGATGCGCTGATGTTAGCAGTTTTTATAAAATGTTTTTTTTATTATTAAATATATTTAACTCATCTAATCATAGTAAAGAAAACACAAATATGGCACGATTCTTGAACTGTTCTTTCATGCCCATGAGCAGAGCCTGAGGCCATACTCGGTGGGCACAGCAAGGGTCGCCTTCTGTGCCGAGTCTCTCTGTTCTCCAAAACCCACAGCAAGCCCTCAGAGCATGCCCTGCAGACACTGGAGCATGGCGTGGCTGGGGAGTGGATGGGCCGAGGTGGACAAGAACAGCCACTCAACTAAATGTGATTATCATCGATTCCTGGTGATTTGGCTGTTTGTTTGTTTCATTTTTCCCTACTTTCCAGTTGCAAGTAACAGCCATTTCTTTTTTTGATGTGGTAATTTCGAGGCTCTCTGATCCCTGAACCCTATATTTCTTTTTAGGTCTCGCCTAGCGATGCAGCGCAAAGCGCTGCTCGCTATCGGCGAGGTCTATTGTTGTCGACTTGGGTCGGAAGGGGGACAGGACATGTGCACGCGTGTGGACAGGAGATGTGCACGCGTATGGTGCGAGCAGGAGTTGTAATAACGCCGCAAGCCGTACGCGTGCACATCAACTGTCTGTGCCGAAGCTTAAGAGACAGGAGATGTGCACGCGTACGGCTCGCGGCGTTATCACAACTCCTGCTCGCACCATACGCGTGCACATCTCTTGTCCAGGCGCGGCGCGCGCAAGTGTTAAAACAATAAAGCAAACTCACCGTTCCTTCTCATTTTTAGCTCACATTTGCGATCCACTGCCAAAGCTAGCGACGATGTTCAAAGTAGCGACGTTCACAAGTACAAACTGTAACCTCACTTACACACTCCAAGCCGACGCCACTTCCCTATAAACACTCAGCAACACCGCTTATCCAACCGCCAAAACAAAAACTCCACTGCGCATTACCGCAAGCCCCAAACCTCTGCACGCCACGTGCCACACACTTACTCATAATGCTTTACCAAGGACTTACCGTTTAAACTGCTACTCCAATGCTGCTCAGCTTCTCGCCACCCACCCCAAATATGTGCACACGTACAAACAGCAGTTGTGCACGCGTATAACTCCGTTAGCAAAATTCAGAGGACAGGACATGTGCACGCGTACGGCACGCGGCACATTAACACGCCCTCCTTCTTCCTCGCACACGTACAGCGACGTTGGCAAAACTGAAAGCACGAAAAACAAGCATTTGCAATGCAACAGGTCTCGCATTTACACGAGTTTGAGCTATTGGCATTGTAAATGACAATGCCTTTTATTTATGTTTACGTTTTTGAAGCATAAATAAAACGCATTGTAATTTACAATGCCAATAGCTTAAACTCGCGTAAATGCGAGACCTATTGCATTGCAAATGCTTGTTCTTCTTACCTTGTGTTTGGAAACCTGGGGAGGCCAAAAGTAGAAATTCAAATGACTGGTCTGATTCGACAGCACAACTATGTGTGACCCATTGTTACTGATACTTTCATAGCTGCCAAGGTTTCAGATTGCTATGTGTGACATTTTCATAATTTCAGAATAATTATGAGTGACATTTCAACAACTATGAGTGACACTTTCTTGCGAGCAAAAACAAGCATTGAAGATGAGGGAAACATATAAATATCAGAAAGTACACCCATTTGAGCCACGAGAAACTCCTAAGAAGATCTTAAAACTGCTGCAAAGCACCAGAAATGGATGGGCACTAACTGGAGACAGACTGCGTGACTGCAGTTCTCAGTAACAGAGGGCAGGCAGGCACTGCAGCTGCTCAGAAGATGATCTCATTGATCTGTTCATTCATGACCCTACGCTAGCCTAAAAAGCACATTTTATCGCATTGCAAGTGCAACTAGGAGATTATACCATTTCTCAGGCATAATCGGTTGCTAATGCAATAAGGTAAAAAATAATGCTGGGAAGCGCCAGCACAAAACCCGGCGGTGTTCCGCTGTATACACGTGGTTATGCAGATAAATACAAATTGCACTATCACAAAGTTGTAAAACGAGGTTTTAGAAACAGTTGGACATTATATTATACTTTTTTTTGCACATATTCAAAGAAAGTATGCTTTGATTTATGACACGTTGTGGTCACCTAAGTACGGAGCCCCTTCAAAACAGTGGAAGACAATATATGATTTTCTATAAACAGTTTGGAAACTTCGGTCAAACATAGCTGCCAAGTTTTCAGTATACTTATAAGAAAATTTTTTATGGTTTCAGTGTACTTATGAGTGACATTAAACTGCCAAATGCATGACACTTTTTCGCAGGTAAAACAAAGCAATGACATCCTATCAAAGGAATAAAATCTGAAATTACATATTTTGAGCAATAAAAAGCTATAAAAGCATATTGATACTGTTGGAAAACCCCCAAAAATGTAGTGTCCCTAATCTTGTTAATATAAAAGAGTAAATCTGTTTGCACATTTTTCGGCAGCCTGTCATATGCTGTGTAATAAAGTTTTAAAATAATGACTTTCACATTCACTGTGCTTTCAGTCACAGGCTGGCTGGCACCTCGTAACAGTATCTTACTAGTGCTCAACCCTGTGTCCCAGCCTGAAATTCTGAAATAACGACCAGATTAAATTTGAAGGCACTATAATCATGAGTGGGTTATCCTGAAACAACTGGTAAGCCAGTGTTGGTGCACAAAACTCCTTAGTACTTGAGAAAAATACTAGATTGTATTTACAGACTGAAGTGAAGGCTTAATCTGTAACCTACTCTGCCTACTTATCCCTGCCTAAACATGTCGAGTTACACGATTCAAGAGTGAAAGCAAAATTCTGCAATATGTTGTCTATTTAACCCTGGCTAAACACATCAACTTACACGATTGGATTGTGATCGCCTTAATAAATAAATAAATACAAGAAAATGTGAAATCCCCCTATACAACTGACTGAAGTTTAGTTGTAAAAAAAAGTCTGTTCACAGGCAACTGCATCTAATCAAAACTGGCAGCTGTGCCATGGTAGCTTACAGGTCAAGATCTGGCAGCCTTCACATCCCTGAAATCAGCAATCACTAGTTATGCCTGGAACATGCATTCGAAATGCCAGTATCTGGTAGGATTGGCCTAATTTTCCACCATAATACGACATGAACCCTTTTAGGTAACATGCTTGAAACTGTCCAATTCTGCTTAGTGTGCGTTCGCTTTTTTTTTACTCCTTAATAAAGTCCAGCTAAATGAGAATGTTTGCATGCTATTACAGAAACCAAAAAATATAAACTTTTATATTACTGAACAATCTCCTCAGATGTACCTGTATAGCTGACCTTTCGTCCTGAATACTGAACGTTTGTCATGAATCTTTGTGGTCACTATAGGGAAGGTGCCTCCCCAGCAGGTGGTCACCCTTGTCACTTGGAGTGCCTCCACTCCTACTGCTGTCACTACCAGCTTCCTCCCTTCCCTCCACATGAACCCGACCTTGGCTCGCGATTGAGTTACAGATAATCAGCCGTTCAGATAAGCTGTGACATATAAGCACCCATCCCTATGAATTATCTCTCAGAAATGTTTACCAGATCAGTGGCTCGCCCGTCACCGAGCCCCCGACGCACCCCCTGACACTGGCTACCCTGTCAGGCGCCTGAGTAGCCAACCCGCAGCCCTGGTTTAGCAGAGAACAACCAGCCGCGTTCAGTGCTGTTTAACATTTCTTTGCAAACAACGGGTACAGCTATAAAGTTTATAAATTGGCTATATCACCTCTTCCAAGTCCTTTACTCAGACTGCGGGCTCTAGCTACAGTAATAAAGCGGCAGTCAGAGTAATTATTCTGCAAATATATTACAATACATTTACTGTCGCCGTATGATGAAATGAAGCAAGCTTCGCTTTTTAAAATAATTTAAAAAAAGTTATATTACAGCGGGACAGGTCCCCGGGCCGGTATGCACCTCAGCTCTGTCACCGGCGCTGGTGGGCTCAGCCAGCCTGTGTGACACATGGTAACTCAGTCACGGAGTCCATACCGCCGCGCTGGTGAGCATGGCAAAGCTTGACCAGCTTCACCAAAACTGCGTCAGCCGTGGCCAACGCTGGGTCCGGGAATCGATCCTCATCTACACTGACGTGGTGCGAGTGGCGAGGAGGCCCTGCGCTACCATTCATTTGCCCACACATTGACAAGTGTCAGCCCAAACTTCCTGAAATGTCGCGCGCTCGCTCCGCTGCGGGTAGCGCGGGACGGCAGCACTGCAGGACTGACCCCGTGACTCGCCCCCCACCTATTAAAGCTCTCAAGGCTTCACAATTATATTTTAAGTATCTAAGAAGCCAAGCCATTGGGTAGTGACTCCGCAGTGATGCCACCTGGTGTCGGCCCGGGGTGTGTTCGGTCCCAATACATTGTAACAAAGTAGAGAGCTGCGAGGAGCAGATCATAAGCACGCACCTGAAAGCTAAAGGGAACAGCATGCAACGCGCACTGCCACTCAGTCATAATGCATTATAGCAGCTGAGACGGCGCTATAATGCGTGACTTCGCATTTCAGTGCGGTGATGCGGACCACCACACTGAAATGCGTTAGTATCACGCCTGATGCGTGATACTTGGCAGGACTGTACTTTAAAATTTATAGAACCTGGGCTTTGGCTGCTCGAATAGGAGCATCACTCTCTCACTTCATGCTGGTGGCTATTTGCTGTTATCATTCAGCCTTCCTGGAAGTGCTTTCATTGAAAAGTATATTTAATCTATATGATGTTTGTCACATTCAAATATTCATATCCTATACACAATTAATACCAAAAACCATTCTTTTTTTACTACTTTTTTTTCACAGCAAAGTCATTAGGGCCAACTTTAATGTGATTAAATTACATTTGACCATTCAACAGACGTAAACCGCATTTGTGAATGTCTTTGTTTATATATTGTAGCACATTAAAGCCAGACATACTGGTTATGCCAATGCTTGTTTTATTTACCTCAGAGTTTTTAACTTACCCACCATTTGCTTTGTGTGGTGTCTGTGATTATGGTATGGTAGGTCAATAATATTCCTTCTGTACTCTCTTGTATTTATTTTTTTGTATTTATGATGCCTTGCCTTTAATTGATGTTGTATATAGAAGTATACTGGGTTGTCTGGAGATTTACAAGGAAAAATGGAAGCACGAGCTGGTGTTTGTATTCAGAAGTTTTTGATTTTAAGCACTGATATTTTCAAAACAGAAATTTTCATTTCCTCCGCCTTACCTTGAAATTGTGTTTTCTTTCTCAGTGATTCATTTAGAATCATGACATTCAAAGCTGCTTGTTTCTTGAAAACTTTATTAATAAGTAAAATATACAAAAAATGTAAACCCAAAATAAGTCACTGAAAATACTTTTGTTGAGGAAAGTTGTTGTAGTCTTTTAAGATCTTTTACTAAATAAATCATGTTATAAAAAACCTGAACATTTACTTAAACATGGGGAAAAGGGCTATTATGTAGGTGAGGGAAATTTTCTATTGCGCTAGCAAAATTCTCAGATTTAATGTTACATGAAATTACACAAAAGTTAAAATTACATGATTTTGCACAATTTTTTTTAACTGATAGCACATCTCTCGTTAAAGTGTTGGGTGATACCAGTGGATACTATATTGAGTAGAAAATATCTGACCAAGGAATATTTTCTATTTGAAACAGTCTCCTACTGTTGTCTTGCAAAATATTTCACATAAGATACACGTTTGGATGAAAAAAAAATTACGTGATCTACCAGATAACCACATTTGATTACTATGGTGTAATTTTTTGAAATTTTCATGGAATTTCATGAAAATCTGAAAGAAGACATTACGCAATTTAGCCCAGCCCTATAATGTAAAATCTAAAGAACAGTTACAGGACTCTAGTAATAGTAAGCTATCCAACCATACCACCTAGTTAAAAAACATTGCTGTTAAATTCTAATCAAAGATGAGCATGTATTAACCGTTCCCGCATGGAGGTTGAGAATACTATGCATAAGTGGTAGTGTATATGTAATCCTTCTTTTTAATTTTTAAGGTGGATGCTGAAGACACACTTGACATTGCTGTCCCCGATTCTATGGCTGGCAGCGTGTCAGCTGGCAGTTTGAGCATCACTCAAGAGGATAACAGGAGCGAAGTAAACAACTTACCATCTTCGTCTACTGAGGAATCCGTAGAGCACTGCAACAGCCCGAAGGAGGATGCTGGAGAGACAACAGCCTTACTTGGTAAACATTCCCTAATCTTTTAAAATGAGATCAGGAGTAACATGACATTTTATATGCATGTTAGTTATTTACCTAGTAGTAATGGGATCTCATATATCTGAATATGCGATGCTGGTATATGGCCTTCTAGCACAGTTAAATGTTGTTGCTTGGCAAGGCATACACAGATAAAGAAAACAACTGCTCTTTGTTTCCCTTGTTACTTCACAAACTCATATACACAACACATTCACATCAAGACAGGACAAGAACAATAAATATACCCTTTTCAAACACATTCTTCACTTTTTTTTTTTTTTAAAGCAGATGGAGGAAAGCAACAGGTTTTGGGCTCGTTTGGGTTTCCTTATTGTGGCTCTCCAGGAGAGAGTGGGTACACCTGTTTAGTGTCTTATACATAACCTGCATAAATGCACAGTAGAGATAGTTAAGTTATCATTTAAAAGAAAAGGTATTTTTAAGGTGCAAACCCAAAACTTGGTCAACTACTGTTCACCTAGATGACCTGTGAAGGACAATCCATACTAGATTAACATAGTGCTCTTGTAGCGAAGCATGGCACAATTGGCACCTGGGAGCAGTTTCTATGTCTTCATTTGTGTGTTAGACGCTGGCATTTAAATGGAACTCTAAAGTCCATGAGGTGCCAATGAAGTGTCCTACTGACAGTCAGTTGAATTTCTTAATTCAGAATGCCAACTGCAGACCAGCACTTTTGAACAATTTAAAGGGTTAATATTTGTACTCCGGATATAAACTATAATCGGCCTAATCTACAGTAGCGCACATGTTAACGATCACTCTTTTGCTTGTGTGAGTTGGTAGAACACATTTTGAAATACAACCTTCACTTAGTGGCACAAAGCAGACTTCTCATCAAACAGATTTTTAATGGCCCCGGGAAATGTAACTTGTGAGCTAATCATGTTTGCTTTTTGGTTTGGAAGCCAGCCAGGGGCTATTGGCCAACCTAAACTTGGTTCCAAAAATGATTGCCTACATCTACACAACATTCAGTTGGGGCTAATCCTTCCCATCCACCTGTCATTGTGAGCAAGTCAGGAAACGAATTGTAAGCACTGATGGTCCTCCAAGGTGACTTGATCAATACTCTGAGTGGCATCCTTGCAAGACTGAAATAAGGCCTTGTGCTGTCCGTTAACTTCCAGTGGATCAATGAATAGGTCTTAGAAATATTTTAAACTGAGAAAAGACTACTCTGTTTGTGCCGCATGGTGTTAGAAATCCCAGGAAGATGTTGGAAGCGAAATGGGACAATGCATTCTTGCCACCTCTGGACCTTGAGGAGTAAGTTCCACCATACAGGCTGAAGACATAGCCTCAGAAAAGGATTTGGTCGCAGCCACGTGGTATTTGTATTGTTGTCATTTTAGCTGATATTTTTAGAGCGGCTTGAAGGTATACACATTGTTGTTGGATGACTTTGAAAGTGAGGCAATCCTCCAGTGTAGATCTCTTAGGAACAGAGTGATGGTTGTATGGCCATACTGATTAAAGCCAGAGACACCTCTGGCCACTGAATGCAACCACTTTCATTGGTGCAAGTGAGTGTTTGTGCTTCCATCAATGGAATAATTCTGTGTACACTATTTGTGCTTTTGTGGAGAATTTGGCATCTGTACAGAAGGCCAGTGGCGGCAGGCAGGGGGGAGCTTAGGGAACGCATACCTATCCTGAGAGGTTTCGGCAAGCATGCACTGTAGGCCGTACCATCTTCTCTTTACATTAAAGATGTTATTGAGACTTTGTTAGATTGTACGCATGACTCTCCCAAACTAAATGGTTCTCCTGTCACCGGCCCTACTTTTCACAGACAATGCTTTATTATTAACAGGAACCCATAGGGGTTTGGAGAACCTGTTGGACACATTTAAAGTGTTTTGCGATTTTAAGGGCTTGAGATTAATTTACAAAAAACTAAGTATATGTCCATCAGTCCACATGTGTCTTTTAGGGGGAATATTAGTTTAGGGTCTACCTATCTGGAAAGGGTGGAAAGATTTGACTATTTACGCATCAGACCCAATGGCAGGTTATCCTGGATTCTTCACATTGAGAAAGGTAGGGCCATACTCTAGCACAGAGCTGCGCAGTGCTAAAAATACAATGTACAACAATGTCAAAATCTGTATCCCCGGCTCTGGAGATTTACAAAGCTAAGGCGCACGCTGTTGCCCTGTACGGAGCAGAAATGTAGAGCTTTGAAAGCGCTACGGCCTTATCTGTAAGAGAGAATCATTTTGTCAGATCTCTCCTTAGTTTACCTCAAAGTGCCCCCTTGATACCTCTATATTTTGACATTGCGCTAAAGAAAACATCTTGTACCTCTAAGACCCTTATTGCTTTGGGCCCCACTATGCCGCATTAGCCTCTTACAGCGACAGTTTAATAGAACTAATGCGCCTTGATACAGTGGTCACTCTTCCCCTGGCTCTGACATGTTAGATCCTAGATAGGTGCACAGGGATTAGGTAGATTATTGTTGGATCCGGTTTCTATTTCTCCGGCTTCCAAAGGCCTTATAAAAAACATCTATTTGGGGGCCATGCAGCTAATTTGTCGCACCAGTGTAAGTAATGGGAGCTTAATGGCAAAACATTTTTAGAACTCCGATCCTTTCCTTTGTTTGAGAAGTTTATGAATGAAATGCAACCTAATCAATCCAGAACACTTTTCTTTAATTTTCTCTTTGGCACCTTGCAAATCAAAACCTTCCCCCTAAAGTGGAAAGTCTGCTCTGTTGATAGCAGCATATGTTCTTTAAGTAGTAGTCATGCTGCTGAAAACATGGAGCATATGTTATTCTTTTGTCCATCATATTATTTAGCAAGAAGTAAGTGGATTCACCCTCTGTGCCTCAGTTTAGGCTTCCAGCAGTATTTGTCTGCCAGTAAGCGTGCTTAGATCGGATACATCTCCCTGTATTTTTTAAGAAGGCTTTTGTATTGTTTTGTTAATGAGAAAGCCATTTGGGCTTGATTTTTGGATTTTGTGTAAGTAATTATTGCTTTTACAATTGTCCAATTTCGAATGAGTGTTCCTATTTTTCTTTTTATTAGACACATACACTTCTGTTATGACTTTGGTGAAATTTTAGACTTGTTTTGTGTATTTTTATTGTGTTTTCGTATATATTTTATGGGATATCACCCCGAAACAAACCTTTTTGAAGGAATGATTTAATTTCTTGAGTTACACTGGGAGAAAAAACATCCGTTTTTACTTTTAGTAAGCCAGTCTGTGTTGAACTTTAGATTGTGTTAAAGGGAAATGAGGATCAATATAGTATTTTCTGGGTTTAGCGTGAGGAAGTTTAATGCCGTACATTTTTGGAATGCTCATTAGGCAGCGTTTACGAGTAAGGATGTCACATAGGTGATGATGATTGTGTAAATCTGAAAGAGACACGTTAGTGATAGATTCCTTACCTTAGAATATCCCTAGGCGTCAGACTGGATCCGGAAAGTTTTTCGTCAGCAGTACCCCTGCGCGTCGGTAGGTGGCGTCGTGCGGCTCCGCGTCCGTCGCTGGCGTCGTAAGCGCCGAGATGACGTCACGGAGACTACTTAGGCGCCACCCATGCGCGCTGACGTCAGTTCTTTCTTTTTCCGCGCCAGCATGCACAGATCCGGTTAGAGCACGTACCTTAGTCACTTTTTGACTATTTATTTTTGGGACTTTTGTCTCTACTTCTTTGAGTCTTGACTCCTGGTGCCACGTAGGGATGCCTGGGTTTAAATCCTGCGGGGCCTGCCGCCGTACGATGTCGGTGGCCGACCCCCATGGCGTCTGTCTCTACTGTCTGGAGCGCGACCATGACTCCCGGTCATGTTCCGACTGTCTGGCCATGGCACCGGAGGCTTTGCGGGAGCGGTCCCGAAAGCTGCTGGAATCCCGACAGTTGTCTCCGCGCCGTTCGAGGTCCAGGGGTCGCTCGAGGGACCGGACGCGGAGTCGTCATCACTCCTCTGGGTCCAAGTCTTCAACCTCGGAATCGGGTAAGCGACGTCACAAGAAAAAGTCGAAGAAGCGCGTACGCTCTCCGGCCTCCCCCCGTCGGTCTCCGGACGCGGACGAGGGGGCCCGGGGTCCTTCCCCCGCGGCTCCGTTGGAGCCTGTCAGAGCCGCGGCCTACCCGCCATACCCGGGTCCGTCGGCGACTCCGGCCCAGGTGCAAGAGTTTCTTGTCGCCATGGACCGCCTTTTCGGGTCTAGGGCTCCCGCCGGCACGCCTTCGGGCCACGGGGTCTCTCTTGAAGGCCCTTGTTTGCCTCCGGCCCCGGCGCCGCAAGGTCCTCCGCCGGCGGCTCCGGCCCCGGCGCCTCCTGCGGCTCCCTTCCCGGCGCTGCCCTGGGTTCCGTTCGTCCCACCTCTGCCCTTGCCCGAGTTTCCGGGCAATTTTGCTCCGGCTTGGGACCCTAATTGGGGCTTGGAGCCGGAACGGCGCCGTTCTCTGCGCCGTTCCCGGCACCGGTGGAGCATTTGTTTTCCCCTGTGCCTCCCCCGCCGCTGCAGCCTGTGCCTCGGGCCGTTGTGGAGGGGGAGGACTGGGAGGGGTCGGAGGACCCTCTTGCACGGCAGTGTGAGTCCGAACAGGAGTGGGCAGAGGATGCAGGTGGCCTTGACCTCTCCTCTGAGCCTGGGTTTGTGTCTCCTCCCACTGTCATGGAGGAAGGCGCCACATACACTGTGGTGCTCCGTAGAGCAGCTGAGGCTCTTGACCTTGACTTGCCTACTGTTACCCTCCGGACTAACCTCCTTACTGAAGTGCTTCAGCCGGCGGCAAGTTCTATGGAACCTCTGCTTCCGTTCAATGAGGCTTTGACGGATGTTTTGATGGGTACCTGGTCTAGGCCAGCCACAGGGGTTCCTGTGGATAAAAACGTGGCCAGGCGTCACCGCCCGGCACCGGGTGACCCTGCCTTTTTGACGACTCATCCGACACCGGGGAGCCTGGTCATTCAGGCCTCCACTTCCCAAACTGCATTCCCTACCGCTCCGCCGGATAAAGAATCGAAAAAGCTGGAGCAGTTTGGCAAAAAGTTGTTTTCCTCTGCCAGCCTGGGGCTGCGGTCATCTGAAAGTATCCTGAAGCACACCCATGTTTGTTTTGTAGTTCTCTTTACTCTTTATTGTTCCTCAAATTTGGCGTGCATGCACTCTTATGTGCCCCGTCCCAGGTGCACAAGTGTAAATGCTTAAAAAACGGTGTGACGCGCGATGTGCGAGTCATCTAAGAGTTGCACAGCCTTATGCACATTTGTGATCCACATTATACACGTACTCGGAAGTATTCAAAAAAGTTCAATCTGTTTATTTCTACTCATTTTTCAATGTTTATCCGTCACATTAAAGGTACGAGGTTCCATAATTTCATGCATTTTATTTGCTCAGGAATAGCCCATCCGTTCCTAATCACAGGCATGTTAAGAAACTCGAATCCTCCATTTACATTTGAATTCACCCAATGCATTTCGGTCATCTTTGACCTTCGTCAGGGGTATCTACAATAATTAATAAATGTCAGCCAAACGAAATGGTTCTTGTACAGAAACAGTAAATTAACAAACTATCCTTTTTCAACCCCTACCCCTTAAACGAAAAATTCATTGTTACTGGAACTAATATTTAATAAAATCCTCTACTTATATGTTCAGTACCAATCACCCACTGTCCTCCATTAGTTACCAACCACAACCCACTAAGCAGTGCTCCATAACCTTAAGTGCTAACATAACTATCATGTGCAACTTACGGTGATTCCGCTGGTAAAGCTTAATATAAACCATTGATGCCACCTATAAGAATCTTCCCCAATTTACAGCTGACAGAATCTGCTATCTAGAACGTTTCAGTCCCCGGTTCCCACCTGCGGTAATGCTGCCACGTTGCAAACAGCGTGCTTCCCTTCTCTATGCGCGAACATAGTCAACACCGCATGCCTCTTGGGCCGCTATTCTCACGCTGTGTGGGACACGGTGGCGCAAACTCTACCCCAGTGCCCGGAGGAGGTTCGGGCTGTGCTTTCCCAAGCTGTTGCGGAGGGGAAGGATGCCGCGAAGTTCGCCATTCGGTGTGGGTTGGACACCGCGGACTCTCTTTGGGGAGAGCCATCTCCACGATGGTGGCCTTGCTGCGACACGCCTGGCTGCGGTCCACGGGGTTTTCAGGGATGTCCAGAGTTCCCTCATGGACATGCCTTTTGATGGTACTCTCCTGTTTGGCGATAAGGCAGACAGTGCGCTGGAGCGTTTTAAGGACTCTCGGGCTACAGCCAAGTCCTTGGGTCTCTCCACCAAACTCCCGGCCATGTCTACCTTTCGTTCCTTTCGTGGCCACGGAAGGGGCGCCTCTACACGTCCGTTCAGCCAAAGGCCTGCACAGAACAAACCTCCGCGCGGCCGCGGGCATGGTGGCGGCCGTGGTGGCACAGGGGGCCAGCGTGCAGGTCAGTCCACCTCCGCTCCCGCAGCATCCGCCTCAAAGCCTTCCTTGTCCGAGCTTTGGGGTGCACCCCATGCCGGTGGGCGGCAGGATTCAACATCACCTCCCCCACTGGCGCTCTGTCACTTCGGACAGGTGGGTGCTGCAAATCGTCCGAGGGGGCTACTCCCTCCCCTGTGAGTCTGCCCCCCAGCCATGCCACCTCAGTTCCACCGCATGTCGGGGGATCACTTGGCGCTTCTCCGACAGGAAGTCACAGCCCTCTTGGCCAAGGGGGCCATCGAGCGCGTTCCTGGGCCAGAAGTAGGACATGGTTGTTATTCCCACTACTTTCTGGTCCCCAAGAAGGAGAAAGGGGGCTTGCGCCCCATCTTGGACCCAAGGAACGTCAATCGCTTCCTCCGGAAGGAGAAGTTCAAGATGTTGACTCTGGCTCAGGTCTTGGCTGCCCTCGACCCTGGAAACTGGATGGTAGCGTTGGACTTGCAGGACGCATATTTTCACATTCCCGTCCTGCCGGCCCACCGGCGTTACCTGCGGTTCACGGTAGGGCCAGGAGCATTTTCAGTTTGCCGTGCTCCCCTTCGGCCTTACAAGCGCCCCTCGGGTGTTCACGAAAGTGATGGCGGTGGTCGCAGCTCGTCTGCGCAGGTCAGGGGTGTTCCCCTACCTCGACGACTGGTTGTTGAAGGCGGGCTCGCCCCAGGCCATCGTCACCCACCTTCAGACTACGGCCGACCTCCTGCATTTGCTGGGGTTCTCCATCAACGTGCCGAAGTCGCACCTGAGTCCCTCTCAGAAGCTCCCCTTCATCGGAGCGGTTCTGGATTAGACGCGGTTTCGGGTTTATCCTCCCGAGCAGCGAGTCCGGGATATTCAGGCTATGATTCCGATCTTTCAGCCTCTATCCCGGGTTTCAGTCAGGGTGACCCTCCGGCTCCTGGGCCTGATGGCCTCCTGCATTCTGCTAGTGCAACATGCCAGGTGGTATATGCGGGCTCTGCAGTGGGACCTGAAGTTCCAGTGGGCACAGCATCAGGGCAACCTGTCCGATCATGTCCAGATTTCGGAGGGCACTGCACGACAATTGCGGTGAAGGCTCACGAATCGCGATGGGGTCAATGGCAGATCCCTCTCCCTTCACCAACCGGAGAACACAGTGGTGACGGATGCGTCCCTCCTGGGATGGGGTGGCCACTTGGGAGAGGTGGAGATCAGAGGCCTCTGGTCTCCGGCGGAGTCCCGGCTCCATATCAATCTTTTGGAGCTTCGGGCGATCCGACTTGCACTGAAGGCATTCCTTCCCTCTGTCCGGGGAAGTGTAGTGCAGGTGTTCACGGACAACACTACCGCCATGTGGTATTGCAACAAACAGGGCGGGGTGGGGTCGTGGGCCCCATGTCAGGAGGCTCTGCGCCTCTGGACATGGCTGGAACATCAAGGCATTACCTTGGTGGTTCAACACCTGGCAGGTTCTCTGAACTCAGCCGCCGGTGCTTGATGGATCACGAATGGCGTCTGAACTCGGACGTGGCGCAAGGTCTCTTTCTGCAGTGGGGAGAGCCTTGGTTAGATCTATTTGCCACCGAAGAGAACGCGCAATGTCATCAGTTCTGCGCGTTGGAATTTCCAAGGCGGCACTCGCTCGGCGACGCTTTTCGTCGCGAGTGGAGCTGCGGTCTGTTGTACGCCTTTCCGCCTATACCACTTCTGCCCAGAGTGCTAAAGAAGATTCAGCGCGACCGGGCCCAAGTCATCCTTGTGGCTCCGGATTGGGCACGAAGATACTGGTATCCCGAGCTACTCAACATGGCGATCGATCCCCCGATCCGACTGCCTCTTCGGGAGGATCTTCTGTCGCAGCAGCAATGGACGGTCCTCCACTCGAACCTGTCCAGCCTCCACCTCCATGCGTGGAGATTGAGCGGCGACAGTTGACCGCTTTCGATCTTCCTCCCTAAGTCTGTGATGTCATTCTGGCAGCCAGGCGTCCCTCCACTAAGACGGTATACGCCTGCAGGTGAACAAGTTTGTGGCATGGTGCACAGCTAAGTCTGTTGATCCCCTTTCTGCCCCTCTTTCTGAAGTCCTTCTGTTCCTGCTCTCCTTGGCCCAGCAGGGCTCTGCTCTGGGCACTATCAAAGTTTATCTTTCGGCCATCTCTGCCTTTCTCAGGCTTCCAGTTTAGCCTTCTCTCTTTGTCCCCGGTTGTTAACCGTTTCCTGAAAGGCATTACACACACGTTTCCTCCCGTGCCTTTCATAATGCCTCAATGGGACTTAAATCTTGTCTTGACCTATCTGATGTGCGCTCCTTTTGAGCCCCTTCATAACTGTCCTTTACGTCTTCTTACTCTCAAGACGGCTTTCCTGGTAGCTATCACCTCTGCCAGAATAGTGAGTGAGCTCCAGGCTCTTTCTTCTAAACCTCCTTTCCTTTCTGTTCATCCGGACAAGGTGGTTTTAAGGACCCGTCCTTCTTTCTCGCCAAAGGTTGTCACGCCCTTCCACATCGGGCAGACCATCACTTTGCCCACCTTCTTTCCGCCTCCGCATCCTTCAAAAGAGGAGGAGAGGCTCCACCGTCTGGACCCAAAACGTGCGCTCTCGTTCTATCTGAAGCGCACACAACAGTTCCGGGTGGATGACCAGCTCTTTGTGGGCTACGTGGGCGCCAAAAATGGTCGGGCCGTGCACAAACGAACCATCTCTTGGTGGGTCGTTTTGTGCATCAAAGCGTGTTACTCGTTGGCTAAGAAGGAGCCTCCTGTGGGGCTGCGTGCCCATTCTACCAGGGCGACGGCAGCCACTACTGCCTTGGGACGCGGCGTTCCTTTGCAGGATATTTGTCAGGCAGCTACGTGGGCCTCGCTGCACACGTTTACCAAGCATTACTGCCTTGACAGTCAAGTCCGGAGAGACGGCTTCTTTGGCCGTTCTGTTCTCCGTAACTTTCTGGTGCAATCTATTCGCAGACCCACCACCGGGGTTGGTATTGCTGGGGTATCTATTCTAAGGTAAGAAATCTATCACTAACTAATGTCTCTTACAGATGTATCGTTACACTAGTAACTTGTGCTTTTGATCTTCATCCACGTATTGTTCAATGTAGACACCTAACCCCTTCATCATGCCTCTCAGCTGATCCATGTACATGTTGAGCAATGATGGGGCCAAAGTAGAGTGCTGTGTTACTCAGCATGTCCCTGTCTGGGTCATTGTCACTATGTCTAAATCTCACCAGCCATTTATCATTGTTAAGGTATGAGATGAGCCAACACGCTTAAATGCGAGTATGGAGGATGCTGACGGTATTTACTTGATCAACACGATTTTACCTCGGCACTCTACAAAAATATATACCATTCACGTTGAATGGTGTAGCTAGTCTATGTGAGTTTCTATGTAGCAATTCACAGGCAAGTAAACCAAATTAGTCAATTTGAGCAAAAATACATCTTTTAATGTATTGACAGTATTTCATTTCTTATTGTATATTTGGATGTTATGAAATATGAAGTCACCACAATAAGAAATGAAATACTTTGTGTTGTTTAAGTTAGCATAGGAGTCCTGGGTACTTCTATGTGGTCACATCTGTGGTAGCGGGATGTATCATATTACCTTGAGTGGCACCAACACTGGTACGTGATTATAAGGGGAAAAAAATTAGTTTCTGTTAGAAAGATACTGTTAAATAACTGATGTGCTACCCTGTACTCCACCGTTACCATTTTCTGTGATTTGCGGTATTTACTTGATAGTCCAAAATAAAGTCTAGTGTGGGTAATTGGTCTTGGAAATTGGGGAGACATCCATTACCACGCGGGCATTGCATCGCAATGCCTTTACATCGCGGGTATTACAACGACTTGCGCTGGATGGCGCTCTAACCTAAGGAAAAGTATGATTTACTATTCCAACACCTTCCCTACTGTACGTAGACTGGTGTTGGAATAGTAAATCATACTATTCCTAAGTCCAGCGCCCTCCAGCGCAAGTCGTTGTAACGACTTGCGTTGTAAAAACTGCGAAGTAACGTATCGCGATCATTTTGATCGCGTTGTAACGTCACATATTCTGGAAATTGTGTTTGCATTTTTTTCCAAAGTATTTACTTGTTCTTTTTATTTTCTTTAGATGGCGATGACAGCAGTAGCCGGCATGAAGAGCATGTAGCCTGCATTGGCAGTTTCAGTTCTCACTGATCGGCTTCACACACAAATAAGACATTGAAATGAACTAGAGCAATTTTATTTTTTTATTTTATTATCCTACATTAATTTCTGCGTGGTCTATACAAACACAGAAATTATGGGAGATTTTTACCTTTTGAACTTTTTTCTAGTTCCTCTCCAAAAGAGCTAACTAACTATTAATGGGATTTTAAATGAAAAAAAATCATTGTGCATTGCTTGACTGTTCCGTCAACTTGTTCAAATGAAAATGTACCTTTTGTGGCTTAAATCGCCACAATGTTGGTGCGGAGATCAGAAACAGGAGGAGTTTGCGAAATAGAAAAGGATACAGACTATGGACCTGATGATTTTGCCTGATTCGCTGGGCGAGTTGCAACAAAGAGAACATGGTTCTTGTGAGGAGCTGTGGTATACCGAAGGAATGCCGCTTTGGACATGGAGCCAGGCTGTAGAGCTTCTCATTTAGCACATTTGTTGGAGCACAAGGTATCAAGAAGGCATCCTTTGACTTTATTTAACCCAACAGAAGTTCCACTGGCCTTTTCTTGAAAAGGTTGTGCAAGGTGTAAATGGATTCTAAGTGGGCTAGACCCATTTGGCACAGAAACTTGTTTTTATGTTCACACATAGCATGTATTTAAAGCTGAAAATCCGGACTTTATTGTACATAAAAAATAAAATTAATATTTTGAATTGGTTGTAATTTGCAAATACGTTAAGTCAAAACCAGTGTATACATATATTGGACAGATACAAGGACAGGAATTTGAATACCTCGCAACTGCATTATTTTAACACAAGTTGGTTTTCAAGGGTAAGTGGTGTTTATTACAGTTGGTACTGCTTGTTCATTTTGTAGGGTTCCTTCAAAATATGGTAGTGAGGGGAAGTACTTTTTAGGTAGTACAATAATTAATTAGCCAGTACCTATTGACAATAGCATGAAGAATAAGTTGCTTCAGGACAGCCCCTTCAGGTATTGGTTGCGTTGGGAAAGTTTTGAATACACAATAATCCAATATGTCACAACGAACCTTGGGAAAATATGGTACAGTGGTTCTTTGAGGACTCATTCTACAAGATTTTATGAAGTTACCAGTCACAGTTTGGACAATTGCATAATAAATTATGCAAATTATAAGAGAAATGCCAGCCACAAGCTTAATAACACTCAAGGGAGCACAAGTTTTATTCACAATTAAAGGTAAGTACAAAAAAAAACTTGTAAGTGTTCTTGGGAGATCACAGTGCACAAGTGCAAAGACAGTGAAACATGAAGTACAAATAAAAACTGTAGACTCTGTGCTCATAACCAGTCGCGGCCGGCATAACTCGCGGGTGGGGGTCGCGTGAGGGGGGGGGGGGAGGGGGTGCGGTGTTTAATTCAAATAAAAAAAATCAACTTACCTTAGCCAGCCGGTCCGGTCTCGTGTCTCACTGCTTCTCTGCTCCTGACGGGAAGCAGACAGCCTCCCTCCCCTCAACCAATCACTACGCTGCAATGGCAGCGTTGGGATTGGCTGGGATGCCGACCACACAGGCATCTATGGGGAGGACATTTTCTCCATGTAGGCTGCATGCAGCCTACATGGAGAAAATGGAGAGTGCGTTTGACTGGTTTGGTCGACCCTGGGGCCGACCAAACAGTCAGCGCATTCAGAGTGGGCAAGCCACTCCTCCCCTGCACTAAAGTAGACCCGCCCGCCCCCAACCAAACACTTCTGCTTTCTCACAGTGCGAGAAGCAGAAACATAAAATGGTATCATTAATACCATTTTATGTTTCTGCTTCTCGCACTGCGAGAAAGTAGTGGGGCGATGCTCCTCCGCCCACGAGGAGCTGCCCCTGCTCATAACGAGGTCCACCTCGAAGCTGGGGAACCAGGTTCAAGTCTCGGCAGGGACGCTCAACATCCTGTAATTCTGGGCAAAACACTTAATCTACCTGTGCCTAACAAAAAATTAATTTGTCCGTCTGTAATGCAACTGGTGCTCACGTAAAGCGCTCTGATACCTTCGGGTCAAGTTTGCGCTATGTAAAACTCCAGGGAAAAAAAGATACTTCCTTGCTGGATATGTCACTTTTAGCTACATGCACCAAGGAAAAAAAGGTCCAGAAGTCTGACTATGTCGATGTCAACAGTGTTTTGATCTTGTCAGAAAGTTAACAGGTCATTATCAGGATTGTCACAGGAGGAGCACTGCTAGGCTGTTAATCGAAAACTATGGTAGTGGCACTACCAAGTGGCTGGGCATGAGACAATCTAAAGTAGTCGGATGCAAAACTTACTGCTGGCCAATGTGTCCCAACCGAAGAAAAATGAAATCACTGAGGGAAATGGAGGAATTACTACACTTCCATATCTTTTATGCAACTGTTGTGAGTCACAGGTAAGGAACACAGCACTTAGACGAAATACGCATGTTAGGAGCTTTTAGCAGAGTGTAGTTAGTAACAAGATGACATTAGGAGCTCTATAATACAGCGGAGCGTAATTAATAACATTTAAGAAAACTTGTGGTAAAGGCCCAAGAAGTGTGGCTCAAGAACGTATCAAAAATAGTGGGTAAGAGGGGTACACAGAAGTCGGCTCACAGTAGACTTGACAGTGCAACTGGCACAAGCGAAATCAAAAGTGGCGCGCTGCTCCACCGTGGCGATTTAAAAATGGTGGTAGCATGTGTCCAGGCATCACCATGGGGACATGGGTTGTGGAAGACATGGAGGATGCAGAAGGAAAAGGGAGGTGGCAGTAGCAGGGGAGGAACAGGCCTCTGTGAAGCCACTTTATTACACAAAGGTAAATAGCAGAATTAATTATCAGTCGCATGGAGCCAAGGTAGGTGAAAGAATAACTGTAAATTTACAATTCAAACTGTTAAAGTGTTACAACGTCGATACAGTAATAGAGGATAGTGACGTTAAAACGTGTATCAGACACTTAAGCATACAATTACAGGCTACACAGCTGCTGCATTTGTAATGGCCTGTAATAGATGGGAGAGCCCAGCTGTTAGTAATCGATAGGTCTGGGTTACTGACTTTGCAAACAACGTCATTATGGTCTCGCAGATCATGGCTGTGCTTTAAGGAGAACAGATACAGATCCAATGCAAGATCGCATGTTGTGAAAATATTCTAATGCTTTTTGATGATCTTCACTACCTTATTAGAATGGCGGCAGTATGCGGTGATGCAGGTAAGTTTTTTTCAAGTGTTTTTCTTTTATCTTGTGGGTAAGAAGGCTCTCGCTCGGCAAGTACAGTGGTCTCCATGGATTGCTTCACTAAACTGCAGACATCCTCTTGCTATGAGTTTCTTACCTTGCATAAGGAAATCATCCTTAATTTTGCAGTTCAGGTACAATCTCGTGAACTGCCCAAATGGGCTGGAGCATCTCAGGTGTTGGCTATGATATCCTAGCAGGGTATTTTTCAGTAGGCTTTCTATAATGGGCGGTGTACAGATGATTGTCATGTAACTTAATGGCGATATCCAGACAATGGATACTCTCAGAGCTGCTGTTTAAAGTGAAGCGCAAATCTGGTTGACTGCTGTTCAGCCTTGCAACAACATTGGAATGATTCTTGCCATTACCGGACCAAATCATAAAGATGTCATCTATGTCTTTTCCATTTATGTGTTTGAGATTTGTATGGATCGGACTTATGCAGAAAACAGTGCTATTCTCTTAGGCATCAGCATAAATAAATGCAAGGGTCAGAGCAAACAACGTTCCTGTGGGGGTCCGCTTGCATTGACAATGTTAATTGCCATCAGACCAAAAGATATTCATAGTGAGGGTAATGTGGAATAACAAGATGATGTGGTTGGTACTTGAACTGGCACAAGTCTACAGAGTAACCGACCCTCTGAAATAGCTATACCTTGTTCTTGTCATCTTAGTGATTTCATTTTCCTTCTGTTGTGACTCATTGGCCCGCAACATGGTTTACATCCTCCTACTTTAAATTGTCTTAGCAGTGACCCTTGGTACTGCTAATACCATTGTTTTCTATTGACCTTTTTATTCCCTGATAAGGTTGATGAAAGCCATCTTTGCTCTTCTTCTAGTACTCCCGAGAGGGCATCTCACTGGAATCAATGTGGCAGTCAAAAAAGTTAGTTCCGTTTTCAGGGAACGGATAGGTTTTATTTAGAAGAGTCTGGAACAGGGAAATGATTGCTTCCTGTTTTGTAACACAAACTAGGACAAACTATGCAAAAAGCCAAGAATTGTGCTGAAGTTTCTATTGGAGAACTACACTTAACAATGTGCGTGCTTCAAGAGACTACGTCATATGACTGAGTAACAAGCATTGCAATACCAATAGGTCTGGCTTATGAAAAGTGCCTTTTGTGCCATTGATGGGTTTATGCACTCAGTAATTAATCTTACTTGCACTCTGTCGCTCACCTTTGCACTCATTAATCTTTTCATCCATCATTGATTCATTCTTGGATTCACCCTCTGACCCAGCTACTATAAACACACACAAACTCGACAGCATATGCAAAATAAATTAAAAGAATACAGTTTCAAAAAAGAAAACATGCTGTTTAATAAACAATGTGGGCATATGCTTACAGTGACCAATCTGAACAGAGGTATTGTAAATAGTCTATAGTTGTTTTAAAATTCCAGTATGGCCCCTACATTTAGAACCAATCTGTTGGCCAACTTGGAATACTAAAGCAATGGACAACAGCAATCCATAATGGTCTCCTGCTTGAGCGAAAGTGGCCACGTGGGATGCAGTGCACTGCAGATGAAATGAGCAGCAAGCTGCCTGGTAGCAGTGCCTGGAGAGCTGCAGTACCCTACAGTAATTAAAGTAACATTCAATTAAAAGCAGAAGAAAAAAATGATAATGGAACTATAAAGGAGAAAGTTGAAAACCAAAGGACTGGTCATCCAGCCCTACCACTGAAGTGCACTCATTTCAGGTGCATGCACACAAGTAATCAGAAAATCCTGCCATTAACATTGCAAGAAACTGAACCATTACCCCATGCAGTATGCTGTCATTGATGGGTGTACAGTGTAAATTACACTTATACAGACCAATTGCACAGCAGAGCTGACTCAAAGGCCCTCTATGGAGATAGATGAGATCGATACTAAGATAGATGGATAAGATAGATAAATATAGATGTATTTATTACAAGATCCTGGCAGACCGTTAAAAAAGATTTTAGCAAGAATTATTGCAGTGCAGGGATTGTCAGAGGAAGTACCAACACGAAATCCTTCCTTACAAAGGCAATCTGTGACATCTGATGTAACAAAATACCACTTTGTAGGCTTTAATATAGAGTAATAACAATCTATCCTTAAATGACTATTGACTTTAAATATGCTTTTCACAATAAATATTTCAGGCATACTGCCTTTAGTTTAACTTTACATTATAAACAATCGGGCCTACATCCTTTATCATTGGCCGGTCGCCATAACCAACTCAGTCCTACCATGTTAGTCATAAGCCCTCCTACAAGGCAACAATCAGGTATACCGTATTAAAGTTAAAATTGTGAACAAAATACAGTTTTCAAAACAATATAAAGTCCCTATTAACATAGCACAAATCCTCAATCCCCATGGCTTGTTTGGATAAGTCAACAACACCAAGACCCTTGCCTACAACAGTAATCTGCAAGATTCCATATAACAAAATACTTGCCTATCAGCTTTATCATAGTGTGATAACAATCTACCCATAAAAGCCTATTGCATTTAACACATGCCTTTCAGAATAAGTATGGCCTGCTTGCTTTGTCATAACTTTTTACTATAACCAGATCACACCTAAGGAATTTGATACAACTTTTCCTAGTAAACCGATAAGGCCTCTAGCCTTTACCAATGGCTTGTCAATTTTGGGGATGATTGAACAACTAGCCCTTCGCACTCCACCCACTAGACCAGTTTCCCCTCCGGTCTGAAAAATCAACAGCACAATTATAAAGGTTTGGGGAGTAGTATTGTATTCGACACAACCAACAAGGTAATTCCTCTTAACCTAAATTAATGTTTATGCTTCTTATTTAATGAGAATCTTTTGACACAAATTACATTAAATCATGTAGCAAAAAAATCATAATGTACAATTTATCACAAATGGTTCACAAGATCTCAGACTCCATGTGGTCTTTAAACAGCATACTTCTTGTAATTCTTAGTTCAATAGAAAACAGCGCATGTACAGCCAACATGTGTTTCGCGGTAAGAACACCGCCTCTTCAGGGCTGTAAAATAACAAGTTAACAACTTCAATTATATAACATAATTGTACTAAATGTCAAGACACTATTCAAAGTCACATTGAACATCATAAATGATGAGATTCCATTTTTGAAAATAAACCATGTAGAAGTACTATTCGATTGTACAGAAATATTGTGTCTTCACAACATAATTAGAACATGTAGGAATTTACTCCTCAAAAGATAGAAAAGAGACAAAGTAATAAAAAAAAAACTAGAAAAGAGAGGAATATAAAGAGATACGGAAATTAAGGTCAATTGACCTAAACCGCTTACCTCTAAAATTATCTTTGATAGCACAATTGTTCGTCATTAATAAACAGCTATTAGAAGGTCAGTTGTCATCCCCAGTAAGATTTCTGATGATATCTGCACATCACTGGCTACATTTCACATCAAGCAAACATTGTAAAATCTACAGATCAAACAACACGGGAATTCCATAATTATCATGCTTTCAATTAGGCCAAAAAGTAGGGATGATTATTCTTTAAGACTTGGCATACCTATAATCCTGACTGGGGTTATTAGAATTTGGAGTGACATTCGTAGCTACATGGCGCTGAATGACTGAGACTTGTGTGGAAGAACTGTCAGAAACAATGAGGAGAATTAAATAATTTTTCATGGGAAAGAGATTAAAAGTAGAAACAGACCATAAACTTATTAAGAAAATTTTTCATAAGAAAGGTTTAGATAATGTTTCTACAAGAATTTACAAATGGGTAGTCTCGCTACAGGAGCAAGATTTTGATGTGGTACAATTACTAGGTACAAAAAAGTATAACAGCAGATTGTTTAAGTAGGTTGGGTGATAATTTAATGGACTTAGGTGAGAGAGTAGATTGGTTAAACATTTGTGAAGAAACAACCAAATACATTTCTCAAGGAGAATGGCTCTGTGAAGTTAGAGGACAAACGACTTTTGGAAGTGAAGGAGTAGATTTAGAAATGGCAACCAACCAGAAGAGAGCTTAAAGAAGAAATGTTACCTTATTGGAGGGTTATGAGGACCTGGTGGTAGCTAATGGATTACTGTTTAGGGGAACTAGGTTAAATTCACCACATATTGGAGTCAGATTAGTGGAAATCTCTCATTAAGGTCATTTAAAGATGAGCAAAATGAAGGTAAGATTAAGATCTGATTTTTGGTGGCCATGATGAAGAGAACCTTAAGAGATTGTATGTAGTGTCAACACAACAACATGGTAAAAATAATCAGAACACATCCTGTGAAAAGTAGAGAATGTCCTTCAGAACTTTGGGAAGAGGTTTCATTTAGATTTATTACATCCCATACAATTAGGAAAAGATCTTAATTATGTAATAGTATTGGTGGATTTATTTTCACGCTGGTCTGAATTGGAAATAGTGTCTGACGTGACCACAGGTAGAATGATGAAGTACTTATATTATTAATGAACAAAGGCTCCCCAAACACAATACTCCGAGATCATGGAATGCATTTAATTTCTAAATAAGTGGGGTTTTTGAAACAAAGAAATATTACAGATAAAGCATCTCTGTCTCTGAGAAACAAATGGGCTAGTAAGGAGATTGAACCATACTTTAAAGGAAAGTATTCAATCAATCAATAAATCGGGGATTTATAAAGCGCATAGGTACTCAGAGTGTCCCGGCACTGAAGGACTCTTAGACATATTCTCGCATAATAGATTATCCCTGACAGACTGACTTGAATAACCAGGTTTTAAGAGTGCACCTAAAGCAGTTTTCCTGCCTCAAAGCTCACAGGCCTGGAGGAAGGGTATTCCAAGCCCACACAGCAAGGTAAGAAAGGATGCACCACCCCATTTTTAGGTCTCGCCCTGAAGCCAGCGCTTGCGCTGGTCTGGGCGAGACATTTTGTAAGTGGGCTTTTAGAAATTCGACCACTTTTTTTTGGGCTTGCCTAGAGCATGCGGGTACGCACACAGTAACGCACATTCCTCGCATGCTCCAGGCGCCATATGTCTTTCCTCTCACTTGCTCCTCCCCCTCCCCCACCACAGAGCGCTTCTCGGGGCCGCGCGGCCGTGTCACTTTCACGGCCGCACGTCACTTGCTCTCCCGCTCCTCCCCCCTCCCCCACCACAGAGCGCGTCTCGCATGGCCGCGCGGCCAATGCTTGTTTTATTTAGTTTTTGCGCGCGCGCACACAACTCCCAGTCGCGGCCGAAATTCTTGCTCGCGATCACTTTTGCGCGCACCATTTGCTTGTTTGAACACTTCTCGCCCTTTCCTTGCTGTTTTCTGTGCATCGCTCATTCTTTCATTACTTGTCACTTTTATGTGCATTTCTCAGTCTTTCTTTGCTACTTCACTGTGCATTACTCCTTCCTTCTTATTCCTTCTTTGCTGCTTTTCTGTGCGTTTCTCATTCTCTTTCTGCCACTTTCATGTGCTTTTCTCATTATTCCGCAATCTTTCTTTGCTGCTTTTTGAACTTTTACACTGATTCTGTGCCGATCTGCTGGGCATCTGCCACTCTTTCTCATTCATTCTTTGCTGATCTTCTGTGCTTTTGCCTTTCATTCTTTAACATTTTTCTCTGCCCTTTTCACTCAATCCTTGCTGCTCTTGGCTTCTTTTACTCTCAGCTCTTCTCTTCGAGTTTCGAACTCAATTGCTCTCTTAACTCCTCTTCTTCCTTTTTCGAACTCAATTGCTCTTCTTCCTGCCCTTTTCCTGAATTTGCGACCTTCACTGCTTCCTCTCCCACGCCGTACTCCCTTCTCGGTTCCTGCCAGTTACTTAGCCCAACCCATTGCCCCAGAGACCCCCGCTCCTAATTCATGTCCGCCGCAGCTTGGATGCACAGCCCGTATGCGCCCCTCCCGTGCCCAATGCCAGACCCCTTGCTTTCACTCCCATCACTGCTACGTCTATGCTTCCCTCTCCTCACCCTGAACCTTGAATGCACCTTCCAGTGCTGCTGCTACGCCTCGGTAGTCGACTGCGAACGTGCCTTCCCCTGTTCCACCTGACACTTTTCCTGCACCTTCCCACACCTTCACACCACCCTCACATGCACCGCACACAACACTCACCTCTCCCTCGGCCACGCACACCTACACACCTCTCCCCACCCCTCCCTGTTCTGCCTTCTCCTCAACAACACCTCCCTCAATAAACACACTACTGAAATATGGGACCTGCTGCACGACCACACATTGAAACTGCTCTTCCTCACAGAAACCTGGCTGATTCTATCGACATTACCACACCTATTACCCAGGCACAAGGTTATAAGACAGGACAGAATTAACAGACCCAGCGGAGGACATGTCATCGTTTTCAAAGAGCTCATCAAGTGTTCCACTGCCTCAGCTAGCACCAACAGCACTGATGCTGGATGTGTTTATTGTGCCAAAATGGCTTCTTTTGTCATCTTCAATGCAAGATGGTGCACACTCTGAAATCCGTAAAAGTGCACTCTCTTAATGCTTTATTTTAATAAATATATTTAGGGTGATCACCAACCTCTAGTTCAGTGTGGACACTTTCTCCAGTCCTTGTCTTCTCTCTCTGTACGTCACACCTCTCTTTCAATAAACCTCAGTGCCCCACAGCACTTACCTCTCATGACCTCAACTTGCCACCTCTCTCCGATCCTACCTCTAGATCTCTAGCTCTCGGTCAGCTCTCTGCCCCTCTCTTCTCCTCAAGTGCCTCTCTCTCTACTTTCTCTACTTTCTCTACTTTCTCTACTTTCTGCTCTGTTTGCATCTCATCCCCCTTCATTTCTCTTCCATTTACTTCCCCTCCCTCTTAATTTCATCTCTTTATCTTACCCTTTCTATCATTTTTGCCATCTATACCTTACCTTTCTCTACCTCTCGCATGCCTCTTTCTACCTCACCATTCTTTCATTTCTCTCTCTGCCTCACAACTCACTGCCTCATCTCTCTCTTCCCCACCTCTCATACACTATCTAGACTCTCAATTTACATCACCTATTGGCCTTCTATGTCTCTTTTTATTGATGTCCTCTTTCCTCGCCTTTCCCATTATTTTATTTCTTTCTCTCTACAATGCTCTCCCTACCTCTTCCACTCCATCTATCACTCCCTTTGCTTTCATCTCTTTCGATCTCCTTCACTGTTTCCGTTCACTCTCTCTCTGCTTCCAATGTCTAGCTCGTTTAATACATCTGTCTTACCTCTGTCTCTCTCTCTCCCTATTTCACCATTCTCTACTTCTCCCTCGCACTTACTCTGTATTAGCCTCATCTCTCTACCTCATCTGCACCTCTTTTTCTCTACTTCTCATATCTTTCTATTTTTCATCCCACCGGCTCTACCTGCCTCGCTACTTTGTTTACCTGACCTGTCATTCTGTGCTTCATCTTTCTATTTGTGCTATCTCATTATAACTCACCTCTCTTCCCATCTTATTTCTCTCTAGACCTTGCCCCTCGGGTTGGCACCTTTCTTACCAGCCTACATTTAAAACTGCATGCCAGGCCTTCTAAAAACAAGCATTGGCATAGTCAATAGGTCTCGCCTTTGGGACCTTATAAGTTTTTAGACATGCAACAGTTGATGTTATTGCACCAAGGATATTGTGCTGCATAACTAAATACTTATAAGGTCCCAAAAGCGAGACCTATTGGCTATGCCAATGCTTGTTTCATCTTGACTCTCAGTACAAGGGCAAGCCCAGCCTCGGAAGAACGGAGGGTCCTGGCGGTATAGTAATGAATGATCCTCTCAGAAAGACAGCTGGGGCCTGGAAGGCTTGGTGGGCCAGAACTAAAATTTTCAATTTAATTCTCTCCTTGATAGGGAGCCAATGTAGCTCCTTTAAATGAGGGTGAATCAGAGCCTACTTAGGGATTTTTAATAGGCTCCTTGCTGCTGCGCTTGCATTGGTATAGTCCAAATGTGAGGTTATGAGTGCATGTATCACTGTTTTTTGTGCCTGAAAAGGGAGCAGATAGAGACATTTCTTTACAGACTTTAAGAGCCCAAAACAGCAACCAACCAAAGTTGCTACCTGCAGACCTAAAAATAACTGGCCATCAAGATTAATCCCTAAATTTCAGCATACCATGGCTGGAGGGAGAGGTGGGGTGACACAACGTGGCCAGCACTCCCTATCCCAGATAGGTGGAGGTGAGCCAAATAACAACATCTCAGTTTTGCTGGCATTACATTGTAAATTGCTAGCCGGCATCCACTGAAAAACGGTCATGAGACCGTTCTTAAACATCCTAAATGCCTCCGGTAAGTTGTTTCCCATAGTAAGAATCTGCTGCATATGGCAATATCTGGACCCCAAAGGGCTCAACTAAGCAGGCAAGGGGAGCCATATAAATATTTAAAAGAGTAGGATTCACGGCAGAGCCCTGTTGCGCTACAAACATGGTCCCTGTAGGGTCAGATGCAAATCAATCATTTCTAAAGCACAGCACTATCACCCGTAGAGGTATTTAGGCGCTGAGGTTGCTGCGTCGAAGAGCCAGGTCTTGAGTTGCTTTCTGAAGACTGCCAGGGAGGGTGCCGTTCGGAGATGTAGGGGGAGGTCATTCCAGGCTTTGGCAGTGATGTAGGAGAATACGTGGCATCCGCTGCAGGTGCAATGGATATGGGGGGCATGTGCAAGGGCAAGTGAAGTGGAGCGCAGCTGTCTCGAGGGAAGATGGAAATTCAGCCGGTGGTTGATGTAGAATGGTTCTTGTTTGAGGAGGGCTTTGTAGACATGTGTGAGCGTCTTAAACTGGCATATTTTCTGGACAGCGAGCCAGTGGAGGTTTCTTAGGTAAGGAGAGATGTGGGTACGCTTGGGGAGGTCCAGGATGAGTCTGGCTGCCGTGTTTTGTATTGTCTGGAGTCTTCTGAGGAGCCGGGCGGAGATACCAGTGTAGAGCGCGTTGCCGTAGTCGAGGCGGCTGGTGACGAGGGCTTGTGCGACGATCTTTCTGGTGTTTACTGGGATCCATCTGAAAATTTTGCGGAGGGTGCGGAAGCAGGAAGAGGCGACTGCTTTGACTTGTTTAATGGTCAGTTGGCTGTCCAGGATTATGCCAAGGTTGTGAGTGTGGTCAGTCAATGTAGGTCAGAGTTCTTTTGGCCACCAACTGTGGTCCCAGGCGGAGGTGTTCTTTCCGAAGATCAGTACCTCAGTTTTGTTAGAGTTCAGTTTGAGGCCGCTGTTTCTCATCCAGTCGGCTATGTCGGTCATGGCGTTGTGGCGGTTGGTTTTGGTGTTAGAGGGGTCCATCCAAACATACTGACCTCTATTAGCGAGAAAGGAACCAATCCATGCCATAGTGGATCCTCTGACCCCAATATTTTCTAAACATTGGAGAAGACTAGAGTGGGACACCATGTCAAAGGAGGCTGCTGTATATTGAGTAATATCAACGCGGTCTGTTTGCCCTGATCTAAAGGCAGCTTGATGGAGTCTATCATTTCTACTAATGCCGATTCAGTAATGAATTGGGCTCAGAAACCTGTCTGTGAGTGATGCAACAACTGACTTCATTTAAAATATTTGGAGATCTTCCCATTATTAAATGTTTCCAACATCTTTGACACAGCTGGTAACAGTGAAATGGGCTTAAAATTATTCAGCATTGTTCTATCAACTGAAGACTTTTTTTAATCGTAGTATTAATCTAGCCTGGTTCCAACAGGATGGTACGGTGGCAGATTGGATTGAACTACTAAATAAATGGTTTAAAAGCAGATTGATCGCCTTCAAACTAGCAATCAAAATCCATGGGGGGGGGGGGGGGTGCCACGGGTCATCCGCTGAGCCAGATTTACACGCTAGGCTAGCCTGTTCCGATTCTTTGGGAGAAAAAGGAGCAAACTCGCATAGATGGTACGTCAGGGGTCTATTAAGAATATCTAGCATCTTACAAGTTACTGCTAGGGGGCTTAACCCTAAGACTGTCAACGATTCCAGTAATCTTCTTTTCGATGAAATAGGACAACTTCTCACACAAGGTGGCAGAAGCTTCTGAGGGCTGAGAAAGAGCAGCAGGATGGAGGAAGTGTTTTCCAATTAAAAAAATAAAAATTCACTAGGATTATTACTACAGTCTATGATTTGATCAGCAAAAAAGGTCAAAATTAATTAGCAAACTGCAATAATATGTAGCGGAGAAAAGAAATACTGAACAAATTATGGGGATATAGATTAACACCACACTGCTCCACTGAAAGATCTCCATTTGATTTGTTTAGGAGAAGGAATTCTAGTACTTTCTTATCACTTGAATGGATGTGTTGGAACACAGGTAAATATGATCAGAACCCCAAAAGTGGGTGGAGCAAAAGAGATCAGGAGACAAAATAAGAACAAAACATAATTTGATAATGTTAGTTCGTTGGGTGGAATAATATCCGTGAGGGCAATGAGATTGCAATGAAGGTTCCAACAGGTAATTTCTTCACGCTCAAAAAATACATGTCCTATGAAAGTTGTTGAAGTGAGGAATAGGTCGGTTAAGATGGAAGAGTGTGCAGTTTAAGTAAAGTAGCTAAGTGTCAAAAGTGTGATCGTAATAGAATGTAAGTAAAAACAAGTTTTGGGAGGAGAGGAAGGACTATGATAGTACACAAAAAAGTGTCTCAAACATTTTTTGATGATCATGGATGTAATTATTGATTTATTGGTAGACTTTAATTGTTAATATTAATCTGAAGCCTAAAGGTATTTACTGTCATTAGATTTGTTTGACATTATGCTATAAGATGAAGATATGTAGTATCTTTTACATTCTAAGATCTATAATGCAAAGATAAGCATTGGAATGTTGGTGCTTGACTGCTGGCAGTTGCAGCCAACAATGGATGAGCAGGGATGCCCTATTTCTATTTCATTGTGATATAGAAGGTGGTAGTTTTTAAAACGCAGGAGGTTGGTGGCGCGTGCTGAGTATCGTCCTGTAATTATGCAATTATCTAAGCGGTGCACAAGGTGAGGGAAAACCACAAAAAGCCCCCTGACAAATGGACCGAGGTCCCAATAGTACACACAACCCCTATGCACACGCTACAGTGTTGAATATCATTACAATAGAGTATACATGAGGAAGCACATGAGAATTTGTATAATGATTCTTCTTGATTTATTCGAGCAACAGGTCCAGCCAACACGTATTTTGTCCGAAGGGAGATATCCCTGGACTTCTTCAGGGCTGATGTAATAGCACAGTAACTGAGACCTATAAGCCGGTGATAATTCCAACCCGGCCGGTCACGGGTGAAACCGAAGGATCCTTGTAATGAGAAAAGTAAGTGATTCTAAAAGACCGGTATACGGTCCTAACCGGTAGGCTATTGAGAAGTTACAGTTGGTGGTATTGTCGAGGTATTCTAATCTTGGGGTTCAAAATCTTTCTGCAAAGTGCATCTCGATTGAGTAAAACTAGGTCTAAGTTCCTTGTGCAATTCTTGGAAAAGGCCGGATCATGCCTTGTCAGTACGTCATTCTTCAAGCGAGTACGCTAGGACCTTGGCTGAGTTCCTCCCGGGAGCGCGTCGACTCAATCGAGATGCACTTTGTAGAAAGATTTTGAACCCCAAGATTAGAATTAGAATACCTCGACAATACCACCAACTGGAACTTCTCAATAACCTACCGGTTAGGACCGTATACCGGTCTTTTAGACTCACTTACTTTTCTCATTACAAGGATCCTTCGGTTTCACCCGTGACCGGCCGGGTTGGAATTATCACCGGCTTATAGGTCTCAGTTACTGTGCTATTACATCAGCCCTGAAGAAGTCCAGGGATATCTCCCTTCGGACGAAATGCGTGTTGGCTGGACCTGTTGTTCGAATAAATCAAGAAGAATCATTATACAAATTCTCATGTGCTTCCTCATGTATACTCTATTGTAATGATATTCAACACTAGCGTGTGCATAGGCTTTGTGTGTTCTATTTCATTGTGCTTCTAAGAAAATAAACCCCTTATGAACTATCTACACGTTAGAAGATTCCTTCATTGGTGTCAGCACCCTAATAGAGGTGGTTTCTAAAAAAGACAGTTATGTTATTTTAATGATGCAGTTATTACAGAACTTCAGCAATGTCAATTATTGTGATGTCATCAAGGTTAAGGTCAATTCCTGGGAAGTTTCAGGGTCAAGAGTCACATGATGTCACTTCCTGTGTGATAAAGGCCAAAGGGGGTGTGTTCCTTCCTCTACCCCAGGCATTTTGGTGACTCGACATCCATGAGTGATATGTAATAGATAGTTCTCAAAGTAAGGAGGTGTAGTGTTTGTGATAAGAGGTGCTATATGAGCTTGAACTAGCTTTTGTGTGCCTGCCTAAGTTCACTAAAATTAATGCAGGGGTAATGCTTGCCTGCGAAAGCACTGCCACTTCACATTTAAATTAGGCGTATTATAAGGCTGGGACACCACTTTCTCTGATATCTTTGCATATGTTAATTGCTGTCCCACTGTAGGAAAGCACTCCTTTTGGCATGGCTAGCCCCTACCTTTTGCCTGAATTTGCACTGGGTTCCTGCTAATCAGGCTCCGAGTGCCTGTGTTCTTTCCCAAAACTGTACCTTTGTTTCCACAATTCGCACCACATACAAGTCCCTTGTAAAAGGTACCAGTGGTACCAAGGGCATTGTGGCCAGAGAGGGTCTCTAAGGGCTGCAGTATCTATTATGCCACCCTAAGAGACCCCTCCCCCAAACACATGCACTCTGCCACAGCAGCCTGTGTGTTTTGGTGTAGCTAAAAGCAAAGAGTCGACCATCCCTATGTGCCATGTCTACCAGCACTGCAAGAGGCATAGGTAAGTCACCCCTACAGCAGGCTTTACAGCCCTAAGGCAGAGTGCACTATACCTCTTGTGAGGGCATAGCTGCATGAACAGGTATGCCCCTATTGTGTCTAAGTCCATTCTTAGACATAAGTGCATAGTGACCCCTGTCCACCACAAACTTTCAAGACAATTCTTTTAACAACCTCTGCTGCCACTCCAGTAAGAAGAATCATCAACGATTCCTTAACTAGCGGAATATTTCCAGAAGAACTCAAAAAATAACACATACGCCCTTTACTGAAGAAAACAAACTTGGACCCGCTGAACCCTGACAACTACAGACCCATTACAAATGGACCTTTCCTGGGCACTGATAGAAAGAGCAGCGTTCGCCCAGATGTCACAATTCATTGAAGAGAATGACATACTCTCAGACTTCCAAACAGGATTCCGTCCGGGAAGAGGCACTGAATCTGCCCTTCTTGCCATCTGGGATGACCTGAAGAATACAGTTGACCGCAGTGGGGTTGCTGCGCTACTCCTCTTGGACCTCTCGGCTGCCTTTGACACGGTTGACCATGACACTCTGAAACAAAGACTCTATGAAGCCGGCATAGAGGGAACTGCTCTAGACTGGATCGCGTCCTACCTTCGAAACAGAACTAATGTCATCCATACTCCACCTTTCTCGTCCAAACCATACTCCACAAAAGCAGGGGTCCCTCAAGGTTCTATCATCTCGCCCATGCTTTTCAACATCTACATGAAGTCATTACCGGTACTGATCAATCAATTTCACCTCACGTGCTATAACTATGCAGATGACACGCAAATACTCCTTCAACTGGAATGCCCCAAAGACATTGAAAAATGCCCAATTTTCAGTTGTCTCAGAACCGTGGATCAGTGGATGACTTGGAGCCATCTCAAATTGAATGCTTCAAAAACGGAAATACTCACGTGTGGCGATTGGAAACATTACGACCCGGTAGCCGCCTGGCCTGATGAACTGGGATCACCACCTAAATTATCGAAGGAAGTAAGAAACCTCGGAATAACCTTGGACTCCAAGCTGTCGATGAATGCCCAAGTGGACAAACTAGCAAAATCAAGCTTTCTCACTATAAAAACGCTGCGACAAATTTTCCCTCATTTAGGATTTCCACACAAGGTCCAAGCTACCATCTCCCTTGTTCTGTCCAAACTCGATTACGCCAATAGCCTCTACCACGGATCACCTTTAACGACCATGAAAAGAATACAACGGATTCAGAACTCGGCTGCCAGACTACTCTTGCATATCAAACCGCGAGATCACATCTCACCTGCCTTGAAAGCCCTGCATTGGTTACCGGTTGCCAGAAGATCCACGTTCAAGCTACTTTGTATCACCCACAAAGCAATACATGGGATGGGACCGCTCCATCAGGAATAAAATCACCAAACACATTCAACAAAGGAACCTACGCTCTAAAGGGGCATTTCGCCTCAAAATCCCAAGATACAAGAAAAAAACCATGGGTGGCACATCCTTCTCTGTTCAAGCAGCCAAACTATGGAACTCATTACCCCCCCAACATAAGATCCACCGACAACCACCTTATCTTCAGAAAACTACTCAAGAATTGGCTCTTCCCCACATAAACACCATAAGCAAACAGAAATTTACAGCATATTCCTCTGTATATAAGCATTTATTTTCACTATAGATATGTACCTATCTTTGTGTATTGCTTTGTATAAACATGTAGAATAATTGTTGTTGTAAATAAATAAATACAAATCATCTTTGGTCTACATGTACTTACTTCCATTGTGCATCTATGTACCTTCCATGTACTTGGATCCTTGTGTCTGTTACCTTTCTCCTGAAAAAGCATATCCAATGCACTACCCTATTTCTCATCCTGTACCTCTATCAATATCTTTAATCTATATATACTTACCTCCTTTATGTATCTATATACTTTCAATGTACTTATGGATCTATAAATTTATCACTTTCTTCTAATTTAGCATTTGAAATGCACTACCCTATTTCTAAGCCTATACTTCTCTCAATATATCCTTTGGCCCAACCTTCTTACTCATCTCAAACTTCTTTCTACTACTCTTCCCAATGCACTACCCTATCTCTCACCCTATACATCTATCAATATATCCTCTACGTCCACTCTCTCATTTATCCCATACCACTACTATGATCCCAAAATAACCCTTTCTAGACTCTCTCCTACTCTACCCTCCTTGCATCATCTGACACCTCTTTTTACTACACCGATCCCCCAAAACAAACCTTTATAAACTCTCCCCTCTGACTCTTCCCCTCAAAAACCCCTTTTTACTCATCCAAAAGCCTCCTCCTACTGCTATGACCTCCAAAAAAAAGAAAATCTCACTCTTCTGTCCCTCCACTATCCTTTTCAATCAAAATAACAGACTAACACGTTCACTTCTCAATTTCCATATTCCACTATACTAATTCACCACTAATCCTTTATGGGTTCCAAAGTAGTGTGCTACTCGCCAATGAAGCGTTTCAACACCCCATCAGGGTTACCAGCGCTATATAAACGCAAACCTTTTTCCCTTTTCTACCCCTCCCCAACCCTTCTCAATCCAAATAACTGACTAACATATCCACCACTCAAATTACTTTCATGTTTCGCCATACTAATTCAACAGTAATCCTTATGGGTTCCAGAGTAGCGTACTACTCGCCAATAAAGCGCTTCAAAACCCCATCAAGGGGTAGCAAGCGCTATATAAATACAAACCTCTTTCCTCTTCTATCCCGCAACCTACCCTTCTCTATCCAAATAACTGAATAACATATCCACCACTCAAATTACTTCATACTTCACTATACTAATTTTCAACACTAATCCTTTATGGGTTCCGGAGTAGCGTCCTACTCGCCAGAAAAGCACTTCAACACCCATCGGGGGTAACAGGTGCTACATGAATGCAAACCTTTCTTCCCTTTTATCCCTCAGCTACCCTTCTCACTCCAAATAACTGACTAATACCCACCACTCAAATTACTTTCATATTTCACCATACTAATTCAGCACTAATCCTTTATGGGTTTCCGGAGTAGCGTGCTTCAACACCCCATCAGGGGTAACAAGCACTATATAAATACAAAGCTTTTTTTTCCCCCTCTTCTATCCTTCTGCTATCCTTCCAAATCCAAATAACTGACTAACCTATCCACCACTTAAAATGTACTTGCATGTTTCACTATACTAATTCAACACTAATCCTCTATGGGTCCCGGAGTAGCGTGCTACTCACCGAAAAAGCGCTTCGACGCCTCGTCAGGGGTAGTAAGCGCTATATAAATACAATACAATACGGAGTACATAGGCTGGGAGCTTTTCAATACGAGTTCCACAGCTCCATGATGGCTTCACTGAATCCCAAGATGTTTGGTACCAAACATCTCAGATTAATGAGCCCACACTGATGCCAGTGTTTGATTCATTAATAAATGCACTCCGAGGGCACCTCGGAGGTGCACACTGAAAACCTACCAAACCGCTAGTGGGTGCCTGACTGGTCTACACCAGCCTGCTACCTCTAGACCTGGTTCTGACCACCTGAGGTGAGAGCCTTTTGCTCTTGTGGGTCAGAAACAAAGCCTGCTCTGGGCGGAGGTGTTAAGAACCTATCCCCAGGCAGGAACCGCATTGAAGGGAGGTGAGCCTCAAAGGCTTCCTGACCTTTGTTATGCTAGGCAGGGCCTTTCTAGCTAGTGGAGATGCCCGCCCGCCTGACCAAGCCCCACTTTTGGCAGAAATGTCAGCAGGAAAATTAGTAAACAGGAGCGGTGTGTCCCCTCTCAGCCAGGGCCACCCCTAAGGTGTCCTGAGCTGAAATTACCCCCTCCTTTGCAAATCCTCCATATTGCTTTGGAGGATTTTAGCCAATAGGGATAGGGGTATGCTCCCTCCCCAGAGGGAGTGGACATACGAAGGGTGTAGTCACCCTAAAGGTAAGTAGCCCATTGGCTACTACCTTCCAGCCCCTGTAACGCCCCTAAATTGAGTATTTAGGGGCACCCATGAACCTTAATCCTCAGATTCTTGGCGACCTAAAGAAGGACCGAAGAGCCGTACCAGTAGTGAAGCGCCAGACGACAACTGACTTGGCTCCAGCCCTACTGGCCTGTCTGCAGCCCTCGAAGAAAGCTGCTCCAAAAAGCGACTCGTCCTTCAGGCCCAGTGACCTCCAAAACCTTGAGAGGACTGCCTGTTGTCCCCAAAGACCAAGAACTCATGAGGACAGCTGCCCTGTCCACAAAGAAACCAACAACAAGAACTCCTGTGCCCTGCTGAACTGCACAACCAGACCTCCGGAAGCACCTCTGTATCCGACGCCTCCGGCCCGAGTCGAAGTGGCCCATTGGTCCCAAAAGCGCTCCCCAGCGGTCCTGAGCTCGAGTCCAACCAGAGTGACCTCTCCTAGGCTCCATGACAACGCCTGCAGCCTTAATACAAAGGGTACCCCAAACGCGACCGGCAAGACTTTCTCAACTCAAAAGACACCCCTGGACCCGCAGTCCCAACTTACCCTCCGAGCCACCGGTTCCCTTCATCCAGCTTCCTGGTCCGAGCCTGCAGCCTTTAAGACCGCCGTTCTCCATTGATTTTTATTGGATGCCAGACGCTGTGTTCGCACTCTGCACCCGTAGGCCTCCGTGCCGCTGAGGGTGTGTTTGGTGCTGCCTCGTGACCCCCCAGTGCTGATCTGAACCCTTAGGAGATTGACCCCCCAACTCCGATTTTACCTACCTTCAACCGGTACCTCCTTAAGTGCCCCCAGTCTCCATTGATTTACATTGGGCCCCAGTGACCAAATTTGACCTCTGCACCCAGCCGCCCCAGTGCTGCTGGTGGTGCAGTCTCTATACTTGCCTGACCCTTGCCCAGTGCTGATCCTAAAACCCGAAGACTGGAATTGTAAGTCGTGTAAGGGCAAGCGGGGTTTATTGGAAGCAGTTAAGGCCAACGATAGGCCGCAAACTAAAATTGCCAGGGCCAGATACAACCGGTCTATTCAGCTGGGGAAAAAGAACTGGGAGCAAGAAAGGTGGGAAATGCTAAGGAGTGCCCTGGATGATAAGGATTTGAAAACCTTTTGGGCAATAGTGAGTACGGGTGATAGGGTAGGGAGACCGGCCATTGAGCCCAATATAGCGCCAGAAGCATGGGAGACCCACTTTGGGACATTATACTCCCATCGGGATGCCGGCTTTGCCAGCACTAGTATCACCAGTATGGCTCCCGAGCCCCAACTAGAGGGGGAGATGGAGATTACTAGCACTGAAGTGAGGAATGCCATTAATAAGTTACATAGCAATAAAGCCCCAGGCCTAGACAAACTGCCAGGGGATCTTTTTCGTAAAGAACCTGTAATATGGGTCCCATATTTGTGTGCTCTATTTAATGCGGTATTGCAGGGATCTAACCCCCCTGACACTTGGCGTGGGGCTGAGATTGTTCCTATATTTAAAAAAGGTTGCCCCCTTACACCCTCCAACTATAGGCCGATCAGTCTAATTGATATTCCTCAAAAACTTTACGGTCGGGTGCTCTTGGACCGCCTCCAGAGTTGGCTGGAAGAAGAGCGAATATTAAGCCCTTACCAGGCCGGCTTCAGATCAAAAATGTCAACTGTTGACCAGATATTCAGACTCCAACTACTTTACTGGAAAACAGTGACTATAGAGGGTGGCAGCCTCTATCTAATATTTGTTGATCTGAAGTCGGCCTTCGATCTTGTACCCAGAGAAAAATTATGGAGGGTTTTGAGTGAACTAGGGATTCCTCCATATCTTTTAAAAGCTATTAAGAGCCTACACTTTGATAATTTTGCACAAGTGCGCTGTGGGAGGCACGGGGAACTTACTTCTCGTTTCCCAGTCCAAAAGGGGGTACGGCAGGGATGTGTTTTAGCTCCTACTTTATTTTGTATATTTATTAATGATCTTATCAACCATCTTAAATTAATTGTGGACAATGATGCTCCAAAGTTAGCCTCAGGGAAGGTCCCTGCGCTGATGTTCGCTGACGACACTTTGCTGCTTTCGAAATCGCCTATGGGCATTCAGCGCATTTTAGATGGTTTTGCAAACTTTTGTAAGTTAAGAGGGCTGGAGATCAATCTAGATAAAACAAAATATATGGTCTTCAACCCTCCTCACACAACCCGGCCAAACCCTTCTCTGCATGGTATCGCCTTGGAAAGAGTTAGGATATTTGACTACCTGGGAGTTACCTTGGCTGAGAAATTTGAATGGGGACCTCAAATAGATAAAGCGAGGCTTAGATTAACACAGACAGTTGGTGGTATAATGAAATTGTATAGATCTTCTGTTTTTAAACCAGCTGCCCCTGTGGTGGAAATCTATAAAGCCCAGGCGAGGGGTGCTACACTTTACGGGGTAGAGTTGTGGGGACATTGTCCAACTGGAAACCTGATAAAGGTAGAGAATAATTTCATGCGACAAGTACTAGGCTTACCCCGCAGCACCCCTTTAATTCCCCTTCGTATGGACCTCGGATTGAGGCCGCTTGATGAAGAAATTGCCATAAGACCCCTAACTTTTTGGCGGAGGATGTGGGTGACTCCAGAGCTGTCTGTTTTTAGGGCCGAACTCTCTGAGTTTTTATCTATGTGTAATATAAAGAAAATCACATGGCTCTGCCATATAAGGGACCTTGCCCTTAAGATGGGCAAGCCAGACCTTTGGAGCACGCCTGAGACATCGTGTGCCAAGCTCTCAAGGTTGGACCTAGTTAATTCTTACAGAGCAGCCAAGCTAAGGGCCACCCGAGAAAGTACCTCAAGTGGTCGTTTAACTATAGAATTTCTAGCGATAAAGGATGTATATAGCAGGGAAACCTTTTTAGATTTTGTTGAACCCCCAATGGCAAGGAAACTGTATATGCAATTGAGACTGGGGACCCTCCCACTTGCAGCATACTCCAGCAAATGGCTGAGAGACCAAACTGGTGAATGCCCTGCGTGCAAATACAAGGTGGAGTCTGAAATACATGTTCTGTTCCTCTGCCCCGCCTATCGGCTGCCGCGCAAGCGATGGTTAATCCAACTATGCCAAAATTTAGGGTTTGTGCGCGCCATAGAGGCTTATAGAGTTCTAAAATATGACACTCACCCCCCAATTGTCTTTGCTGTATCGCGCTTTTTAAATTGTATGTGGCAGACTCGTCGGACCTACATAAAGTGATTGCTGGGGGTTGAAGGGAATTGGTGTAGGGTGAGTAGGTCTATGTTTGGGTTTTAGTTCTTGCGCAGATGTCCCACAGTTTTATTTTATCATAAGATTTTAGTATAAGATTTTATTGTCTGGATATTTTTATGCATTTGATGGTTTCTTTTTAACGCTTTTTTTACTGGCTGGTTGCATTTTAATTGTTTGTTTTAATACATACAACTCTCATCCCTGCTGTATCTATGTAGCTTGTGCTATGTGTTTTTTTTTTTTCTTTTGTGGGTTGATCATTGTATATGAAATCTTTTGTGAGTATTTAGTGTTTTTTAATACAGATGTATATATTGTTTGTTTTATTGATGCACTTTATTTCGGCCACTTAGGCCATTAAAGTATTGATGATGATGATGACTGGAATTGTAAGTCGTGTACTTACCTGTGAAATTGCTTTGTTTTCCTCCCGTAGGCTAACATTGAACTGTTTGAAAGATGCACAGTGTCCATATTTTATACTGAAAAACTGTGGTATTGAAAAACTTATTTTACTGCAACAAAGTATCTTTGGTTCTAAGTAATAAACATACAAAAACGAATACATTTACAATTGATCTTGTATTTAGTCTTTCAGTGTGTGTAGTAATTTCTTGCCTTTGTGAGTACAACAAATATTTAACACAGCCCTCTGATAAGCCTAACTGCTCATCCACACTTCAACAAAAGAGAGCATTAGTATTATCTACTTTAGCCTCTGTAAAGCCTTTGGGGATCCACTGGACTCTGTGCACACTATACTTTACTTTGGTATAGTATATACAGAGCCAGCTTCCTACACCCACACATGTTTTAAGACTTGAGTGAGTTTTGTGTGTGAGAGGGGAAGTGTGCATGAGAAAGAGAAGGTGATGTGATTTTTGACATCCACAGATTGCTGACGGTCTGCTTTTTGGTAATTAAACAGCTACAGTATCTGTGAGAAGCAGCTCTATGAGTGAGCGAGAATGCTGGTGTTGTGTGCTAAGCGCAGAGTATGACTCCCTTCTGGCGGGGCACCTGGCTTCAACAGGTCTCGAGCCTTAAGGGCTTTGCTCAATGGGACTGGATCGGAATGATGTACTAAGGGGATGTTTACCGAGGGAGAACCCTGATGTCCTTTCAAGAATTAAGGGATCAATACGTCCTATCCCATACACAATGTTTCCACTTTTTCCAGCTGCATCATGCCTTGTGAGCTCACCTACCACTAGATGCTCAAACCCTGAGCATTACCAGCTCGAGGCAAAAACCTTCATGGGGTGGCTGGGTAAGGGAGCCATATCAATGATCTATTGTTCACTGATTATCAGCGCCCCAGATGGTTTCCCTTCTCTTCGGTGGAAGTGGGGAAGTTGGGTCAGCGAATTGGATGATGATGACTGGAGGGCGGCATGTCTGGCTCCAAGGGAGTTGATGATGTCATTGCGGCTGTGTATGATTCAAACTAACTACCTTCATGCAATCTAGTTGTCCCACATTGCATACAACAGATGAGCCAATCAACACAGGCAGCATGTATGCGTTGCTCTTTCCCTGCTGCTGACTTCTATCATGTGGCCTGGGACTACCCAGCTTTACGCCCTTTTTGGGACGGTGTGGGTCGCAAGATTTCGGCAGTGTTAGATCGTCCGATTGATTTAGACCCCCGGGTGGACCTGCTGGGCCTTCTGGAGGAACTAGGTGGACCACGCTCCGAGACAACTCTCAAAGAGAGACGTCGCTCGCCATTGGAGACAGCCTTCACCCTCCTAACTGCAGCAATGGAGAAGGGGGGTTGACTGGTGCGCACACCAGGAAAAGCTGATATACGAGGCACGATGATGCCTCAAAAAACACTATAAATTATGGGGTAACTGGTGGGCATATCATGGGATGCTGTCATGACGGAGATGTTGTTTGAGATAATTGTCCAGGTCAGTATTGTAATCCAGAGATGCTACAGAATTGATAAGTGTATCACTGTGGTTGATGCCTGGATTGTTAAACATAATAAGATTTGGTTAGCAAAAAAAAACAAAAAACAGACGTTCTTTTCCAGTATTGGACTTGTCATAGATTCACCAGCTTGAATTAGAATAGCAAGCAGTATACACCTAGCATTAAAAGAATACAGTGGATGGAGGGAAAACAAGACTCGCTCATCTTAATGAAAAAGAAGGCATAACACTGCCTGGCCCACTGCTGCGCCCTTCTGCACTTTCTTGTCCAGAGAGTAATGTCTTGTAGAGGTTTGTACATTGTTCCATTGTTCTGCTCTGCATAGGTCGATTAAAAACAGTTTAGCAAACACAGCAGTTGGTGTCAACACACCTCTGGTAGAATGAGCTGTCACTTCGCGGTCTAGTGGTTTGTCCGCCTTTTTGGCAAAATGAAATCGAAGCTGCACCTCATCGGGCTATGCCCTGCTTAGAAATGGCTTCTGCTACACATGGGTTGCCAAAGGCTATTAAAAGCTGGTTTGACTTTTAAAAACTTTGTTCGATCCAAGTAGAATTCTAGACATATTTTTATAGCAAGAGAATGCAAGGATCTCTTTGGAACAGTTGTGGGATTTAAATAGATTAATTTTAGTATAATTAGTCAATTCAAGTGGAAGTCTGAAGGTACTTTAGGTATACATTTCTGGTTAGTATAGCATCCTCCCCGGCCCGGGAACTCGCCAATGACTAAGCCACACACAGAGCTTAGTATAACATGTCTTTATTCTTCTGCGTGTAACAGCGAACTCAACATTCTAAACCTGCATTCAATTCACTACACTCTAATGCTTATGTCACAGTTCTATGGAAACCATCAGGAGCCACTCCGTCATTACATACTCACACAACACTACAGTTCATTCTTAACATCACCCTGTCACGGCGAAATCAGAGAAAAGGTTTGTAGTAGGCTGGCTTAGTATATGATGCTCACATATGTAGTCCAGAAGGAATGTAAAGCAGCTTGTTTTACCAGTACTAATCATATGGTGTAGGTTAAGTGAAAAAGAACCACACAGTGTAGTTATAAAAATATATATTTATTATAAACACTAACACATTGCAATATCTCCTACCCGCAGATATAATCACAATACACACAGTACTTTAGTAATAGAACACGTAAGTAGCACAAATACACAGTGGTCTCCAGGGGGAGCCCAAACCATATACTAATAAAGTGGAATGCGAACCATGACCTAAGTCAAGACTGGACCCCGAAGACGTGGAAGAGAGGGCGACCCAAGGAACAACCCAAGGTAAGTATCCAGGAACCCCACGGAGGCTGTGTGCAGAGTGGGGATACGACCGCGTGCTCAATACAAGTCAAGGGTACGTCGCGGTTACAGTTTTTAAGAAGAAGGACCCTGAAGAAACCCTGTAGAAGATGGAAGGTTGGAGAGTCACCCCATCTGTGGATACCCCAGGAACCAGGATACCTAGACCAGGGAAGCCGGGTGCATAGGTGCGAAGTGACATCGGAAACATGGAAGAGAGGGCGACCCAAGGTAAGTACCCAGGAACCCCACGGAGGCCGTGTGCAGAGTGACGATACGACCGCGTGCTCAATACAAGTCAATGGGTACGTTGCGGTTTGCAGTTTTTGAGAAGAAAGACCCTGAAGAAACCCTGTGGAAGATGGAAAGGTGGAGAGTCACCCCACCCGTGGATACCCCAGGAACCAGGATACCTACACCAGGGAAGCCGGGTGCATAGGTGCGAAGTGACATCGGAAATGGCCGTAGACTACAATGGAGGACTTCAGTGAAGATGCCGCTGGCATAGAAGGTGAAAGAGTCCGGTGGAACCCAAAGGAGGATTCAAGATGAGAGGTACCTGCGAAAAGAGGGGACAGAGTCTATGCCACTCAGGAGTGACCAGGAGGCACGGGAGACGAATGCCCACCGATGTCGGAGATGCAGGAGAGTAGACAGTGACCATGGAGCTGCAGCTGTGAGGACCAGGCGACGCTGTGGAAGACCAGGGGCCATTCACAAGCTGTCCCACGTTGGATGTCAAGAGCCAGGGGGGTCGGTGTCTGTCGGGAGCACCAACAAGCCTTGGCAACAGCAACAAGCGTAGAATGCGAAAAAGGTGCAGTGTCTGGACCAGCAAGGTCCAAATGACTCACCACGAGCAGGTAAGTCAGAGCAGGCCCGATCAAGCAGGGGAGCCCGCTGGAGCCAAAGAAGACCCTCAAGAGGACCCATGGACCGAAGGCACAGGAGTCGCAAGAGGACATCGAGCAGCAAACCAAATGATGAACCCCCAAGGTGCAGAGGATGTGGTGCAGACAAAGATCTTCCTGGCAAGAGATGCTTGATGCTGGAGCTTCTTGGAGCCCGAAGATCTCTGGTGAAGAGAGCCAACAAGCCTTTGCAACGGCAAGTCGACACGGTGCATAGGGGAACTGCTCCAGCGGTTCCGACGAGGAATACTGGCTTCAAACTTGCTGTGAAAACAGTGCAGGCCTTGCAGGAGTTGTAGAACCACAACCTGTGTTGCTGAACCTTTCGGAGTCTGTAGGAGCTCAGGAACAGCAGACCCGTCAGCTTCGTTGCTGGTGCCTGCAGATGCAGGTAAGTGACTCCTTTACTTCAAGGGAGATTCCTTCAGGTGTCTTGGATGTCCACAGACCTGTAGAAGAACCTGTATGGAGCACAGGCACAGATGACACAGAAGACTGTCAGGAAGACGAAACCAGGAGCAGCAGGAGTCCTCCCAGTTGCAGTCTTGGTTCCCAAAGAGAAGACCAGTGAAGTCCAAAGTGCCCAGACGGATGAAGATGAAGTGGTTTCGGAACTGAATCTTGTCCCACGACGAATATAAGGAACCACCCACAGGTAAGCCCTTAAGTACCATAAGGAAAGAGTTGGGACAATTCAGGGGTCCCTCCCACAGGAGGGGCTGGACAGTGGGGAGGATACTCCCATGTCCTTTGTCCTGTTTCGCGCCAGAGCGGGAGCCAATGGCTCCCTGAACCGGTTCCAACTGGAGTATGCAAGGAGGGCACCAAATGTGCCCTTCAAAGCAGTCTAGTGGCGCTGGCAAGCGCCCCCACCCTGTCCAAATACACTAAGTCCTGTCTTGAAGGTGGTCACACCTCCCTGTGACAGGAAACCTATTGTCCTGCCTTCCCCTGCTTGAGCTTGGCTCAGCAGCAGGAGGGCAGAATCGTGTCTCTGGTCAGCAGCAGCCATAGTTTGCTGTCCGGGTCAAGAAGACTAGTATCCAGAGCACTGAGGGCCTCCCGGAGGAGCTTTACAGTGCATGGAATCATACCTCCAACACTGTTTACGGTGTTGGGGTATGATTTCAACATGTTTGATACCAAACACAACAGGGTTCGTTACAGCCAATTTAGAGTTAGCCATCGCGTTATGACGCATGGCCACTCTATGTATCGTAATGGCTGACACACTTACAACCCGGGAGAATTGACTCTGTGGATTGTACGGGTGTCCTGCTCATGCAGGGGCACCCTCACACTTATAACGAGCACCCTGCCATCAGGATTGAAAGGCCTGCCTTAGGGGTGACTTATAGGTTTTAAGTGCAGTGCCCTCAGATATAAGGAAACTTATATCTGTTGTAAGTGGTGCTACCACTAGCTTACACAAGCTGCAATGACAGGCCTGTAGTCACAATTTGAGTGGTCTCCCATGTGGGTGGCCTAATAAATGCTTCAGCCCATGGGGGACCCCTGGTGTACCTATGCCCTGGGTACCTTAGTACCATATACTAGGGACTTATAAGGGTACATCAGTAGCCAATCCGGGGTGTACCTTAGTACTCACCATGTCTGTAGGAAAGTAGTATATACTTCTATAGTTACCCTCACGTTTTGCCTGGTGCTAAGCTGTATTTTGACTAGTCTGATTGGGATCCTGCTAATCAGGACCCCATGCTATCTGCTTTCTCCCTAAATTTGTTGTGTTGAGTACTTAGGGACACTCCAGATTGGATACTGGAGTGCCCTCATCAGTCCCTAGTATATGGTACTAAGGTACCCAGGGCATAGGTAGCCCAGAGGTCTCCCATGGGCTGAAGCATGCATTATGCCACCCATGGGAGACCATGCAAAATGGAACTACAGGCCTGACATTGCAGCCTGTGTAAGTTGGCGCTTGCACCACTTACTTAAGATATAGGTTTACTATATCTAAGGGTCAGTGCACTTAAAACCTATAAGTCACCCCTATAGCAGGCCTTTGCAATCCTGAAGGCAGGGTGCTTGGTTCTACGAGAGAGGGTGCACCTGCATGAGCAGGACACCCCTGCAGCCTACAGAGTTCACTCTCCCGGGTTGTCAGTGAAGAAGCCATATACTATATAGAGGGGCACCGCGTAATTACGTGATGACCATCGCAAAAACGCTGCAACGAATCCTATCATGTTTGGTATCATACCCCCACACCGTAAACGGTTAGACTTTCAGTGTTCCCGGTACCAGACTTCTAGACCCGGACAGCCCAAAATAGTTGCTGCCGACCAGAGACACATTTCTGCCCTCCTGCTGCTGAGCCAAGCTCGAGCAGAGGAAGGTGGAACAATAGACATCCTGTCACAGGGAGGTGTGACCACCTCCCAGACAGGATTTAGTGTATAGGGACCGGGTGGGTGTGCTTGCCAGCGCCAGAAAGTCTGCATGAGGGGCACCCTTGGTGTCCCTGTGCATAGTCCAGTTCAAACCAGTTCTGGGAGCTGTTGGCTCCCGCTTTGGCGCGAAACTGAGCAAAGGACATGGGAGTAACCTCCCCCCTGTCCAGGAGGGTCCCCTGAATCTTCCCAACACTTTCCCTATGGTACGTAAGGGCCTACCTGGGTGTAGGTCCCTAGATTCCTCGTGGAATAAGATTCTGATCAGACACCACTGCACTTCTACCGTCTGGGCACTCTGGACTTCATTTGGGCCTGACTTTGTCTCCCTTCCAGTCTGCTGCATCGTCTGTGCCTGTGCATCATACAGGAACCTTCCAAGGCATGTGAAGCATCAAAGACACCTGAAGTAATCTCCCTTGGAGTGAAGGAGTCACTTCCCTGCATTTACAGGCACTGCAACTAAGTCGACCGGTCTGCAGATCCTGAGCTCCTCTGGACTCCGTGGGCTCTGCAACACAAGTGGTGGTTTTCCACAGATCCCGAGGCCTACCCTGCCCTCTCACCAAGTTTGAGGCCAGTATCCCTCGTGGGGGTTGCAATAACGGAACCCCTGTGCACCGCGTCCAACTTGCAGTTACAAAGGCTTGTTGGCTTCTTTGCAAGAAGTTCTTTGGGCTCCAAGTAGCCCCAACCTCGAGCACCTCCAGTGACCAGAATCTTCAGCCACACCACATCGTGTGCATCGTGGCCTGTATCTTTTGGTGAGCCGCTTGAGGTCCTCTCGCGACTCCAGTGCCTCCGGCCTGTGGGTCCACTTGAGGGTCACACTTGTTACTTTTGGGCTTCCCTGATTGCTCGGGCATGCCCTGACTCCCCTGGACCTTGCTGGTCCCGATGTTGCTCCTTCTTTGATTCCTGCGTGGCATGCCTTTGCCAAGGCATGTTGGTGGTCCTGCCTGGACACCGACCCCTTAGCACTCGACATCCTTCGTCGGACAGCTCGTACCCGGGTCCTGGTCTTCCTCAGTGTCGCCTGGTCCTCACGCTGTAGAGTCAAGGTCATCGTCATCTTCCCTGAAGCACCCGACATCGGAGGGCATTCGTCTTCCAAGTCTCCTGGTCACTCCTGAGTGGCATAGACTCTGCCCCCTCTGCTTTCGGGGACTCCTCTTCAAGAACCCATGTTTGGATTCCCACAGACACTTTCTCCTCTTCCAGCAGCGCCACTTTCCTGAAGTCCTCCATTGGGTTTGACGGCGGTTTTCGACACCACTTCAAACGTATGCACCCGGCTTCCCTAGTTTAGGTAACGTGGGTACTAGGGTATCCACAGGTGGGGGGCTCTCCAACCATCTGTCTTCCAAGGGGTTTCTTCAGGGTCCACTGGGAAGGGTCCTTAATCTTTAAAAATCCAACCGCGACTTGCACATAGAGTTGTACGGAGCATGCGGTCGTGTTTCCACACTGCACACGCTCTCCGTGGGGTCCCTAGCTACTCACCTTGGGTGGTTCCTTGGGGTCACAGCACTTCTACGTCCTCTCGACACTGTCTTGACTCGAGTCGTGGTTCTTATACCACTTTCTTAGTATATGGTTTGGTCCCCCCCTGGGGCCACTGTGTATTTGTGCTATTTACTGTGTTTCTTTGCTAAAGTATTGTGTGCATTGTATTTATCTCCGTGTTGGAGATATTGGAACGTACTAGAGAGTATTATATAATAAATCCATATTTTTATAAATACTTGGTGTGGTTCTTTTTCACTTAATCTATACTATAAGATTGCATTCTGGTAAAACAAGCTGCTTTACACTCCTTCTGGACTAAGCCTGAAGGCTGCTCTCTACAGCTACCATTAAGAGAGCTTTCTAAGGTTGCTAAGACCTCTTAAATCACCATATGGGTTGTTTGGACTGGTGCAAGGTGCCCACTTACATTAGTGGACATCATATACAGGCCAGCTTCTCACATTGGTGTGCAGCAGTTGGGATTCAATCTTGCATTGTTTTGCCAGATAAATCCTTGTATTGATTAATTGAAAAGCCATCTCTACTGCTTGGCACATATAATATAAGCTTAGAATAAGTAAGTTTTACTGAACTTGGGGTTGGGTAAGTCAAGGGTCTAGCACACCCTTTCTCCAAACTAAGAGTTTAGTTCCCACCACACTTAGTATGTCTTCCAAAGGAGATGCCAGTGGCTCTGTGACTGCTAGATACAGTGAACTTTCGTTCCAAGAACTGAAAGCACTGTGTGCCTCTAGGAAGTTGAAGACGGGGAAAGGAGTCACCACTCAACGCCTCTTAGAGGTGTTACTGATGGATGACCTCAGGAAAACCTCGGGGTTAGATGAACAGGAAAGAGTGGGTGGGGCAGGGACAGAAGATAGGCCAGGAGGGGGACCCCTCTTTGACCTAGAATCTAACCCTGACGACTCCCACCTGGACAATTCAGACCTCCCAGAGGAGAACACAGAGGGCTTAGAGGAGGCTCCCTTTGATCCTCCTGGGAAGGTGCAGAGTAGACCAAGGAGGTTTAGATCCTCCTCTGCAGAATCCAATGCCTCAGGACATTCAGTAGGGACCTCCATTTCTCATAGAAGGGGAACTCTTTTCGGCCGATATGTGGTGGTGACAGGGAAATTAGATGGGCAGGATATAGTCCTGGGGAACATTTACGCTCCTAATACAGACCAGCCTGCCTTTTCTCACAACTGTCCAGGAGACTGGCGCCCTTTCTCACAGGTTCAGTACTGATTGGGGGAGATTTTAATTGCATTTCTGACGTAGTCCTGGATCGCTCGCATCCCCCGCTTCCCAACGCACCCACTCATAAAATAGCGGAATTGAGACGCAATTGGCAGGACAGATGGGGGCTAGTGGATACCTGGAGGGCTCAACATCCAGAGGACCAAGACTGCACTTTTTTCTATGCTTTGCATAAATTACACGTATGACTTGATGCGTTTTTGTGTTCTCTGGATGTGTATGCTGGGGTGCGGAGTAGTGAGTATCTTACCAGAACATTATCAGATCATAATCCCATTCTCATTCAAATGCAGTGGGCCCGCACGCGGGCTAGGATACCTACATGGCGACTGCGCCCCGAAACCTTGGAAGACCAAGTCTTTCGTGAAACTGAGTGCAGACATAATTCAATACTTCCAAGTTAACGATGGCACGGCGTCATCTTTTTCAGTGGAGTGGGATGCCTTTAAAACGGTCATTAGGGGTAGTTGCATCTCAGGAGTAGTGGGAGTGCGCAAAGTGCTTTTACGGGAGGTACAGGAAGCTGACCAACATTTGCGGGAGGTAGAGCGGGATCGCCCTGATAGTCCAGATAAACAAGGGGAACTATTGGAAGCGAAGGAGGCGGTAGCGACACACGTAGAGCGATTGCGCTGTTTCGATTATAAAGCATACACTACGCACGCTCATGCGGAAAGAGACAAATCTGGGGCACTTTTGGCGTGGTTGGCCAGCCCAAGTCGGAGGGGCACAATAATACTGGAGCTCAGGGATCAACACGGGATAGCTTGTTGTACTCAACAGGGTATAAATGAGGCTTTTTTTAATACTATACAAATTTGTATAAAAGTAGGTTGGACCTGACGGAGACCGCCATGAACAGGTTTACGCAAGCAGTTAGACTACCGGGATTAGATAAAGAGCAGGCGGATACACTGGGGCGGGATATTGAGCTTAGAGAGGTGAAGGGGGCTATTAAACAAATGGCGAGGAACAAGACACCAGGGACTGATGGGCTTCCAATAGAATTCTACCTCACCTATACTGAACAGCTAGCGCCTAGATTAGTAACACTCTATAACGAAGCGAAGCAACTGGGCCATCTCCCCACAACAACGCGAGAGGCTGTAATCATCCCGCTTCTTAAACCCGGGAAGCCCTCTTGGGAAAGGTCGGCATATCGTCCACTACCCATGCTTAATATGGATTATAAGATTTTGAGCCGTATTTTAGCCACCCGTCTCCTTCCCTATATGACGACGTTAGTGCACAAGGATCAATCCAGGTTCATCCCGACTAGAATCACGGCTATTAATGTTCGACGCCTGTTGCAGATATTGGAAGCTGATTCCTATTCGAAGGACACGGCCACTGTCTTTACCGTTGACATAGGAAAAGCATTTGATAGCCTTGAATGGCCCTACTTGTTCCACGTAATGCGTAAATTTGGGCTTGGGGATACATTTATAAAATGGATGACCTTATTGTATACGTGCTCTACGGCAAGGGTTAAAACAGGTGGATTGATATCTGTCTGCGATGTCACCCGGGGCACGAGGCAGGGCTGTCCGCTGGCCCCCCTCTTGTTCGCTTTAGCAGTAGAACCTCTAGCCGCCAAGGCCAGGACAGGGCAACATTACCAGGGCCTACATGTGCGTGGGCAGGTTTCACCATATTGCCCTGTATGCCGATGATTTGCTGATGTTTTTGGCACACCCGAGGGAAGCGCTCCAAGGGGCGACGGAATTGCTCCATGACCTTGGCATGGTGGCTGGACTTCGAGTGAATTGGACGAAGTCCTGCTTATTCCCAACCGGGGGGGATAGGGTAGGCCCGCAGGCCACAGCCGTGGTACAATGGGAATATAGATGCCTGACGTATTTGGGCATGAGTATATATCATGCACAGAATGACTTGTTAGAGGGTAACACCTGTAGAGCAATCAGAAGATTGAAGGGTAGTTTTGATTTTTGGGGAACGCTCCCACTATCAGTGGCTGGACGGGTGGCATTACTTAAAATGGTGGCCCTACCAAGACTTTTGTATTACTTTGTGACACTGCCGGTTTGGATCCCGGCGCGATTTTTTAAACAACTCAAGACTATGATTACGGGTTTCTTGTGGGGTGTTGGTAGACGACGAGTAGCGTTAACTGTTATGATGCGTTCCCGATCAGCGGGGGGTTGGGCAGTACCTGACTTCAAAGCCTATTATTTAGCAGCTCAATTGCAATGGCTCACGCAGGCCATAGCAGATCGAACAAGGGGGACTGAAGAAAGAAGGGACAGAGCCCCAGGACTGAAAGTACTCTCTCAAATTGTGCTGAACCTCCCTGTCCCCACCACTGCCCTCCCAGGGGACCTCAAAACAGCACGACAGTGTTGGAAGAGGAGCTTGAAAAGGGCAAGGATTACAGTTCCGTATGCATCTGACATCCCGTTATCCATGTGTGCGGTGTTACTTCATGGACACATTGGGAGGGGGCTGGCCAGTTGGACAGAAAACGGTCTCTCTACCATTGGAGACTTGTACGAAGATGGCACGATGCTTCCTTTTAATGATTTGCAGGAGCGATCCGGACTGATAGGGGGGGACTTTTTATTACATGCGGCGCTTACAGCGGCTATTCGTAAACACTGGAGGGAGGGCCTCGTAGAACCGAAAACAACATTGGGGTGTCAATACATAGTAACAGCAGCGGGGACATTTAAGGCGGTCACATGCCTGTGTAACCGCATGACGCAGGAGATGTTGATACCTCTGACTGAGCTGTGACATAAATGGGAGATAGATGTGGGGGAGGAGATCCCGGACAGGGCATGGGCTGACATTGTGGAACGGGCGTGAAAGAGCACTAGGAATGCCCGCTTTCAATTAATACACTTTTACATATTGCACAGAGCTTACCTCACCCCAGCAAAAATCAATAAATACTTTGAGACTGGTTCAGGCGCATGCCCACGCTGCCGTGGAGAGGGAGCGGACTTCCGTCACATGTTCTGGGGGTGCCCGCAAATCACTAGTTATTGGAGAGAAGTAGTGACTTTACTGAACGAAGTTACTGACCGGGATTTGGAACCGACTATAGGATCATGCATACTACATTGGTTTCCCCATACGGCTAAAAACAAGATCACTAGCAAATTCTTAGACATGGGGCTCTTGCTAGCTAAACGAGAAATTACTAAACATTGGAAATCACAGAGGGGCCCAACCATAGCCAGATGGACGAAAGAATTTATCAAATGGGCAGAATGTGACGGAATAGCTCAGATGCAACTGGCGAAGAGAGCGGGAACTGAGAAGGCACTAGACGCGGCTAAAGCGTGGGAAACCTTAGTAGTGCTCCTCAGGATTCCTGATAACGACAATGTTGAGGACCCTGTGGGCGATGCACCTGGGGAGGAGGGTTAGCTGGTATTGGTCAGAATCTGTACTGACAAGGAGACCTTGGAAATGGTGAGCAACGTGACATTACATCCGTTGTGGATTACCCAGCACATTGTCCCCGCTGATGCATTAGCGAAGTCTCAACACAACAGATTCACACTGCAGTATATTAAGAGAGCTAAGAGTGACATGCCTGGGGGAAGGGAAGGGAGGGGGGTAGATATAGGGGATTAGATTAGAGTTAAGCGTTGAACTACGATTGCCAAGAATGCTGGGCGATCACACCACACTATTAGATGTGCCTTCTCACCTTTTATAGTAATTCTAGAGGGCGGGAGGGAGGGACGCTATCATGCATAAGAAAGTTTATCATAATTGTGTATTACAAGTTTGCATCATTGCTTTCCCTTTGTATGTTACTATTCAAGACGCTTTGAACTGCGACTATCTGTGCAGGCCTGTGAAAATCAATACGGTTTGTTCACAAAAAAAATAATGGGGGAACTCTTTTGATAGGGAGCACCAACGTCTTGAGCTTGGGAAAGCAAGGCTTAGGCAAGAGCAGTTGGCCCTTGACAGAAATTCCCTTGAAGTCCAGAGGGCTAGGAAAAAGTTGGGACTAGAGTCCCCTAGTGGCAGCAACAGTGTCCCTAGAGTTAAGGAACATTCCTTTGAACATAGGAACCTGAACAAGATTGTCCCTCCCTACCATGTTGGGGATGACATCCACAAATGGATAACTGCTTTAGAGGGGGCCTGTAAAGTTCAGAAGGTCCCTCAAGAGCAGTGGGCAGCTATCTTGTGGCTCTCCTTTGCTGACAAAGGTAGAGATAAGCTCCTCACTGTAAGAGAAGAGGATGCTGATAATTACTCAGTTTTGAAAAGTGCTCTTATTGATGGGTTTGGCTTAACCACTGAGCAGTACAGGATTAAGTTCAGAGACACCCAGAAAGCACAGACCCAGAACTGGGTAGACTTTGTGGATAGTGCTATTAAGGCTCTGGAAGGTTGGTTGCTTGGCAGCAAAGTGCATGACTACCAAGGATTGTATAATTTGATTATGAGGAAGCAGATCCTTAATTGTCAGAACCAGCTTTTTCATCAGTACCTGGTGGACTCAGATTTGACTTCTCCCCAAGAATTTGGAAAGAAGGCAGATAAGTGGGTTAGAACCAGGGTGAAGCAGACAAACCAGAACAATAGTGATGACCAGAAGAAGCAAGATTATTCAAAAACTCAAGATGAGGGTGGGGACAAGGGCAAAGACAAAGAGTCTTCTCAAGGGCCCCAAAAACCTGCATCTGGGGGGAGTCACAATCCAACAAGAAAGGCAAAAAGAAACCTTGGTGTTATCTCTGTAAACAGAAGACCCATTGGCCACGGGATGCTGATTGTCCAAAGGCCAAGGAAACTACTACTACCACTGCCCCTAAGGCAACTGCACCCCCTAGCTCCAGTACAAGTGGTAGTACAGCAACCAAGGGATTAATAGGGTTAACCTTGGGTTCTGAGGTGGGTTTTGACTTAGTCAGAACTCCAGCTCAGGCTGTTCTAGTCTGTGATGGTGGCATAGATCTTGCGACCTTACTTGTCAGTCCCAGTAAGCTGGGCAAGTACAGACAACAGCCTTTAATCAATGGACAAGAGGCCATGACCTACAGGAACACAGGGGCCAGTGTCACCATGGTGACAGAGAAACGTGTGTCTCCTGACTAGATCATACTTGGACAAGTGACCAATGCTAGCAATGTCAGGACTGATCATTCTTTGGCAGTTGTTAATTTCAGCTGGGGAGAGGTAACTGGACCTAAAAAGGTTGTGGTATCTTCAGACCTCCCTGTGGATTGTTTGTTGGGCAATGATTTGGAAACTTCAGCCTGGGCTGAAGTAGAGCTAAGGACTCATGCAGAAATGTTGGGCATCTCTGCAAGTGTGTTTGCTATGACCAGGTCACAAGCAAAACAGCTGTCCACTGAACAGGCCCTGGATCCTGGAACAATGGACCAGGTGCCTTCCAAGAAGAGGAGGAGAAGAGGCAAGCCTGGGCCTAATCCCCAGACTTAGAGTGAGTATCAGTCTCTTGAGGGAGATGATCTTGGGCACTGTAAAGGAACTGCCCCAGATGAACTTGAACCTGATCAGGTTGAGTTCTTGGGGGCAGGGGGCCCTTCCAGAGCAGATCTGAGTTTGTAACAGCAGACCTGCCCCTCTCTTGAACCCCTCAGCCAGCAAGCTGCTGCTGAGGCTGCTGGGAATGTCAGTGGGTCCCATAGGATATACTGGGAGGAAGGACTTCTGTACTCAGAGGGTAGAGACCCCAAGCCTGGTGCCACCTGGAGGTTGGTTATACCCCAGAAGTTTAGAGGCTTCCTGCTCACCCTGGCACATGACATTCCCTTAGCAGGACACTTAAAGCAAAGTAAGACTTAGGACAGACTTGTCCCTCACTTTCAATGGCCCCACATGTCTGAGGACACAAAGGAGTTTTGTCGCTCCTGTGCCACCTGCCAAGCCAGTGGCAAGTCAGGTGGCATCACAAAGGCCCCCTTGATCCCACTTCCAGTGGTTGGGGTTCCCTTTGAGAGGGTTGGGATTGATATCATTGGTCCGATTAACCCTCCTACAGCATCTGGGCACAGTTACATACTAGTGGTGGTGGACCATGCCACTAGGTACCCAGAGGCCATTCCCCTTAGGACCACTACAGCTCCTGTGGTGGCAAGGGCCCTCTTAGGAATTTTTCCCAGAGTGGGCTTCCCTAAGGAGGTTTTAACTGATAGAGGTGCAAACTTCATGTCGTTGTATTACTTCAATGTGGAAAGAATGTGGCGTGAATTACAAATTCATCACACCCTACCATCCTCAATGCAATGGGTTAGTTGAAAGATTCAACAAAACCCTAAAGGGTATGATCATGGGCCTCCCAGAAAAGCTGAGGCGAAAATGGGATATCCTTCTGCCCTACCTTCTCTTTGCCTACAGGGAGGTCCCTCAGAAGGGGTTGGCTACAGCCCTTTTGAACTTCTGTTTGGGCATCCAGTTAGGGGTCCCTTGTGAAGGAGGGATGGGAGTTACCTTTCAAACAGGACATAGTGGACTATGTACTTGGTCTCCGCTCCAGGATGGCGGAGTACATGAAGAAGGCAAGTAAAAGCCTGGAGGCCAGCCAAGAATTGTAAAAAGCTTGCCATGACCAAAAGGCTGTCCTGACTGTTTACCAGCCAGGCCAGAAAGTGTGGGTGTTGGAACCTGTGGCTCCAGCAGCTCTCCAGGACAGGTGGAGTGGACCCCACACTATCATTCAGCAAAAAGGTGAGGTCACGTACCTGGTGGACCTTGGCACTCCCAGAAGACCCCATAGGGTGCTTCATGTGAACAGGCTAAAACCTTTTGTGGACAGGGCTGACATGGGCTTACTCATGGCAACTGATGAGGGACAGGAGGAAGAGAGTGACCCTCTCCCTGATCTCCTCTCACAAAACCCTGATGATGGGTCAGTAGATGGTGTAGCCTTGGCAGGCAGCCTCACTGACCAACAGCAGATTGATTGCAGGAAGGTCCTCAATCAATATAAGCATATGCTTTCTTTGACACCCAGTCAAACCACCTGGTGTACCCATGAAGTGGACACCGGGGAGAGTCTACCTATTAAAAATAAGATTTACAGGCAGCCTGACCATGTCAGAAATTGCATCAAGACAGAGGTCCAAAATATGCTGGAGTTGGGAGTAATTGAGCCCATGGGAAAGCCCAGTAGTCCTGGTACCTAAACCTGACACCAAGGGTGGAAAAAGAGAGATGAGGTTTTGTGTGGACTACAGGGGACTCAATGCAGTCACTAGGACTGATGCTCATCCAATTCCAAGGGCAGATAAGCTTATTGACAGTTTAGCCTCAGCCAAGTTCTTAAGCACATTTGACCTTACTGCTGGCTATTGGCAAATCAGACTAGCTAAGGATGCCAAACCAAAAACAGCATTTTCAACCCCTAGTGGGCATTATCAATTTATTGTGATGTCCTTTGGCTTGAAGAATGTAGCTGCCACATTCCAAAGGATGGTGAATAAAGTTCTCACAGGCCTGGAAGCCTATAGTGCAGCATATCTGGATGATATAGCTGTCTTTAGCTCCACCTGGGAGGATCACCTGGTCCACCTAAAGAATGTTTTGGAGGCTCTGCAAAAAGCAGACCTCCCTACCAAGGCTACTAAGTGCCAGATTGGGCAGAGTAAGGTTGTGTACCTGGGCCACCTTGTGGGTGGAGGCCAGGTTCAACCACTTCAGAGCAAAATCTAGACCATAATGGAATGGGTTGCTCCAACTACCCAGACTCAGGTCAGAGCTTTCTTGGGCCTGACTGGGTATTACAGAAGATTTGTGAAAGGATATGGGTCCATAGTGACTCCCTTGAAAGATCTTACATCAAAGAAAATGCCCAAGAAAGTTCAGTGGACAGTTATGTTATTGAAGCTTGTAACGCACACAGATACTCCAAAGAGTGTCCTGGCACGAGCCATGAAAGGGTAAAGAAGGGCCGATTTAGATGAAAAGAAACGTTTTCAGTCTTTATTTTGAAGAGGAAGGGGTCCTGGGTGCTGCGAAGGGCTAATGGAAGCGAATTCCAAGCTGAGGCGGCCATGAAAGCAAGAGAACTGCCACCCATTCTCTTGAGACGAAAACGAGGTATGTAAGCAAGAAGCTGAGAAGCTGAACGCAACTATCTGGCAGGAACATAGAACCTGAAACGTTTCCTTAGATAGATTGGACCAAATCCATACAAGGCAGAATGTGCCAGGACAAGGGCTTTGAACTTAACTCTTACGGCCACAGGCAGCCAGTGGAGTTTGCGCAGATGTTGTCTTATGCTGGTTCTTATAGGGATGTTAAAAAGAAGCCTGGCCGCTGCGTTCTGGACTACCTGGACAGTTAGCTGTCAGAAGGCATTTGATAACCTCAAGCAGGCCATGTGCACTGCTCCCATTCTGCAAAGTCCTGACTACTCTCAAACATTCATTGTCCAAACAGATGCATCTGAGTTGGGGGTAGGGGCTGTGTTGTCACAACTTAATGCAGAGAGCTAGGATCAACCAGTAGCTTTTATCAGCAGAAGGTTGACCCCAGAGAGAAACATTGGTCAGCTATAGAGAGGGAGGCCTTTGCGGTGGTCTGGGCCCTGAAGAAGTTGAGGCCATACCTGTTTGGCACTCACTTCATTGTTCAGACAGACCATAACCCCTCTTATGGCTTAAACAGATGAAGGGTGAAAACCCCAAATGTTTGAGGTGGTTCATTTCCCTACAGGGGATGGCCTATACAGTGGAACATAGATCTGGGGGTAGCCATGCCAATGCAGATGGACTTTCCAGATATTTCCACTTAGAAAATGAAGACTCAACTGGGCAAGGTTAGTCTCATCCGCTTACGTTTGGGGAGGGGGTTGTGTAGGAAAGTAGGATCTACTTCTATGGTTACCCCACTTTTTGGCTGGTGCTAAGCTGTCTTTTGACTAGTCTGACTGGGATCCTGCTAATGAGGACCCCAGTCTATCTTCTTTCTCACTAAATTGTTGTGTTGAGTACTTAGGTACACTACAGATTGGATACTGGAGTACCCTTATCAGTCCCTAGTATATGGTACTAAGGTACCCAGGGCATAGGTACCCAAGAGGTCTCCCATGGGCTGAAGCATGCATTATGCCACCCATGGGAGACCATGCAAAATGGAACTACAGGCCTGCCATTGCAGCCTGTGTAAGTTGGTGCTTGCACCACTTACTTAAGATATAGGTTTTAAGTGCAGTGACCCTTAGATATAATAAACCTATAAGTCACCCCATAGTAGGCCTTTATAATCCTGAAGGCAGGGTGCTTGGTTCTAAGTGAGAGGGTGCCCCTGCATGATCAGGACACCCCTGCAGCCTACAGAGTCCATTCTCCTTGGTTGTCAGTGAAGCAGCCATATACTATATAGAGGGGCACCGCGTAATTACACGATGACCATCTCGAAAATGGCTGCAACGAATCGTATCATGTTTGGTATCAAACATGTTGGAATCATACCTCCTACACTGTAAACGGTGTGGGAGGTATGATTCCAAGCACTGGAAGAGCCCTACATTAGGCTCTCAGTGTTCCCAGTACTAGTCTTAGACCCGGACAGCCCAAAATGGTTGCTGCCGACCAGAGACACATTTCTGCCCTCCTGCTGCTGAGCCAAGCTCAAGCAGAGGAAGGTGGAACAATAGGCATCCTGTCACAGGGAGGTGTGACCACCTCCCAGGCAGGATTTAGTGTATTGGGACCGGGTGGGTGCGCTTGCCAGCGCCAGAAAGTCTGCGTGAGGGGCACACTTGGTGTCCCTGTCCATAGTCAAGTTCAAACCAGTTCTGGGAGCTGTTGGCTCCCGCTCTGGCGCGAAACTGGACAAAGGACATGGGAGTAACCTCCTCCCTGTCCACACCCTCCCCTGGGAGGGTCCCCTGAATATTCCCAACCCTTTCCCTAGGGTACTTAAGGGCTTACCTGGGTGTAGGTCCCTAGATTCATTGTGGGATAAGATTCCAATCAGACACCACTGCACTTCTACCGTCTGGGCACTCTGGACTTCGTTTGGGCCTAACTTTGTCTCCCTTCCAGTCTGCTGCATCATCTGTGCTTGTGCATCATACAGGAACCTTCCAAGGCCTGTGAAGCATCAAAGACACCTGAAGTAATCTCTCTTGGAGTGAAGGAGTCACTCCCTTGCATTTGCAGGCACCACAACTAAACTGCGAAAGTACTAATGTAATCTACCTTATCTCTTGTCCGTGTGATCAACACTACATTGGAAGTACCATCAGGCCACTGAAAACTCGCATCCAGGAGCATTATCGTAACATACAAAAATCAGACACTCGACAACCTTTGGTGGAGCATTTCCTATCATATCATTTTCATCAACGGAGTTTCATGTTTACCGGCCTCAAAAAACTGAAACAACACAAACGAGGCGGGAATTTGGAACAACGCCTTCGCAAAGAAGAGAGCATACTTATTATAGGTCTAGACACGGTGGAAAAGGGCCTCAATAAGGAATATGAATGGCATCATTGGCTCTGAGAATGAATTCCGAAAAATTCTAAAATAACTGACAAAAAGAAAAAAACAGACTTCGGATTCTCTAATGTTAATGATTACACTGGAAATAAGACTTTATATACAACATTAGAATGTACTAAATGTCGCTTTCTCATAGAAACAACTTGGGCTTAAGTATGCATAATCCGATACTACTTTATAGCAACGGTTCTCCTTTTTGCCTCATTGTTACACTAAATTGTCCATAGATGAAATGTTATTAATTCCATCTGAGATTTTATAGTTAGGTGTTATCTTAGGGCATCTTCCTTAAAGGTTACTGTAGGCTGATGTATAAACATCTCCCTCATCTTCCTTAAAAACTCATTAAATCAATCTCCCCAAAGCAGTTGTATTAAATCTCGAGCTGCTATAGCATCTCCCACCCTGGGTCTTTGAATAAGTCACTTGATTCTGTATTCACCATGGAACACACTGTGCATTACAGTCACTAGACATTCGAATTCATAATGGACATTTTTATTTCCAGGCAGCTAATGTTTTCTAATCTTTTCCAATTCTCAAATCTTTTATACATATCTTCTTTCTAGAATTATTAAGAAAACAATTATTTCATTCCCTCCTGTCTTTGGTATAAACCCGTTACTATTTTTTGCAACTTGTCTATGGCCTCGATTTACCCATTCCAAGATGGCGGCCGATTTACGGCGCTTTGGCTCTAACAAGCTCAATGTCACAATCCTTCGGCACCATCGTACTAGCAATGATGCTTAGTTGACATTTCTTAAGCGATTCTAAACACCCTATATTGGGGATAAGTATACCGAATTAAAAATGCATTGTGGTAGTGACATACTAATTTTTTATCTTGTAATTGAACCCGATCAAGATCACTCCGCGTTTGCTAATATTGACAGTCCAGGCATGGTTGCTTTGTCTTTGCCTTGGCCTGTAGCATATATAGTAAGTTCATGCTTGTACTTTCTCTGTTTTTCGTGCAATTCGTTCCGATCACGTGAGGGGTACTACTTCCGGGGCACCCGGGTTGAATGTACTATTTAACCTGGTGTGTCCTACCCTCACTTACAGCGCTACGGATTTACCCGAGGATTAGAAGTGAGACCATCTTGACACTAACTTGAAGTAAGTGATTCATGCATCTTTTTCCAGGCTGTACTGCCGTTGCGGCTGCGGACTGTTATTCAGTCGTGCTGCCGGTCAGTTTGACTCAGTCAAAACGCTTCCGGTTTTTAACTCTGTTATCATGACTCTCCTTAGTGCCATTAGGAGCGTGCCTCTAAACGTCCTACCTTGAGTGAATATTTGATTTTTCTCTTACATATTAAACCCCATAGTTTTAATTAGCCACTGACACAAAATGGTAGGGAACTTGCGAATTTGCGAACCTTGTAGTTCGGACCAAGCTTGCTGACTTATGAATACACATACTAAGAATCGTGCAATGCCTTCATATAAAATGAACACTATTACCTTATTAAAATGTGATTTTATGTCTCTACCTCAACGAGTTTGTATATAATGAATATCTTGTGGGTGGTTTGAATAGAATTGTATTTTCTTTTAACTGATGCTATGGAATTGAAAACAATGTATCACTGTTTATTTTTGCAGAATTGGATGACTTACAAAACTGCTGTGCTATTTTTGGAATTTATATAAATTGAAGTTTTTAAATTATGCCCGCTGCAATAATATGATTAGGTATAGTACATCTACTTATTAATCTAGCCTTCACTTACACGAAGCATGACTCAAATCTGCCAGAATCTTTTCAACATGTGCATGCCTAGACCTTTTATGTCTGTAATTCACTCTAACTTAAAATTTGGGAATATCGCTAACATGTCTTATGCCAGCACTTTCTCTCGTCCTGTATCGTAGCTGCTTTATTTCTGCCCCCTCCTATATAATTTTTAAATAAATAAATATGGAAATGAAAACTTCTTGATCACTATTTGGTGTTAACTTCCCTGATACTCTGGGAAATAGGTAAATCTGACTATACTATCTTCACCCTACATTTTTGCTGTTTTCTTCAATTAGAAAAAGCACTTCAAGGTTTTTGCACATATTTTTCTTTTCATTTTCTTCACTTTAGCACTTGGTGGGTGACTTCCCTTTCTACGTTTTTTGGGAGCCATGTGCTCTAAACAACTGACATTATCTCACCTTTCTTTTCTACTACAGCCTTGAGAAAGCCCTAGGCATTATCTGCCACATAGGGTGAAACACGTGTCGGCTGTTTTTGTGAACATTACATGTAATAATAGAAAATGCTAATGAGTGCAATGGACCAAATCAATTCATGAATAAAAAGTAAAATTTGCACTCAATTTAACGTATACTGTGCTGCATCTGAATCAGGATTTGACCTTTGATTGTGACAATTAAAAAGAGGAACATACGCTCACAACACTTCTCCCACCACAACTAAGTTTACCGGTCTGCGGATCCTGAGCTTCTCCAGACTCTGTGGGCTCTGCAACACAGGTTGTGGTTTTCCACAGCTCCCGAAACCTGCCCTGCCCTCTCACCAAGTTTGAGGCCAGTATCCCTCGTGGGGGTTGCAATAACCGAACTCCTGTGAACCGCGTCCAACTTGCAGTTGCAAAGGCTTGTTGGCTACTTTGCAAGAAGATCTTCGGGCTCCAAGTAGCCCCAACCTCGAGCACCTCCAGTGACCAGAATCTTCAGCCACACCACATCGTGGCCTGCATCTTTTGGTGAGCTGCTTGATGTCCTCTTGCGACTCCAGTGCCTCCGGCCTGTGGGTCCACTTGAGGGTCACACTTGTTACTTTTGGGCTCCCCTGATTGCTCTGGTCTTCCCTGACTCCCCTGCCTTTGGTGAGTCCTCTGGACCTTGCTGGTCCCGACGTTGCTCTTTCTTTGATTCCTGCGTGGCTTGCCTTTGCCAAGGCTTGTTGGTGCTCCTGCCGGACACCGACCCCTCCGCACTCGACATCCTTCATGGGACAGCTCGTACCCGGGTCCTGGTCTTCCTCAGCGTCGCCTGGTCCTCACAGCTGCAGAGTCAAGGTCATCGTCATCTTCCCTGAAGCACCTGACATCGGACGGCATTCGTCTTCCAAGTCTCCTGGTCACTCCTGAATGGCATAGACTCTGTCCCCTCTACTTTCAGGTAGGTACTCCTCTTCAAGAACCCAAGTTTGGATTCCCATGGACACTTTCTCCTCTTCCAGCAGCGGCACTTTCCTGAAGTCCTCCATTGGGTTCGACAGCGGTTTCCGACACCATTTCACACGTATGCACCCGGCTTCCCTGGTGTAGGTAACGTAGGTACTAGGGTATCCAAGGGTGGGGTGGCTTTCCAACCTTCTGTTTTCCAAGGGGTTTCTTCAGGGTCCACTGGGAAGGGTCCTTAATCTATAAAAATCCAACCGCGACTTGCACATAGAGTTGTATGGAGCATGCGGTCGTGTTTCCACACTGCACACGCTCTCCGTGGGGTCCCTAGCTACTCATCTTGAGAGGTTCCTTGGGGTCCCACCGCTTCTACTTACTCTCAACACTGTCTTGACTCGAGTCATGGTTCTTATACCACTTTATTTGCATATGGTTTGGTCCCCCCCTGGGGCCACTGTGTATTTTGTGCTAATTACTGTGTTTCTTTGCTTAAGTATTGTGTGCATTGTGTTTATCTCTGTGTTGGAGATATTGGAACGTACTAGAGAGTATTATATAATAAATCCATATTTTTATAAATACTTGGTGTGGTTCTTTTTCACTTAATCTATACTTTAAGATTGCATTCTGGTAAAACATGCTGCTTTTCACTCCTTCTGGACTAAGCCTGAAGGCTGCTCTCCACAGCTACCACTTAGAGAGCTTTCTATGGTTGTCTAAGACCTCTTAAATCACCATAAGGGTTGTCTGGATTGGTGCAAGGTGCCCACTTACATTAGTGAACATCATATACCAGGCCAGCTTCTCACAATGTCCAATTTAGGGAAGAAGCACAGAGACTGTGGTCCTGATTCGCAGGATCCCAATCAGACTAGTCAGAAAAACATAATGACACCAGCAAAAAGTGGGGGTGACCATGAAAGCAGATCCTACTTTCCTACAATGTTCTTTGATTGTAAAGGCTTGTATTTCACTGACACTCTATGCTGATGTCAATTCTAAAAGTAGGGCTACCTTCCGTGAGAGGAACTTTATTCTTGCCCTATGAACTTGTACAACTGGTGCTTGAATAAGATGTGACGGGACTATATTTAGTTGCCTAACCACAGGGAGCTTTCTTTTTGGGCAAAAATGACTGAATAGGCCTTTCTCAAATTGTTTTATTAGCCTGTTAGTACAAAATGAAGGTTTGTTCAGTTATTTTCTGCAGCAGGAGATTGGTGCTACAGAAACTACATGAACTTTAATCGAGGCATGGGCTAGTCCTTATTGAGCAGGACTTCGTAGATAGGGAAGGATCTAATGTGGCACTGCAGTCATAGGATGCAAATTATGTAGTTTGGAGCAGGCACAAAATCTTCTCCATTTAGCACACTAAGTTCTATTTGCTGATATACATCTTTCCTGCACCAGAATTTCTCTGCAGTCTTCTGAGATGTTTAGACTTGAAAATTCAATTTGTTCAAGAGCCAAGCATGCACCTTCAACGATGGATGTTGCATCTGACCGTTGGCTCTGGTCAAGAGGTCTTGCCATTGCGTCAACAGAAACTGTGGAGCCTCTGAGAGCAGAAGTTGTTCCATGAAACAAAGCTGCCTCAGCCAAGCTGGTGCAACAGAGAATTATTCAGCAAGGTTCCCTTCTCATGTTCCTCAGCACCTATGGATTTAGCAGGAGAGGCAGAAATGGGTATGCAAAATTCACAGACCATGCCATTGATAGGACATTCCCACACGATTCTGGTAACAGTAGTCTGCTTGCGTAGAATTGGCATTTGTGATTTATGTCTGTTGTGAAGAGATCGATCTTACCATATTGCACATTCCAAACACTTCGTTGATCTGGACTTGGTATAGTTCCCATTCATGACAATTGCATACACTGCAACTCAGGGCATCTGCCTACCTCTACTCTAGCTCTAATAGGTAATCTGCATTTGAACACACTTTGGGGCATACTGATCAGTCACGCAGTGCAGCAAGCCATCTTGCTGTGCTTTGTCACAGAGAAAGCGTCGTATTTAACATTATACAGTGCATTCCTGTCTTTTCCCAGCACAGGCAGACAATATGCTGTCTAGCAACAACGCAGGCACGCTTGAACCATGGTGCAAGGGTGCCTGCATTGTAAGCAGTATTGTTTTTGTGGCGGAACTACACAAAAACAACCTCCTGAGGCATTTTCCTCTTTATATGTGTTCAGCAGAATGCAGCATACATAGAAAGAGGAAAAAACGAAGAGAAATAAACATATTACTCCTCATTACGCTCACCTGAGGAGGTCTAGCAGTTTTAGCGTATTCCCAGGTCTACCACCTATGGTAAATCTGGGATTGCATCCAAATCCATGGGTGTTGAGTGGGAATAGCATGCACCACCCATGGAATGCCACACTGGGGCAGAGTAATGCAACGCAGCAATTTGCGTTGCGTTACTCCAGATTTATCAAGCCACTCAGGGCCACGCAATGTGGCTTGTGTGGCTTGATAAATCAGACGTAAGGGTTGCATCCTGCTTGCACCCCATTGCATGGTGCAAAAGCAACGCAACCCTTGATAAATATGGACCTTTGTTCTGTATTGCTCGGTTGCTTTATTAAATTCAATCTGATTGCAGTCTGTCCTTTACTCATTGGCCTGTGACCCCCTACAAATTGACGGGATCCACCCTCGCCCCTGCCACCTAGCAAGTCCCTTTTTATTGGCCGTCTATTTTATGAATTAGGATTTTTAGAATTGATTTTAAAGATGTAAAGTATAAGTATTTTTACGATGTACTAAAGTTGATAGATGGTAGGCATGATCGGATTAACTGAGACATCATTTGACTTAGCTTTGTTTTAACTGTTTTCATATGTTTTTGCTACATTGTTACGGTTTTAAATAACTAGAATCAATAAAAACGTACCTTACCTCGGTTGCAGAGGGTCTGTGCTTCCTTCGATGATTTTGTTCCTCCTTGCGTCATAATTTAAAACATCATGGTGGTATTGTTGGTGCGTATCAAAACTGAAGATGCTTTCAGTCTCAGGAGGACTGAAGACCTAATCACACTGCTTAAAGGTTTAGTAGGTATATATGCAGACGACTTTCTTCCAGAGCCCACTTTCCATTGACAGCCAGGTGTTGGACAAGAGCTCCTTGTTTTTCCATGGACGTGTTTGTCATCATAATAAACTTTGCAGGTTCTAACAGGAAACGGAGACATTTTTGATATATATGACCTTTTCATCCTCCATGTCAATCTGTTTTTTATCTTTGTTATTATTTTGATCTTGTCCTTGAAATATCCCTCTGTCTGGACCCATAAATGGTCCAGCTCTTCCTGGAGTAGCCTTCAAGTGCAAAAAACAGAATGGAAACACTGGGATACAGAGGGAGATCATGCCTAAAAGGCGTTTGAATTGCCCTGCTGTAATCTGTCTCTTGGACTGAATTTAAGGCACTAGATCCTGCAGTCTCACCTGCAAAAGAAATGCTTTTCCTTTTCTTGTATTCATAATTTCCCCCAGAATTTTTATCTTGGTCCATGGTTGTTATTGACTTTTGAGTGTTGACTGTTAGTCCCAACGTCTGGAGTAGATTCAAACATGCCTGTGTTGACTTTCTGACCAAAATATATGAAGGCGCTTTTATCAGTCAGTTGTCTAACTATGGAAACAATTGATGGTACTGTTTCCTTAAATGAACTTTGATTGGTGGCATGCAATTTGAAAATATCCTTGGTGCTGGCTTTTGACAAAAAGTTAGCACCTTGAACTGATAGTGGCTACTGGCCACCGGGAAACACAGATTTTCAGTCTTTGCAGTGAATAGGGATGTGGAAATCAGCATCTTGCAGGTCCAAGGTGGGCATGAATTCTGATTCTCTTAATAGTTGAAGAATATCATACAGAGATACCAATCTGACCTTTTTTTCTTCTTCGAGGAAAGTATTTAACTGCATCGGGTCCAAAATTGGTCTTCATTCTCCTGTCTTTTCCCTGATTAAAAAGAAACAAGAATTGAATGAATGAATGAATGAATCTTTATTGTATGATTACTTAAAATCTTATACAAAAACAATAGCATAAAAGCACAGTAAATATAAAAACTAAAAAATAGCGTAAACTATGCAAGAAAATTGTATGATATAACATTTTTAAAATTGTTGTTACGTTTGTTGCCAGGCAAAATTTGCAACCTCCCCGGGTACATGGTCAAAGATGGTTTGTATGGCGAGTGTAAGGTGAAACGACGCTTGCGCAAAGCCCAAACTATGAGGTGCACGAGCATGCAATATTATAACGTGCAAACATGCATATGGTTGAGGTATACAGATCAGATATCGGCGATTGGTTCGACCAGTGAAAAGCAGTCCTCCACCCCGATTAATAAAAACTAATGGTAAAATCGCCAATTCCGTGCTCAGTGGAATGTCAGTCTGTTTGGCGCATGGTTGTGCAGAAGGCCCCACCAAGAGATTATGTGGGGTTGCTAGGTGAGAACAGAACCGTGTGCGGGCCCCTAGAGTGGGAAAATCGCCAGTTCCGTGCTCAGTGGAGTATCGGTCTGTTTGGCGCATGGTGGTGCAGAAGGCCCCGCCAAGAGATTATATAAGGTTACTAGATGGAAACAGAACCATGTGCGGGCCCCTAAAGCGGTAAGACCTTTGTCCGTGCAGGTGTGTGCCAGTGCGCACCCTCTAAGGTGTTGGACTTATTTGGTGAGAAAGGGCCTTGCCAAAGATAGTGTGGGGAGCTTGATAGAAATTCTCAACCATGTGCAGGCCCTTAGGGTAATCCGTCCTACATGCAGGCCAATGTACACCTTAGGAGTCGTCAGAAGTGCATGGTGCATAGCTAGGGGCGTTGTAACCAGTTCGTGTAGGGTGCTCCTCCACTTAGTGTTCCCATGTCCCTTAGTAGGCTGCGGCTTGTGAGTTGTGGGCTTATGCCTCTGTTGCTTGGGTAGTTCTTAGGGTCCTTGCTGCTTCTGCGTGGAACTTGCCAATTCGTGCGAGGGCTGTCGGCTCCGTGATGGTAAAAATAAGCCTTAGGGCCTCTTTGCACATTCTCACGCCGTTTTGCAAGAACAGAGATCTTAGATATAGTCGCCTTTGTCCCTGCAACACTGGGCAGCAGCAAATGATGTGCTCTGCTGATTCTGTATGGAATTGACACAGGCGACATCCCTTGTTTCCGGACACACTGAGTTTCCAATGGGACCTGTAGTCCTGAATTGGCAATGTGAGGAGCCTAGTTTTCAATATGTTCTGTAGGGCTATCCTACCCAGCCCAGCTTTCAAATAAGGTTGACTTACTGTGATTTTGTATGACTGGATGATGCCCTCAGCGCCAGGGATGTGGCTGATTCGTTAGAGATCCTGTAGCTTTGAGATACATTTGCCCTGTTTCTTTAACAGGCTTTTCAGGCTGGCCATTGTGGAGCAGTGTGTCGGTTATGGGCTCTTGTGGCCAACTCAGGGTCTCATTCGCCTTTAAGAGGTACCTGGATCCAGGCACTGTTGTTGTCCTGGAAGACTACTTTTAGTGCTTCCCTAATTGTGTCAGGGTCCGCCTTGGTCACCCTGTGGTGCAGTTTGATGATGTCTTTTTTACATTCAATGTCCATCGTTGGGATATTGAACTCCAACCGAATCAGTGTGCCCCTGGTTGAGTAGGAGAGGTTGAATACCTTTCGGTATGCCTTTATGTGTAGTCGCTCCATTTTCTCGGTTAGTTAGCCCGGCAAGACAAGGTGGCCGTAGCTCAGTGTAGGTATCAGTTTGGCTTGCATGACCCGTCGGATACCTTCTGCAGAGTGACTTTGGAGCTTGTGGTTTAATATACATAGCCCGTATGTGACCTTGGCCGCCTTTGCTTCAACCACCTTAGACTGCAAGTTCGACCTCCCATTATCTGTAAATAATATTCCCAAGTAGTTGTAATTGTTGGTGGTGGTGGTGATCCTTAATGGTCCAAGATGCTGTTCTAGCAGGTGCTTTTTGGGTTTGTGGCCGAATACCAGGACCTTCGTTTTTGAGGCATTGGCGTGGAGTTTGTTGTCCATAATGTACAGATGTAGTGCCTTTTCATGCCAATTCTAGTATGATCTAATAATACCAGGTCGTCAGCATATTGCATAAAGGGGAGTTTGAAATGGTTTAATTTTGGTGGAAAGATGTTAGCATTCAGCAGCGCCTCGCCCAAGTCCGCGGTGTATAAATTGAACAAGGTGGGAGCAATCACGCAGCCCTGTTTTAACCCTTTGTTGGTATATATTTTGGCCGTCACGGGAGTTTGCGAGAGCTTGGTGCGAACCCATGTGCCTGTGTGGAGCATCATTATGGCTGCCAAAGGCTTCCTTGGGACGCCACATTTTGCAAGCTTGGCTCAGAGAATGTTGCGGTCAATGCCATCATAGGCTGCACTGTAGTCAACGAAGCAGGCATAGAGCGGTGGAGAGGCGGCTTCTGTTGCCCGTGTTGCCAGGTAAGACAGGGCGATGGCGTTGTCCAGCGTAGATGATTTGGGCCAGAATCCTGTCTGGTATTGGGGTATAATATGGTGTTCGTTTATCCAACCCTCTAGTTCTTTCAAGAGCGCTTTAGCGAATGCCTTCCCGTCAACGCGCCCAGCAAGGCAATCAGTCTATAGTTCTCTGGTTGTGATGCATCCCCCTTTTTGTGGATGGGGTGCAGAATGGAGCCTTTCCAGGATTCCGGCACAGTCGAAGAAAGGAAGCATTGGTTGAACAAACTGTGCATGTGGGGGGCCCAGAATTCTCGATCTTCATTGAAGATACTACCCGGTAAGCCATTAGGTCCTGGTGCCCCATCCTTCCGGAAGCCCTTTAGAATAAAGAGGGTTTATTTTTCTGTTATCACCGTAGGGTCTACCTCTGGTTCACCTGGGTGATTGCCCTCTGCCTCCATGGGGTTATCCAGTGGTTTTTCTTGGTTGACATAGAGTTTTGTTGCATGATCTGCCCATTCATTAGCGGGTACCGCGTTCTCTGTATGGACTGCACCGTGGAGGCTGCTGACATATCTCCAGAATTCCCTATTTTTGTCAGGCGCTAATAGGGTGTAGATATGTTTCCATTTCTCCTCTATATCGTTCTGTTTCAGATGCCAGATTGTTTCGTTATGCAGTGTTCTAGCAGTTTGCAGGTTTTTTTTGTCCGTGCACACTTTCTCATCCTATGTTGTGACTCTGCACGATGGAGCCTCCTTTTGCTCTCTTCAAGCTTGTTACTGTCGCGGAGGGGGATGGGCCCCTTATCAGTATGTCTTCCTTTGTGTAGGGGTACCCTACCTGCTGTCACCGCTTTGAATAGTGAAGCCATTGTTTCTGACCAACTGGTCCCAATGCCCTTTGTAGATATAGCCTGCTTCCATTGGCTATAGCATGCCCGACAGGAGGGACCCCATTTAATTATTTTTATTGGCACCAAGGCATTGGTTGCGACGAGCATTTGGCCAGCCGGGAGATGCGCCTCGTGCATTGTGGCACTTACATTCACAAGAATGGATAATGGATGATGGTCACTCGCTGTAGAATGGTGCACCCTATATTTCTCACACCTTATCAGCAAGATTTTGCTCAGAAAGATGTAATCGAGTGTGGAAATGTCTTTAAAGCTGGGTTGTGTTTTCATGTTCGGCTGTCCTGTTTGACTCACGCTCCCCAGCTTAAATTCGTTGATGCAGGCCTCCATGATTCTCCGCCCCCCTCCCCTTTATTTTGATCTGGGCAGAGGAGACCTCTCAAGTTGAAGTCCCCGTTCATGATGCATTCATGGTCCGGATGTTCATAGAGATATTCTCTGATCTGGTCTGGGATTGTCTTAATGTTCTTAACTTTTTCCTTCTTATTTGGGTTAACATAGAGGTTGATTACTGCAATGGTGGTCGGTGTTCCATTTAGGATTAATCCGGATATACTTATGATCTGGATGTCGGGTGAGTGCGTGGGCCATTCCCTAGCTCTGACTTGCAGGTTGAGTTTTATGTGCGTCGAGATCCTGCCAGTTGGTCTTCCAAAAAAGGTTTTTCTTATGTGCCAGGGTGTGAAACGCCTGAAAGCCATTGATCGAGCTTGGTGTGGTCAGCCATGTTTCCTGAAGACATAGGATGTCTCCTGTTTGCAGGAGTTCCATTGCGTCTTTGTCGGCTATTGTTGTTCTGAACCCAGCAACGTTCCAGCTTATTATTCTAATCCCGGATCTTATTTTCTCCTCCATTTGACCTCTAGTGCCAGATGTCATAGCTTCCCTCGGAATCTGGTGGCCTTGATGCCCACAAACGCTCAGATACTTTCCTATACTAGGACTGTGTTCTCCCGTTTGGGTGCAAAGCTGCTGAGATCCAGGCCCAGTCATCTGGCTTCCTTGCGCCATCGGTTGCGAATGCCTCTGTACAATATCTAATTCCTCCATTCTTGTAAAGCTGGATTTTGATATTATTCTCACAGCTGTAGATCTGTTTAGTGCCTTTTAATACACATTCCCAGCGTTTTAGTGCCTCTTCTGTTTGTGACCTCTGCAATAGGATGTGGGGGTATTTCTTCATTGTGCAAATGTCTACACGTATCCCCCACTCCTTAAGTGTGTCTTTTTCTGCCATGATGTTTTGAGTATCGACTCGGCTTGTCCACTTTGTCAGAGTTGACTCTCTGTGGCTTATCCAGGAGTAGGTCTTGAAGTGCACAGATGCTAAGTGTGCTGTTGTTATGTAAGCCAATGAGGGTATGCTCGTCAAGAGATATAGGATATTTGACCAATTAAGGGTATCACCTTGACCTCTTGTTTCAAATTCGGGAGTGAAAATCAGTGCGGGCGGTGAGTTGGCCGTGGAGGCCTCATCCATGTCATTGTTATCTCCATTGCATGCTTGGTCGTTGTTCGTGTGTCTTTGTTCTGGGGTCCCCGTCTGGATGTTGCGCAGTCTTTGCCCCTCTTGTGCTGTTTCATCCATTTTAGCGCTGGTGAGGCGCTTGACCATCCGTGCCTTTTGAGGGGGTGTCCTCGCCCATGCTGACGCCGTTTGCGATAAGGCTGTGTTCAAGCCTTCGCATTTTGTTTCTATGGGCGATGTTTGTGGCATTCCTATACCAGTTAACCATTTTGATGCGGGGGTGGCAGCACCGGCTGCGCGCATTGTGGCGTATCTTCAGGCTTATGAGCAGTTGCATCGGCTGACGGGCTATTGCTGACCTTGGGAAGTCCCTTTGGTTGCCCTAAAGGTTCCGGGCATACTGCTCCTATGGGTGCGATATTACAGGTAGAGTTTACTGCCTCTGAATAAAGTGTTTTCCTGAGGGTTGGTGTCGGAATGAGAGGAAAGAGGAGTTGGGCTCACCCTATTTCTGCCATCTGTGTGTGATGTATAAAGACTATTGGGTTTAATTAATTCCTGGTGTTTTTTTGCCTGTCCCACTTCATACAAGGTTTTGGAATTTATTCGAAAGATCGGAGAGTTTGCTGGGCCCCTGGAGGTACTGTCTGCTCCGATCATTGACGGGTTATAGGCTGGGTTTGGAGGTTTTTCAAGCTTCTTTTGTGCAAGTGACAGACCCTTGTTCCTTTTACTTGTTTTCTGCAATTTCCATAGTTTTTTCTTTTGGCGTCTAGAGAGCTGGCCTGCGATTTCTTTTAGGCCGGTTGTTCTGCTAGGGTGCTCATCAACCATGCTGGTTTTTGGACTACAGCCTGCATCTTGGAGTGTGGTGCCAATGGGACCTATGGTATCAATGGTATCAATTTAATCATTAGGCTCGCATAGATCTGTTCGGGCAGTTGTTGCCCCAATGGGCAGTTCTGCGTTTGCAGAAATTACTCTGTTTTGTTTGTTATTTGTCCATGCTTCCCTGCATTGCATTATAAGGGTTGATAGCCGGTCTTGCAGCGTCGTCAATTTTTCGACTATTGCTTCACTTGTGTCTTTTTTCAGGCCTGCGGTGGCCCCGGAGCCTTTTTCTCTCTGGGCCCACAGGGCGATTTTGGAATTGAGCATATCCACTTTTTTATCGATCGTAAGTACGCTTTGTGCCAGCATTTGTATTAGCTCCACTTGTATCTCTAATTTATGAGATTGCCACGTGAGTGCCTTTACTGCTGCCAGCAGGGAAGAGTTTATTGTATTCAAAATATGTGTTGGACAGTCCTTGTTATTGGAATCTGGATTTTGGGGGCTGGTTCCAGTTAGTCGGCCCGTTGGTGCTCCTTTACATGCGCCTGTCCTATTGAAGGGGTTACTATATGTGCTCGTAGGTGAGATTTCAGTGAGTTGGAGCCCAGATCATGGAGTCGCTCCTGGGACATGAAATATTGTATGAGAGATGTTAGGGCCGCAAGAGTCTCTGAGTTGTTGTTGCGAGTGTGCTCTTCCTGATTTAATTGCTGGGGTAGAGCAAGTCTGGGAGATTCCCTGGATGCTTGGATTAATAGGATTAACAGGATTGACAGGATTGACAATCATCCGAAGTGTCGAGTTCCTGGTTGTTGTTATGATGGACAAGCGTCTCTATTTCGAGCACGTTCCCTTTTTGAGTAGTGCCCATAAGTTTTTTACCCGGGATTTTAGCTGAAATGTTGCCGTCATTTATTGTTGATGATATCTCGATGATGTCGGTTGAAGCTGATGGCGCTATGGCCGTTTCCGGCATGCTGAGATTATGTTGATTGTTGGTGGGGCTTTGGGCGCCGAGGCTGAAACTGTCCGCGGGCATGCATGTCCTATCTGCCATGTCTGCGAGTCTTGCCATCTCTACGAGTGATGATTCTTCAGGGCTGCTGCAGGCTGCGTTGGTAGGGGTACTGGTGGGCACTTCTCTCTGAGGTGTAGTGGCTTGGCCAACCATTGCTAGGCCAGGGTCCAGGCTTGGGTCTACCGCAGGTCTCACAACCCTCCCCCCGTGCTGCCTCCCGCTGTTTCTGCCTTCAGTCTTGTGAAGTATTGATGAATCGGGATGCTTGTTAGGATTGGGTTAGGGGGCTCGCGACCTCTTGCGGGACTTTGTTTGTCCCATCCGTCCGCTGCTATGCGCTTGCAAAGCGCCTTGAGGTCCGTCGTAGTCCACCCGGGCTTGCTTCCCTGCCCTCTATGTATTTCGCCTTGGGATCTTGCGCTTGCACCTGCTGTTCCGGGTTCTATTCCTGGTGCTGTTGGACGCACTCGGGTGCCTGCCCTCCTCGCTGCTCTCGCTTTTCTGATGATGGTGCTGTTCCTACGGGTCTCAAATGCCCTGTGTGTATACTTCCAGTTTGTATAAAATACGGAAGCCTGCTGTCTCAGACTGTGAGCTCGCTCTGTTAACCGCACTCTAGACTTTAGCTGCCTGGTTTGGCTGTGCTGGTTGTACTGATTGGTTATGTGGGCTGTTGATGCAGGTGCAAGCTGTTCTGCCACAGGCATCAGCCTCATTGATGGGTGGATCGATGGTTCCCTTTGATGCACTTAAGTTTTTTTGATGCCCTATCCCTCGTGGCTAGGTGGCTGGCTGGAATAAGGTGACTGGGGGCTAAAGGGGGCAGTAGGCAGGGTATGTGGGCTGTGTCGGTTAGCCCCTTAGCGCTAGGCACTCTTGCCTCTGCTTGCCTTCTGCACCACACCACAACCACATACTCCCCCCCCCCCTCCCCACACCAAGACGCACTTAGGGGGTCCACTAGCCCACAGGGTTAAATACCGCAGCTCCAGAGGCTGCGGCTTGTTCAATCCAGTTCAGTCTAGTCGCTCCCCTTCACTGTGATGGCTCTATTCTCCTTGCCCTGTCTAGGGCGCTGGCTTAGACCTGGCTTGGACCTCTGCGCCCTTGTGTCCCTCTGCTCACTGCTTCTGCTACTCCTGAGCAGCAATGTCCTGCAACGAATGTACTGCAGCAAAGGTGGGCGGTCAATGCACTTTGTTGCAGATGGAGGAGGCAGGCAACAATGGCAGGCGAGCGGTAATGCCGATCTCCCGCGAGTCCCACGGGTCTCTCCCTGGCCTCACTGAGTTCTCCCTGGCCTCACTGAGTTCTCCCTGGCCTCATTGAGCTCTCCCTGGCCTCATTGAGCTCTTTGGCTGGGGGCCTGCCGGTGGAGGGAACCTGGACCAGAACGTCGGTGCCGGTTGTTAAACGGGAGGTGAGCAACAGGCAGCCGCGGGCAGCAGATTAGAGTTCGAGTTCGTACGGCCGCCGCAGCTGCTGTCTGCTGTGTGAGAGGATCGGCGTCGTGGAATTGTTCGCAAAACCTGGACTGGAGAGACTGCACAGTATCAGCCCTGTACGGAGCAACAGGTGAAACAAGAATTGAATCCTGAGTTTTGTTGGGATTTGGGGCCCCTTTCTCTTGCCCCCCCCCTTTTTTTTTCTTTTTTACATGGACAGAATTTCCTCCTGCGACTTCAGATGTAGATGTTGCATTCTGGTTTCGAGGTATTTTTGGAGGCCTGTCAATAAATTTCAAAGTATGACCCTTTTCCAACAGTTTGAGGACCCATCTGTCCATAGTGGCGTAGTCTTTGAATAAAAAGTTGCTGATGGTCTGTACGGAAGCCGATATTGCTGATGGCACGGTAGGTGGTAAGGTGAATACCTGTACTGCTGATATCCACCTCCATAGGTTACTTGCCCTCTCCATCTATAGGGTCGAAACTGCTGCTGTTTGCATTGCTGGATGACTCCCAGTGGTCTGACCATTTCCTCAGAGTGCCGCACTTGAGTATTTCTCAAAAAGGGACTCTCCATCAAATAGCATATATAAAATCCTACTCTGCACTTCTGGTCTAAATGAAGTGCAGAAGACCCACCTCTGCCTTCTTAAGCCAGCCGCTTGAGCCAGCTGCCTGAATCCTGTGTTAGATGCATCTATAATTGCAGCTGATGTTCCTTCTCCTTCTCTGGGAATGCTTAACGCCTTCTTCATTTTAGTTTTTGGGCAAGTCTTCCAAAACAGAGCCAACTCAAGACTACATCTGTTTGTCAAAGTGACCTAGAATCGCTAAAGCATTTCCAGATCTGATGGCTGTTGCAGCCATAGAAGAAACTCTCTTTCCAATATTTTCTAGGTGTGTACCTTCTCTTTCTGGGGATGCTGGACAAAGGATAGGAGGAATTCTCTGCCTTCTTTCCGTTGCTTAAAATACTACTGAGTCCGCTTAAGATGACCTATTAAGCTGGTGTAGTGTCTGGTGCTTTGTACTTCCTGTCCAGTCTAATGACGACTGCTGATATTGTAACTGGATTATGCCTAACCTTAGGCTTGACCTTAAGGCCTTCATTCCGTATGTGATTGATAATAGGAATTGGTCCGAGTGACTTTTTGGTGTGTCCTTGAAGTTGGACAGAGAACAGTCTACATCCTTCAATCCTGCCAACTTACCCATATTGGCACCTGTAAACATACCCATCCAACTCAGATTCACCCCACCTATCTACTTATCCTGCGTCGACCATGATTCCACACGCCTTGCACTCTCTCCTAAGGCCTCACATGGCAAAGTCTTCAAAAGATAAGGCCCCAATTCCTACCTCATAATATTCCCTCCAAACCTCTCCAAACACACAGTGAAAAGATACAAGCACACACTCCCCAAAGAACACCCAGAAACTTTAATAACAGACGCCTGCGACAAATGGAGGCCTTAAAACGGACTTTATCTTCTACTCCAAGAAGCCAGACAAATGGAAAGTAAACTTCTTACAGCAATTACATGTATCCAACCCAATCAACATCCCATATGGATACACATTCACTGTATTCCCATCCAAAAACTTTGGCAGAGAACTGTCCATATCCATGTACAGAAAAGATAACATCCTAATACAAGCCTTTGAACTGAACCTCTCCATCTTCGACCCCCACGTCCCTGCTCTTTGCACCTTCATGCCATCCGCTCACAACTCTCCTCTCCTCCTCCTCCTAAACCACATATCTCCACAATCCCGCCTCTCCCAGGAGAATCTATCACATCACAAACCTCAAGCTTCAACTACATCCACTCCCCCTTCGCATCCCTTCCCATCTCGGAACCCCGAGAAGCTAAAATCAAACTGAAAAAAATGCTCTCTCCTCCATTAAGGCCCACTTCCTCTACACATGATTCCTCACAGACCTCCAAGCACATCAGGCTGGTTCCTCCCATACCCCCCTCCCTTTGTCTTAATGACCACTAGTCAACCCCTCCCTCTCCAATCGCTCTCACTCCCAACTTATGCCTATACTTTACCAACTTGAACTTAAAATCAACACAATATTAGAAGAAATCACTTCTATATGGAATGACACTAAGATGCCCTCTATCTTGCCCTCTAACCTCACAACTTTAGAAAACAATAACCCTGGCACAATCATGCACTCCGACACTCCTCGCTCTACCCTCCCTCTCCTTGCCAAAACTAAAATGTGTACTATCACAATTAAACAGTCACATTGATAAATTCAACCTACATAACACTCAATCTGGGTCCAGGAAAAGTTGTAGAACGGAGACTGCAATCCTGAACATAATCGACATCTTACATAGATCTCTTGATGATAGTAAGGCCCGCCTCCTAATTCTCCAGGACCTCTCAGCGCTTATGATATGGTCAACCACCACATCCTGCTAAACACCCTCTCAGAGCGTGCAGACATCAACGGAACTGTCCTACAGTGGTTTGCCTCATACTTTAACCAACGCTCTCACCTAATCAAACTAAACAATGCCACCTCACAAGCAGTTTCAGTCCCACATGGAGTCCCCCAAGGATCAATCCTATTATTCAACTTCTACATGGACCCCTGACAGACATCTTGAAACAGGCCAAAACCACATTCCACCTCTATGCCGACAATACTCAACTCTACATCAAAATATCCTCAGCTAACGACATCCAACGCCTGAACACCACTCTTAACAAGGTACAATCCTGACTGACCAATAACCATTTAAAATTCAACCCAAACAAAACCGAACTCCTCCTCATTCAGGCAAAAGGAAAATCTCCGCTTATTCACAACTGGATCTGCAAACTAGATGCACTAAACTGCAAGCTTTCTATCGCCAACTCTGTGAAGTCTCTAGGGATTACAATAGACAAAGACCTGAACATGAATAACCATATCGATGCCTCAGCAATACTTTCCCTCTTCACTCTAAAACACCTTTTAAAAATAATCAAACCCTTCAAACCCCCTGATGATTTAAAGACGGTAGTTCAATCCTTAGACCTCCCTAAGCAGGACTACAGTAACACAACCATCACACGCGCACCAAAGAACCACCTTATCCCTATGAGGTCTACACTCAACGCAGCGGCAAAACTTCTCTCTGGGGAAAGTCGCTTTGATCACATCACTCCCACACTCAAGAAACTCAACTGCCTTCCTATCGAAGCAAGAAGCTTCTTCAAAACAGGTTGCATATCCCACAAAATTCTTTACACAGAGAAATCGACCTATCTTGCAAACAAACTATCAAAAACTGGCCAAAAGAGGCCCCTGCAAAGTTCTAACACTCTACTCCTGATTCCTTCCAAATTTAAAAAAGAAAAATCACTTGCCCGTCCCTTCTTTAGGAATGCACCTAGAATTAGGAATTCCCTACCCAAGGATCTATATAACATTCAATCATTCCTCTACTTCAGAAACAAATTGAAATTATTTCTTCTCAACAAATACCTGAATACTCCCTCCTAAAACACTTGTCCTACTGCCTTACTTTCTCCCTCCAAACTATGTTAACCCGGCCATCTCTACCTCTGGATCTAACTGTTCAGCCACTCCTCCTATCACTGAAAAAACCTTACATCTCTACCTCTGGAAATTATTAATCCTCTACTCCACCGTTTATTGTATGTTGCAAACTTTTTTGTGTGTGTGTTTTTTCCTTTTAAATTGTATGTCTATCCAAACATTGTAAAGCACTCTGATACCCCCAAGTCAAGTCTGCACTATATAAAACTTAATAATATATAAATACATCTTTAATTGTTAATGGTAAATCAAACTGTTTGGAAGCCTTTTCAATAATAGTGTGTAATCCTGCTATATCATTTGGTGGTGAGTGTACAGGCGCTGGTCCTGGAGAATTTGGTGACAGAGCTACATATTCATTCGATTCAGGGGCCCTTGGTGAGAAGTGTCTTCTTTCATACTAGTCATCATCGGATGTAAAACCTCTGTGGGTTGGTGTACGAGTCATAGCAGAAGGACGTGCCGTTTACCTGTATGGGTTGGGGTAAGAGTCAAAGCAGGTGGAGATACTGATTCTGTAAATTGAGGACGAGCAGGCGTCCCCTGCGGAGTTTGACTTGATGCACCGTGTAGTTGGTCTTTATCTGGGAAGAGTTTGTAGTATTCCGCCATTATTAGTCTTGGGTCTCGCACCAAGGATATCGAGATTTGAACTGTTTCTGGATTATGGTACTGATGGTCTCCATAGTACGTTTCATACTCCTGGTGTGTCTGCCAATGGGATGGCTGTGATTCTTCCCCAAAAGGTTCATAACACCTTGGTTGATTTGGGTCATCACATCACATCATGCGTCTTTGTGATAGGATACTCTTTATCACCATTGCATTTTTGACATTTGACTCTTACTTGACCAGGGCTATATGCAGGACCAAATTGCCATTCATCTTTTGCACCATCAGCGTCTAGCAGTCTGGATGGTGGCTGCTCCAACATTTTGATTGGGGATGTGTGCAGTGGCCAAACTTCTGATGGTACTCCAGTCTCTGCGATAAAAGTTATTGGGGCTGTGAAAGGCTCCTCACCCACAGACTGAATTAGTGATTGTACAGTCCACGGATGTTCCATTGACAGAAGTGTCATTGAGAAAGGTGTGAAATGGGTGTCTCATTGATGGTGGTGCCAATGGAGTTCTTGATGAGGGTGTCAATGATGGATGTCTCATCACCATCAACATAGCTGATTGTTTCTTCACAAGAGTGGTCATCAGCCAGGGCTTCTCTTTGCTTGTTTCCTTTATAGGTTTCTTCAACACCATTGCTGTGGACAAAGGCAGGGATGGGTCATTGATGGTGGTGGTAGTTTCTTGATTAACTGCATTGTCAACAAGTGAACTTTCTTCAGCACAGTGCTCCTCAACGAAGGTGAAAGGAAAGATAATGAAGCAAATGTATGCTCTGAGGCTCCCGAGATGGAGCCTTTGACTGAGTGTGTGATTTGATTTTCTTCGGTAAAATGTCTCCCGTTAAAGCTTAGGCTTTTTTAGGGTCTGAGGCTCCTCAGATGATTTGCTGCACTGCTTGCATTTCTTCACAGATTGTTTTGGTGTAGATGGACTGTTTACTCAAGACCTCTTCAAAGACAGTGTTTTCCTTAGAGATCTCTTATGAGTCTTTTTTGGTGTCTTTAAAGAAGAGTTTGATTCCGCCTCTGCCCCCTTTGATTTTTGAAGCCACAATAAAAGCCTAGCCTCACTATCCTTTAAAGTTTTTGAAGAAAACTGCTGCATATTTTGCAGTCTTTAGGTTTATGAGATGATTGTAGGTAATATATACAGTCCTTATAAGGATCATGTCTCTTTTTGCCATGAGAGCCACAGGGTTTAAAAGGCTCTTTTTGGTAGTGGTTAACATCTTGAAGTATTTGAAAAGGTTGAAAAGATGCTCCAATAATTATAAAAGACAATTTACCAGTATGGCTAAAACTGAAAAAAAGAGAATTGAGTAGAGCGTAAGCCACACAAAGCGTGCTGTAAAAATCTGAAGGATCGGGGGGCCTCTGGAGTGTGGTCTACGGACTGATTTTCTCAGATTGGCTCAAGTTTGGTTCTTTTTAAATGACTTGACTAAGCTAAGCTATTAAATAGTCATTGTTACAGCCATAGGGCTAGGGAAACGGCATTAACAACGCGGTGTAAACCGCACGTGCTGATTCAACACAAGTGCTACCATGCTTGCCTTTACCACGCATATTCCTTTACAACGATTTTCGTTGTAAAGGAGGTAAAGGCATATGCCTGGTAGTCAGAGGTCTAGCATTGGAGCGAGTGGGCGGGGGGTCGGAGGTGTTCGAGACTTCATGCACAGACGACAATGGAAGGAACGGCTTGGTGAGTAGTTTTAAAGTTTTTTAGGTTGGGCTGGGGTCGGGGTATTTTTCAGGGCTGGGGCCGGGTTTTAAGGCTCAGGCCGGGGCGTCGGGGTATTTTTCAGGGCTGGGTTTTAGAGCTCATGGCAGGGGGTTGGGTAGTTTTTAAGACCGTGGGCCGGGTTTTAGGGGGCAGGGCAGGGCCTCACTGTAGTTTTTAGGGCTGGGGGCCAGTTTTAGGGCTCAGGGCAGGGGGTTGGGGTGGGGGTAGTTTTTAAGGCTGGGGGACAATTTTAGGGCTCAGGGTGGGGAGTTGGAGTGTTTTAAGGGCTGGGATTGTGGTAGTTTTAAGGACTGGGGGCCGGGTTTTAGGGCTCAGGGAGGGTGGCTGGGATGTAACCTTTATCACTCATTTACCTTTACCAATCATGCCTTTACAACAAAATTTGTTTTAAAGGCATATGTGGTAAAGGCATGCATGGTAAAGATGCAGTCGTGGTAAAGACTGCGTTGTTAAGGCATGCGAAGTAATTGCATGCGTTGTTCCGTCATACAACCATAGGGCTATGTTTGACATGGAATTATAAATTTGCTAACATTCGTGACAAGAATTTTCATTTCTATTAAGGACACGGAGGCGAGGATTATGCTTCTCATTTCTTTACTAGAAGCTCAGCAGCCAATAGAAAACCATAACAGAAAACACATGACCAACCATAGAGTACCAGGTATATAAGGTCCCAACATCGGCATAGCGTCCTCTTTCTTTGTAAACCATTTAACAGTTAAGTCCATGCACCACCTGTGCCCGAAGAACAGAATGTAGACTGGGAACTTTCTCCTGAACGATAAACCTGGGGCCCAACGGGGCTCCATCACTGAACGGGGACTCGGCCCAATGACCACCGGATATCGTGTAGACACGAAGAACTTCGCACCCTCAAGGGTTTTTTCACTCGTTACTTGTTATCAGCGCCTGAAAAGAATAGAAATAACACCCGTAACACCATTCCATAAAATGTGAACAATATGGCAAACAGCAAATGGTGGGAACAAGAAACATATCAACAGTATAATATATGTTGAGGTATTTTAGCAAACATCATATATAATGTTAACATAACGTTTCGGAGGGATAATCCTCGCCTCCGTGTCCTTAATAGAATTGAAAATTCTTGTCACGAATGTTAGCAAATTTTTAATTCTATGTCAGGACCGGAGGCTCCGATTATGCTTGTTCAAAGCTTAGCCACCACCACAGAAGCGACATACACAATTGGCTTGTAATAAAAGGCTTTAAATGTACTCTCTGTAGACCAGTCAGCTGCGTTCATGATATCTGACAAACTGACTCCTGCTGAATAGCCTTAGACGCCATAGCACCAAGGGCTGAATGAGCCCCAAATTTTGACACATCAATACCCGCTTCGCCCATAAGCCAACGCATCCATCGTGACAAAGTACCTGGAGTCACTGGGCGAAAGGGTTTCTGCAAAGCAATTAACAGTTGACCTTGCATATCTGCTCGAAATTCTGCAGTACTCACCTCGTAATCCTTCAAGCATTGCACAACACACAACTTGGGGTTGTTAGGAAACGCTGGGTAAGACACCGAGGAGGTGTTACATTTAGTCCTCCTAGACAGAGTGAAGGACACTCCTTCTGGCGAGAATCTACGCCCCGCTAAGTCAAGAGCATGAACATCAGAAACTCTTTTACAAGAAACTAGGCAAAGCAACATGGTCAATTTAGCTGATAACTGCTTTCTAGAAAGGAATTTATTAGAAGGCCAGGTCTCCAGAAACTTCAAAACAATAGACACATCCCATAACTGCGAGTAGTTGGGACAAGGGGGCTTGACCATCCGGACGCCCCTGAGCAATTTACACACCAACGGGTGCTCCCCGATTGGTTTGCCATCCACTGGAATATGACCTGCCAAGATGGCCGATCGAAAGTTGGTGACCGTTCTATAGGCTAGGCCGGAGGAAGCTATAGAAGCCAAAAAATTAACAACTAAAGAGACATGTGCTTTAAAGGGATCCACCTCCCGTTGAGAGCACCAATCACACCATCTTCTCCAAGAGGAGGAATATCTCTTGTGAGTGTTAGCCGACCATGCCTCATTGATGAATCTGTCAGCGTCCTTTGAAAGGCCTGGGACTTTCCATCTGTCCCGGTAACCCGCCAAGCAACCAGAGTGAGCTGGCCCGACTCCATCAACGGATGAGGAGCTTGTAGAGGGTCCAACAATAGGTTCCACCACCGTGGAAGGAGAATGGGGATTGCGCAGATCATCTCTAGAAGGACCAGGAACCAAGCCTGTCTCTCCAGAGTGGGGTGATCAGAATCAGTTCCGCCCGATGACGCCTGGTCCGTGCTAGGACCCTGGGGATCATTACGAACGGAGGGAAGGCATAACACAGCGAAGTTGGCCACTCCTGCAGGAAGGCATCCGTGGCAAGAGCCTCCGGATCCGGACGCCAACTGTAAAAGGCTGGAATCTGTCTGTTGAGCCGGGAAGCGAATAAGTCTATGTGGCAGGGACCCCAGAGGTTGTTCAAAACTTGGAACACCTGGGGATGCAACCTCCAGTCGCTGAAGTCCTGCACATGACGGGAGTGCCAATGGGCCACCTTGTTGCTGTAGCACGGAAGATATTCCGCTATCACAGAAATTCTGTTCTGTAGGCAAAAGTGCCAAAAATCCTTGGCGATCTCCGCCAGCATTCGGGACTTGGTACCGCCCAACTTGTTCACATACCTCACCGCCGAAATGTTGTCCATCCGAAGAAGGATACAACAATCTGTCTTCTGCGGTGATAGGCAATGGATCGCAAAGGAGCCAGCCAGGAGCTCCAGACAATTGATATGTAAAGCGAGCTCTTCCTGCGACCAGCGGCCACCCGTGGACAATTGGCCGCAGCGGGCTCCCCAACCCCACCGGCTGACATCAGATTCGATCACTGCGTCTGGTGTCGATCCGAAAAGTGCCCGGCCATTCCAGGCCTCCATGTGGTTTAACCACCATAACATCTCCAGCCTTGCATCCTCTGAGAGGGGAATCTGTTCTGAATATTTTAGGCCTTTCCGGAGGTGTTGAATTTTCAGCCGCTGAAGGGCCCGGTAGTGGAGGGGACCCGGAAAGATCGCCTGAATAGAGGAAGCCAACAACCCTACGATCCGGGCCACGGATCGCAACGACACCTTCTGCTTGTGTAGGGTGGATCTCAATTCCCTTTTGATCGATCTGATCTTTTGTACTGGTAAGAGGAGCTGGCAACTCAGGGAATTTACCAGAAACCCTAGGAACTCGATTGACTGGGACGGAATCAACACAGATTTCTGCGGATTCACAATAAAACCCAGACTCTGGAGGAGATTGACCGCCCATTCGAGATGAGTCATCACTAGACGAGGGCAGGCCGCCAGAATGATGATGTCGTCTAAGTAGACAATCATGCGGACTCCCCGAGCTCTCAAAGATTCCACTACCGGTTGAAGGAGTTTCGTGAAGCACCACGGTGCTGACAAGAGGCTGAATGGGAGAACCTTGTACTCGTAACATACTCCCTGCCAGAGAAATTGTAGGAACCGACGATGCGGAGCGAATATGGGAATGGACAGATATGCATCCTTCAGGTCCAGGCGGACCATCCAGTCCCCCTCTCGGAGGAGATCGCGCAAAAGATGGATGCCCTCCATCTTGAAATGTCTGTAGACTATCCAGGCGTTGAAGTCTTTTAAGTTTAATACTAGCCTGGACCCACCCCCTTTCTTCTCCACCAAGAAGACATTGCTGAGAAACCCGCGGGGGTGCGGAGATGATAACACTATGGCTCCTTTTTGGAGTAAGGAGGCTATCTCTGCGGAGATAAAGGTCTGATCGTGTCGGGAAAAAGAGGGGGACCCTCTTGGACAGGGGAATCGTAAAGCTCTAACCTGTACCCCTGAACGGTCTGTAAGACCCACACATCCTGTGAGATTGCGTGCCAGTTCTCTAGAAAAGACATTATTCTGCCCCCCAATATCACCTCTGAGCACGGAATCAGTCTCACCTGAAGTACCGGAATCTTGCTGACCTCCTGAGTTGCCTCTGAATCTGTTCCTACGGAACTTGTTCCTGGAGCGTCTTGTGGGATAGAAGGAGGAGTTGGAGGTCTGATCTTGGTAACCTCCTCGCTGCTGACCATGTGAGGCACCTTGGTTATACCCCCGACCGAACGAGCGCCCTAGAAATCGTCCGGCCCTGCCGAAAACCAGGCGGAAGGCCCGCTTCAGGGATCCTTGGGCTTTGTCCAGGCCGCTAAACGTGGCCACAAATTTTGTCAATTCCTTCAGGAAAGGTTGTCTGAAGAGGAGACCTTGGGCTAAGGGACCAGCCTCAGAAGCGGAGAGGTCGGCCAGCTTGGGGTCCAGTTTCAACAAGATGGAGCGACGACGCTCCGTGGATAATGCGCAATTAGCATTGCCCAGTTGGCAAACAGCTCTCTGGGCCCAACCAATGAGTTCCTCCGGGTCAATCGCTAACGCAGACTCCTTAGCCCTGAAACCTAGTTCCAATATTTTCGTCAGGGGCCCGGCCATGTCCAGTAGTTTGTCTTGGCATGACCTCCAAGATCTATCCAGGCCTTTCTTGGGATCCTTCGAATATTTCTTTAGGTAGGTAAGCATGGAGGGATCAACCTCCGGTGTTTCCGCTACCTTCCCTGCCAGGTCAGGCCTGGGGCATTCTGAACGGAGGCGCCGCTCGTATGTCTTTGTCAAAAGCCTGACGTATATGGGACTGAACGTACTCCGCCACCTCTTGGGGTGGGACCCAGGCAGTAGAATTGGGGTGTATGATCTCAGTAGGCTCGAAGTTGAGGACCCTGGGAGTAGAGGACACGTCTGCGTGCTTTTCCTTTCTTGCCTTTTTTGCGGGTCTAGGAGCCTCCTCCTGATCGGAGGAAGGGTCTGAGGAGGTGTCCTGGTCATCGTCCTGGGCGAGTTCGGTGATAGTCACCTCTCTACTGGGAGCGTTAGGCTCATGATCTGCCAGGGAATTAGCTAACCTGGCAAAGTCTGCGGAGTGTGGGTTCTTTACACCTGTACCACTTGCCCTAGGGCGATTACCTGCAGTAGGCAGCCAGCCTTGTTGCTTGGCGTAGGTGCATAGGTGACGCTTGAGGGGTTCTATGGCCCTCACCAAGGCTCTATTCTCAGAGTGTTGGACCCCGGCATCTAAAGCCTCTACGAGGTCTTGTTCTATGGACCCGGAGGGTTCCTCTTCATAATAGTAGTAGTCCTCCTCATAGTATTCAGCCATTATACCACACTGAAGTGTAAATCTTCCCCCAGGAGGATAGTCTGCAGAAACAAGGGTAATAACCCACACAGAGCAGGCAGAACTAATATATCCAAATATATATAGCAATCAGGGGGAGTGGTAGACCCCAGGCAAGCCAAGCTTAATCCTTCGAAGGACTAAGGATGTAGTTAGGAAGTGGAGGGAGGGCTTGCCAACCACTCTAGGCAAAGCCTATGCGAATTGTACAGCCCCACACAGTCACAACAAGTGTAGGGCGTAAAGGGAGCACCAGCAGGTCAAACACAGCAAAAACGCCAATTGCGGGGGTTAATGAGCAAGTGAAACGCTGCTCTGGCATTCAGACTCGATCCCGAGTGAAATCGAGACCTAAAATGGCCACCGCGCATGCGCTGGCAATAGAAATAGGACTACGCGTCACCAAAACGCGGGGACCTGCTCCCGATACCTCCTGTTCCACAAAGGCAAAACCAGCTGCACGGGCAAAAGGCGCCCGCAAGGAAGCAGCAACGCGCGTGAAGGGCAGCGCGACCCGTGAGAAGGACGTTGAAGCCCCGAGCGCGTGACAGGTACAATGCATGCAGGCATGAAATTAAGCACCGCGCTCACACCAGCAAATACAGCGTTAGCGATACAACGCGATAGTAACAGCATAAGACACCATGAAATTTAGCAAAGATATAGCCCAACAAAGCATCCAAATCAAGCAATGCAGTATAAGGCAAATCAATAAAATGGAGGAGCACTTAACTGGCTGCGGAGCAGCAAAGAAAGAGGACGCTATGCCGATGTTGGGACCTTATATACTTGGTACTCTATGGTTGGTCATGTGTTTTCTGTTATGGTTTTCTATTGGCTGCTGAGCTTCTAGTAAAGAAATGAGAAGCATAATCGGAGCCTCCGGTCCTGACATAGAACTGCTATTGTAATGTTACAGGGTAATATTACAGTGGGACTCCTAGTACGACGACAGGATGATTCAAGCATGTGAATCTATGAAAGATCCAATACTGGAGAGCAGAGAGTTCTCAGAGGAACAGTGTTTGTAAAAGGGGGTCTGTGCTTGATTGGGCCTTTATGTGCCTACCTGCTTTTGCTAAGATTAAAGCAGGAGCAATGAATACGTTGCTTACCTTCGGTAACGCTCTTTCTGGTGGATACCCTAGCTAATCGCAGATTCCTCATCTTGTGATTACCCCCACGCACCAGACTGGATCCAGAGATTTTTCATAGAATTACTTCAGCAGGTGGTGTCCTGCGGCTTCTCATCAGCTTCGAACCTGGAAGTGTCATTGGAGCGGTGTATAAGCACAGCCTCTGCTCACGGATGTCAGTTTCTTTTTTGACTCTGTCTGCATGTTGGACACAGTGCTCAATAACTGATCAGACGTGACAGTGTGCAGATCCATAGATTGCGACCTTTTCATGAATAGGAAAAGAGACCATTCTACAGAACAGGGGTGTGGGAGGGCGGTGAGGAATCTGCAGTACGATAGAGTATCCATCAGAAAGAGCATTACTGAAGGTAAGTAACTTATTCTTCTGATGGATTTCTAACTGCTGAGGAAGACACCAGCAGCACCGTATCTTAGTAGATATGGCTCTGAAATCCTCTCTCTCTAGTGCAGCATTGCCTTGCACTAGAAATTTGTAAGTGTGCATCTTTGAATCTACTTTGATATTATTGAGTTAGAAAGGATGCAAACCACTGGATTGCTGCCTCTCACAAGGCAGCTTCCAATCTGAGCCTGTATATCAACAGGTCAAAGTCTATTGAAATGGATCTACCAGATGATGGTAGCTGGTAACCCGAGGAGTCTCGACTGACTGAGAGCAGTGACAGAGCCGGATGATGTGTCTGTGGACTAGTACACACACGCAGGGTTAGAAGCATTTTTAAGAGGTTGCAGGTATGCTGAAGATTGGCAACCTCTTGGTTTGACAAACAGAGGAAAGTGGTGCAGTGAGGACGCTGACCCTACCCTGATGAAGTTGCCGCAAAAATCTCTTACGGGCAATGAAACATGTTGGTTTTAATGGAGTAGACACACAACCAAGAAATAAAGTAGTTCAGCTAGTGGTTGTCTAGCTCGGTTTTAGATTCTAGGTATACCGGCTGTTCTATTGGTAGACCCCGGTTTCCTATATAGGGTTCACGCATTGTGCACGAACATACACAGTCTTTGCACTTTTTCTTCTTTTTTCCTCACTCTTTATGTTGTTGTAAAAGTTGGCAGTTGCTAATGATGAGAACCTGAGGATACAGGCGAGTATCAGTCTGTAAACTCCCATGGTGTTACTCCCGTGAGGCACTGTCTTCTTTGTTTCCCACTTTTTACTTCCCCTGTTTCACTTCCTTTCGTGGTGATTCGTGAGGGGGGCACAATCGATACATACAGCACATGTGGTTCAAAAATAGTGATTTTTAGACACTAGATGGCAGATGGGAGACACTGATCCACTGTTGCGGCACACAAGATTTTGTGCCTGAGAAAATATATGTGGACGTCCTTTAGGAGTCCAGATCACCAGCAGAGCAGGTCCTTGATTGTATGAAAGTCTATGAGTGGGGGGCGACCTGTTCTGTTTCTCTCCCCCTTGGCTCCCAGTTGTGATTAGCCTGGGGTTATTCGCCAGGTGAGGAATCAGGAGTTCAGTGCTTATTTTGAGCCAGTCGTTTCCGGTCCTCGGCACCGGCACTTAATTTTCAGCATCAGCTCTTATGGCAGTCTGCACATGGTGGCACTGTCAATCGAATTTAGAGATAAAGACAACAGTTGTTTATTAATTCAATACAAAATAATAAATGACTAAAACCTACAACCCAGGCCGTTTTTTATAGCTTTGGGGGCCTGGAACTGTCACACTTTTAAGAGTGTGATGATTAGTAGTGTGTGGTGCTGTCATTGGCATCTCTGGCAGGGACAACGGGTAGTGCAAGCTGCAGTGGCCTCCTGACAAGGGCCCTGGCACTTATTTATTTACAAATTAAGCACTGCAGGAGTTATAAGTTTCCATCAGAAGCTAAGTTTGGGTGAACATTGCAAAGTAATGATTCACTGTTCGTGAGGCATTCTTCTGGTGTGTGCAGTGCTTTGTGTGAAGATTTACTTTATTTACTAAGCGCACACACAGCACATTAAATCTCCTCTAATCGCCATCACAGAACCTGCAAAGAGAACTATCTGAGTGACACAGTGCGTCATTCTTAGCAAATTAATGAGCGAACCAGAACGTTGGAATTGCTTTGATGAACAGGGTAGGCATTTGTGTGAAATTTTCTGTGACAGATTTCCAGATTTGTGGTACCAGTACTCAAGACCTGCGGTCTCTCTACCAATGTAGTTAGATTTTAAGAACTAAGAAAAGCGTATGCTTCTGGCATTTGAAAAGTAGGCAGGCTAGCTTAAACATTCATCATAGCTTAAAAGTCTACTTTGGAGTACCAATGTAGTAAGTGATTTTATTTACTTTATGCTTGTGTTTACTTTTGTTAGCAACGTCGTTTCTGTCTTGGGTATATGTAACTTACCTTATTCTCATTGGTTCTTATGATGTTCCATGTTCTAGTTTGCGAGCAGCAGGTTCACGCGCTCTCCTTAACTGGCTGTTGCGGCAGGTCCCCCGAGCATTGCGACTTGCTGATCGTTTTACGGCTGTGGGCACTTTACCGTTTGAATAAACTCAAGTATTTGGCTCATCACGCCTAGAGTGCATTCATCTCACACCCAAAGATCACCAAGGTTTCTAGCTGCCTTGCCGAGCAGGTTTGGGGGCCAAACAAATCAGTAGGTTCAGTAAACTGTTGCTTTTTTGCTGCTTTGGGCTAGAACGTAGCAGAATTTCAGACTCTGTCCCATGCAATTTCAACCGCCTCTGGTTCATCCATGAGGCAGACATCTGCAACCCCTTTTAAAGATTTCAAGGTGGTCTTCTGGGATTCTGACATACAGATAAATTGTATGCCTTCTGCACAGGAATGATTAATCATCCATTTTGCTTCAATGAAAGAAAACATGGTTTAAGAATATATTAAAATAAAGTGTGGGCAAGGTCCCCTGTGGAAAACTGCAGGGGATTTTTTTGTCAGGAAAGAAATGAAACAATACAGACAAAGTTGCCCGACATGTCACAGTTGACAGGTAGTACATACAAATGGTACACTGTGTTTCCAGAGATTCTGATATTAACCCATTAGCAGTTCATCAGTTCCATTTGACGCTAGGCCTAGCACTGCATGAAGTTAAGCACACACAGGCATTTAGTCATCTCTAATTACCAATTACATTTGACCTCTTATCAAAAACATGTAGGCCCAGATTTATCAAGCCTTAGTGTTGTCCTTGCGTGGTACATGGCAGGGACAGCGCAATGGCTTCAGAAATATTTACAAAACCACACAAGTATCGATTTGCGCTGCCTCCCATGGCTTTGTAAAGAAATGTAACGCAAAGCAGCTGCTTGCGCTGCATTATGTTACATTTCAAACTGGGAGGCTATCCATGGGTGGAGCATAGGCGTTCCTATACATCCACCCATGGATTTTAGTGCAGTCCCAGATTTACTAAGGCTAGTAAACATGGGAATGTGTCAAAATTCTATGCCTTACCCAGTGAGGCGTTAACGAGGAGAAATATATTTATTCATCCTCGTTATTTCCTCTTTCTGCAGCACACATAGAAAGAGGAAATTGCCTCTAAGCATTGTTTTTGTACAGGATTGTATCCCTTCCGTGCAAAAAGAATCCTGCCTGTAACGCAGGCACCCTTGCACTATGGTGCAAGGCTGCCTGCATTGGCGCAAGACTGCACACACTGCTCCAGAGCAAGGAGAGAGCAGAAATGCTCCATATCTTTGTAAATATGGAGCATTTCTGCTCTCTCCCTTTCACCCAACATCAGCAACTTTGCTTGCTGCCCTGTGTTGCGTGAAAGATTACTAAATATGCGAAGTACTTTCTTTCACCTTAGACATGCCGCCACCTCTCATCCCAATAAAATATATAAAGTAGACTTTCCACCCGAGCAGTACAATTAGGGGCCGATTACGAGTTTCGACGGGGCAGGCGGTATCCCACCTCTGCGCCCCCGCACTGCCGAGACGCGCCGCCGCCCGCCAGATTACAAGTGATTTGTAGCCTGGTGGGGTCAGGCGGCGTGGCATTCTCAGGACGGTGCCTCTTTCAAAGGCCACAGTGCCTTTGAAAAAGTCACCGCAATGGGAACACCTCACAAGGTTCCTGCATGGCATGGACCGAAAAGTCCATGCCGTACAGGAACTGTTGTGCATACAAACAGGGAAGCACATGTTATGCCCCCTGTGCATATTCTAGCGACTGGCTTGGTGTAAAGCAAAAAAAACAAAAAAACATTTTTAGGAATGATTAACCAAACCAAATCTGCATAATGTGGTCATGGAATATGGCCATTCTAGGGAATGGAATAAAATGCCTTCTCTGCATCTAACACGGCTGTGGCTTCCAATTCAGTGTTGAGATGATGCAAGAGTGAAAAAACTGTGTACAGATTGACAGAGATGGATCTGAGTGGGACAAACCAAGAATTAATTGGGGGAACCATATTTTCCATAAGGAGCTATAAGTGGTTCGCTAAGACCTTCTCCAACATTTCATCATTGAGATATAGAAGTGATAACGTCCGATAGTAGGCACGATGAGTGGGGTTACTACTGGGCTTTAAAAGTATTGTTATATGCAATTTGGGCATTGTAGGAGGCCACTCCCCAGTTTCCAAGGCTTTGTTATATACCTCTAAGCGGTGCAGGGCCTCTATATAGTGTTATATGCTTTATAGAGATCTGAGGTCAACCTGTCCAGCCTGGGCGCTGTGCCACCTGCCTGGTCATCAATGGCTGCCATAATCTCATCCAAGGAGATGGGTTCTCTCAGGAATTGTCTGTTGTAGTATTCACCACTTCATCTAAACAAGTTTGAATTTCAGAGGTTGTATGTGTTACAAGAGGAGAGTATAGTGGTTTATAATATTCTACAAACCCCTCAGTTATCTTTTCCCTGGCTGTTAAAGTTTTGCCCCCGTCACCCTCGATCTGGAGAACAATATGGCTCCTAGCTCTATTAAGCAACCAAGCTAAAGTTCTACCAGCGTTTTCCCTCACCATATTGTCGAGATTGTGCACATTTGTTTAGGAAGGTGACCTCTCTGCCTGTTTGATGAATATTTGCAGTAGAATATTCATGTGAGGTATTGTGCCCGGGACATAGACCAGACCTAACTCTCTGAACTTTCAGATTTTCTAGTCTGTCTTCTCTAGTAGTGCTCGAACATCCCTAAGAATACCAGCCTCTTTTGTAATAATCATTCTCCTTATATAGGCTTTAAAAGCTTCCCAAACTGTGAGGTAGCTAACCATTGAACCTACATTGTGTTGAAAATACTCAATCATCGCTGACTACTCTCTAAATATCAAATTGAGTACAGGTCTGCCAAAAATCTCCAGCATGCACTATTTAGTTTGTACTTGGGCACTCTAAGTATCAGTTGAACCGGGGATTGGTCAGAGACATATATGTAATTTCCTAAGTCCATGACACCACTTTTTGCGACACCAGTAGTCTATGTGAGACAGCCTGCAATGTGGAGAATAACAATGAGTATTCCCCCTCAGATCCATGACAAAAATCTCCACCCATCAACCCGATCCATTATTAGCTGCCTTGTAAGTAAAGCCTTGTACCACCTCAACCGATTTAGCATTGTGGAGGACACTATTTTGAGATCTAATTTCTGGTTCAGTGACAGGTTGAGGTCTCCACCTCACGTTATTAAGGCAGATCCAGCATTACATATTGCAATAAAGAAGGGTGGTTCATCCATGTTTGGTGTAAATGTATTGAGCAGTATCATCTTATTGCATAATGACCCAACCACCATGAGGTACCTCCCATTTGGGTCTTCAAATTTTTTGTCTATTCAACTGTGAATCAATATACCAACCCCCCGGAATACATATAGTAAGATGAAACATACCTATGCTGACCCCCATCACTTGGCATAACTTATTGGGTAACAAGGATTCAAATGTGTCTCCTGCAGCACAGCTATAGCTACGTTGTCTATGTCCAAATATGCTAGTAGCTTTCTGAAGGTTATTCAGGCCCCTAATGTTTCGGAATTCAAATTTTACTTGTGGGAAAGTGCCCCTTTTTGTATGGTCACCACCCACTTTTTGCTCCAAATGCTAATGGTTATGACTCTGATAGTGCACTGGAGTCTACTGCCCAGACCCCAGTGTCTGTGCTCTCTCCCAAAACTGTAATGTCGACTTGGCAATCCAAAATTGCCAAAGACTTTACCCCCTTATAAGTCCCTAGTATAAGGTACCAGGGGTTGCCAGGCAGTGGTGGCTCCTCCGCTAAGGCGGAGGAGCGTCGCCCCACTGCTTTTATGCAATAAAATAATAATAACGTGATATCATTTTATTGTTCACATCTGCTTTGCAGGCGGCGGGCGGGGATGCTCTGCTGGCAGAGCATGGCAATGGAGGAGTAGTTTGCCCACTCCTAAGTGCGCGATGTCGCTTTGGCCGGCCCTCTCGGGCCGGTCAAACCGTCATGCGCACTTTGTATGTTCTCCATGCAGGCTGCATTACAGCCTGCATGGAGAACATGCCCAGGCCCCCAGTTCCCGTCTGAGTGCCGAGCCACGGCGCTCAGACCAATCACAACGCTGCATTGCAGAGTTGTGGTTGGTCAGGGGAGCCTGGCTGTGCTTCCTGGTTCAGCCGAGTCCGACAGAGGAGAGACGCGGGATGTGGCGATAAGGTAAGTGGTTTATTTATTTATTTGTTTACATACCCCCCCAGCATCCCCGCCTCACCACCCCTGATCCGTGTCGGCCACCACTGTTCCCAGGGCATAGGTGGTAAAGGGGTCCCCAGGCTGCAGATCAGTTTTGTGCCACCCTGGGTGACCCAAGGAAACTACTGACAGCAGGCCTGCCATTGCAGACTGGAGGAGCAGTGCAAACTGCTCGACTCGACTGTACCCCCACCATGTGTGGCACAGTCAAATGCACTACTTCTAATATATGTAAGGCACCCCTAAAGTAGGCCTTCTCAGCCCAGTGGGCAGGGTGCATTATATTAAAAGTGAGAACATATAAGTGCAAGCCTATATGTCCCTATAGAGGTGTTCCCCATTGGAAATTACTATAAGTGTTAACAGTTCATAGGAAACATGGGCTGCCAACCAGGCACTCTCGAGATTGGCAGCTCCATTATGGTACCACTAAAATATGGCATGTTTGGTATCAACGTGCCTTCTCACCACTGACATGATTCTCGTGCCCTGGGTGATATGACATGCACCCAGGTTGCTACCTGGTTGCCCCAGCCTCTCTGTGCTCTGGCTGACCAGCCAGCACTATCCGGCGCCTGTAGCCGCCAAGACAGGATTCTGACCTCCTGCCAGGTAGTGTGATCACTCGCAGTAGTCAGAAACAAAGGCTTGGGCAGGAAGGTCACACCTCCCCCTCAGGCTAGTGAAGTGGCATATCAAGGCGGTGAGCTTCTAGTGCAGAACCGCCTCTGATAAGCATCAGGGCTGACTGACAGTGGGGGAAACAGCCATCCTCCTGCCCCAAGCACAACCGCACCCAGGCAGGCGGGATATTAGCTATGCAGGGAGGAGTACACCCCCAGAAGGCTAGCCACACCTCCAGGGTGAGCAGCCTGGTCTGTACACCACAATTTGATTTCTGCCATCTTTAGGAGTGGCAAAATAAAGGATTCTAGAAAGAAAAGGTGACCTACATCCCGGATGTGGTCACATCAGGGGCGGATTAGCTGCAGGGACAAGCTGCCCATTGGCTACTAGCTCCCACACCCCTAACTCCCCTAAATCTAGGATTTAAGGGACCCCCCCCTGACACCAGAACCTCAGATCTGAACAACTTGCATCAAGGAAAGACCCAGAAGAGACCTGGGTCAGCGACAACAGGACTTTGCCCGGCCCTAAAGGGAGGCCAGGTTGGGGAAGGCCTTCTAGTTTGGACCCACTGCTTGTGGGTGGGGAAGGGGGGTTGCCCAGGGTTTGGGCCTGGTTTTTGTTCAGAAGGGACAGTTATGGCTCGGGTCGAGAGGAAGGGTGAACGTACTTAGCTGGAGAGACATAAGTGCAGAACTGTGGGACGGAGGGGCGGGCGGGCGTTCCTCTCTGCGGTTTGATTGATGTAGTACTATGCAAAAGATGGCTGCTGATTGGAAATGCATGACCTGGAACTTTAGAGGTCTGGGCCACGTTGTCAAAAGACAGAGGGTACACTTATATTTATGCCGATATGGCGTGTCAATAGCTTTTTTGCAGTAAACCCACACCTGGGGCCCCTGCCTGTCTGCTTTACGACGCAGATGGCGGGGACAGGTCTATGGGACTACCTATTCCAGCTATGCTAGGGGGGGGTCTTGATCTGGGTGGCACCAAGAGTTCCCTTTCTCGCTAAAGAGGTAAAGATTGACCTTGAGGGTCGGTATGTAGTAGTCACAGGTATGCTGGATGCTAGAGAAGTACTCTTGATGAATGTTTATGCCCCCACAGCGGATGACCCATCTTTTTATGGCACTATCCTGCATGTTTTAATGGAATATATGCGGGCCGCAGTGATAGTGGCTGGGGACCTAAATTGTTTACTTGATGGGACACTGGACCGATAGCCGCCCAAAGCTAATACTAAACCTGCAATGACAGAGGCACTGAGGGAAATGATGAAGGATGCGGGGCTACATGATGTGTGGAGAGTATGTCAACCACAGAGTAAGATGTACTCCTGCCATGTACCTGCCGCGGGAACTCATTGCCGCATTGACTATTGCCTGATGTCTGATATGGCCCTACAGTGGGTGGACAGTGCCTTCTACTTGGCGCAATATATTTCTGACCACTCCCCCCTGCTTCCTACACTCTATATGCAGGAGCAGCTCCCGGCGGTGCCACTATGGAGAATGAATGTGGAGGCTCTAACAGATCAGGTGTTCACCCACGAGTTCTCCCGAACACTAGATGGGTGTTTCAGAGACAACTAGGGCAGAGCCTCGTCCAGGGCTGTGGAGTGGGACGCCATGAATGTAGTACTGTGGGGTGAATGCCAAAAAATAACATATGGAGTTAGATAGCAACTCAATAGACAGCTAGATAGCCTGGAAAAACGAATGGCATGCTTGGAAAAGGAACTAGTTGAGAAGCCCCTTAGTGTACGGTCGTGGCAGGATTGTAAGGAGGCAATAGAGACATGGGATAGGCTCGATAAATGTGTGCACTTCATCTACAGGAAAAGGCTACATAGAGAAGGGGATAAAGCGAGCCGTATGCTCGCCCTGCTTATTACAGGCGAAAAAAACATCGCATCTATTGCGGGACTCCGTGACCGCAATGGTAAACTGGTCGCCTCACTATTTGATATTGCAGAAGTATTTGCGAAACACTTACAGGGGGTATACATGGCCCCATCACTCACAAACTCGGTGAAGATGAGGGCCTACCATGACATGATAAACATGCCAACTTTGTCCACAGAGGACAGAGATGCCCTGGACGCCCCTTTAACCAAAGAAGAGATTACAGCGTCAATGAAAACGATGAAAACTGTGAAAGCTCCAGGCGTGGACGGCCTACCGGCCGAATTCCATCATACTAGGCAGGGTGATCTAGCTGACCGGCTGCTGGAAGCTTACAATGAGGCATATGAATGGGAACTGCTGCCTGGTGTGTCCAAAAGCGATGTATTTAAACGAAGGACATAAGCAGGTTAACAACCTTTCCTGCTACAGACCGACTCAAGAGGATCCTTCACGTGAACTTATGGAACAAATAAGCCAAATAGTCAAGGCGGGCTTTGAACAAGGGATTGTCGGGACGAAGGAGTATGAATTTCTGATTAAGAAACATCCAAGAACTCCAGTCATTTACTTCCTCCCAAAGATCCATAAGCAATTACCGGAACCCCCGGGGAGACCGATATTATCGGGGTGTGACTCGATACTGGAACCAATCTCTAAATGCGTGGACACATTCCTCAAAGAGTTTTTACCTGAGGCCCCTTCGTATCTACGGGATACCATGGACTTTATTAATAAAGTCGAATATACCCTTTATGACCAATCACAGCAATGGCTTGTCTCCTTTGATGTGGTTTCATTGTATACCCAGATCCCGCAAGATGAAGCACTGGAAGCAATGGAATTCTTTTTAGAAGCCAGAACACGACCACACAGAGTCCCCATAAGTTTCATCCTACAACTAGCTGAAGTGGCACTCAAGAAAAATTTCTTCAGGTTTGAGGAGACATTCTACTGGCAAATCAAAGGGACAGCCATGGGTTGTCCCTTTGCTCCAGAGATGGCCGTACTCTTCATGGCTAGGTACGAGGACAAATTTGTCTATAACAACACATTCAAGAAGATTCTTACCCAATGGTATCGTTAAATCGATGATGTTTGGTGTCTCTGGAGTGGGACTGAGTCATAATTAAACAACTTCCACCAGTGGCTCAACCATCGACATCCGGACATCCAATTCACCTTAACTAAGAGTCGTACAACACTAACTTTTCTAGACGTAGAGGTCTTTTCTCATCAGAACAAACTTGCTACTACGCTTCACAAAAAGGTGACAGACAAGAATGCCATCCTGCATTATCGCAGTTTCCACCCTAGGAACCTCAAAGACAACCTTCCTTATGGGCAACTTCTTAGGATCCGAAGGAACAACTCCCGTAATGATGACTTCCAAATACATGGAGAGGCGTTCTGTGAGCAGATGAAGGAACGGGGGTACCCAAAAAAACTGCTGAAACATGCATTCAAACGGGCATGGTGTACACCAAGAGAGTCTTTACTTATCAAAAAAGTCAAACCCAAGATGGAGAAGTTGGTGTGTGTCTCGACATATGGACCACACACGAATGCATTCCGGTCAATTATACGGAAAAATTGGCACCTTATACAGAATTCTGAACTTGAGATTGATGTCCCTCTCTTCGCTATGAAGAAGAATATGAGCATTGGACAAAGAATTGTAAGAGCGGACTTACCCCCTTCCAGTACAAAGAAAGACCTCAGAACAATGTTCAATACGAAGCCGTTGAGTTGACGGGCCACCATAAATGTGGTACCTGTATTAATTGCAGTAACACGATAGTGGGTATTGACTTCATACACGATGACACTAAGTGGACAAGGAAACAATTTTCCAACTGCAAGACAAAAAACGTCATTTATGCAATTGTTTGTCCCTGCCCAAGAATTTACATTGGCAAAACTACGCAAGAGATTCATCAACGCGTAGCGCAGCACCGATCAAGGATAAAAAAATAAAGTTGTATCAGCACCTATGGTGAACAACTTCATTGACTCCAATCACCACGAACTTGAGTTTAAATGGACTGTGCTATCAGTCATTAAACCATCACCAAGAGGGGGTGACGCTTCATTGTTACGAAGGGAAGCCTACATGATAGCTCGCTTCAATAGCATCACCAGAGGACTGAATGAAATGTCAGAAATGGGTAAATGCTAAAACAGTTCCAGTCCAGGTTTTGCATTTCCAGTTTGCACCATTAATCAAATAATCTTTGGAACCATGTATATTTTTTAATACCAATGTACACACAAACCTTTAAAAAGATGTATATGTTCTATCTTTCCCTTAGATTATGATTTACTTAGAGCACAGCTCATTTTCAATAGCTTCACAAACTCACTTAACCATAATGCAATGGGATCAGGTCACTCTTTAACTTCCTGTGACCTGAAAGCATTCTCGAGAGAGAAACTGGGAATGAGACACCATTAAATGACCTTCACAGCCGATTGCAAGTAAGACTATGCAAACCTTTACTACACAGGCGCACTAAATTCTTTTTATAGAATACGACACACGCTGACACGTCCTTTTCTGTTTACACAGAGAGACTCAATGCGGTCCGTTTTTGTGCGAACTTTAAAGGCAGCAACTCTTTTTACCGCTTTGTGAAACTTGCAGCGGAGCGACGCTGCTCAAGCTATATGTTCAGCTATTGAACCAGCTGAGAGCTGAATGCAAGCATCAAAGAAAACATCGCTTGCATGGCGAAAGTAAGTGTTGACTTTAGCCCACAAAGCTACACTGTATGTATTTAGATACTCTATTGATGTAGCACTAATTTCTGTTTATAGGTCGTCAAACCAAAGTACAACTAGGTTTCCATTTAACCGACAGCAAGCATTCTTATACCTTTTGTAAAAGCACCGCCCGTCTGGCGCAAGTAAGTACCTTTTCTTGTTCCTCCAGTTACAAAATATTTACATTTACCAAACCATGTGTATGACTGATGGTGGATCCGTTCTCATTTTAGATCGTGCCATCCACATTTTAACCTGCCTCTTCTCGCCTGCAATGTGCGAATTTATTTCTTTTGAGAAATCACCACATAAATTGAGTAATTGGGAAGTTTAGAGTCCCTCCTCGTATATAATTCATACCCCCTTTTTGTTTCTTAGATAAACCAGTCCAAGCCCTGAAGAGAATCCCACAAACCACCTTGGGAATCGAAACGCGTCGGCATTACACAACGTGGGGACTTTCGCTTTTAATTAGGTTTCCCCCAGTAGAAATGTTATTTGAATTGTCTAACTACTGGGCCTAATGTCTCTTTTCGCCGTGGGTAGCAGCTTCTTAATTTGTTACACAATGTGGATGCTAAAGGTTGTCCTAGTAGCTGCTCCGTTTGTGAACTAAGACTGGTGATATGTTTAGATAATTGTTGTTATGTATCACGCTTCATGTATTGTTTGTTACATCACAGTACTTCATCACAAAGTCTGTATGTCTTTGTTTAATTTGTTGCCTAATATGTATAATTTGCTCTTGACTGAAACGTATCCGCACTTACCTGACCCATGATTAAATGTGGAGTAAAGTGTACAGAACGAAGTAGCAAATAAATGCTTCAAGCCCATATCATTTGAATTGATGGCCTTTAGTCTGTTAGATTGGTTTAGCAGCCTATGAATGTGACGGCTAGGACCCCCCCCTTTTTCTTAAGTCGATGAGGGAGGCATCAATAGTTATGCTTCCCAAGCCTGATAGAGATAGCTCAGATTTCTCCTCTTACCGCCCTCTATCTATGTTAAATATAGACCTAAAATTTTTAAGTCGAATTCTGGCTACAAGGCTATTACCCTATTTACCGCAGCTGATCGCTGAGGATCAATGCAGGTTTATTCCGAATAGGAACACTCTGCACAACTTACGCAGACTGGCCCTGGTGTTCAACTCCCCCATCTTACAAATGGATCAGTTTGCGTTCGCTTTACTGGACATTGAACAAGCTTTCGACTCACTATCGTGGGAATTCCTGTGGGATGTACTTCGCAAAGCAAGTATGGGAGAGACCTTTATCAAATGAGTTTAACTGCTGTATAGAGAACCTTCGGCTAGGGTCTGGGTGGGTAGGATCGTGTTGAGGAGATTTGGATTGAACAGAGGGACACGCCAGGGGTGCCCCCTCTCTCCACTTCTCTTCGCGATGGCCATGGAGCCACTTGCTTGCCGTCTAAGGACGATGCTGAAGGGCTGGGGCATACAGGTTGGGGAGACCACCCATGTGGTCTCACTCTATGCAGAGGATACACTAATTTATCTGAGAAGTCCTAGATACTCTGTACCCATCATGCTAAAATGTTTGACTGTATTTGGGGAGCATACAGGTCTGCAAGTTAATCGTAAAAAGTCCAAGCTATTCCCCTTAGGGACTCTGGCATGACAGCTGACCATCTTGGTCTCCCATGGGAGGTCTAAGGTTGGCAGATCTGTTTCCAGCTATCTGGGGATCAGGGTCACACATGAATCTCAAGACTCTGATAAAGCAAATTTGAATAGGATAATAGACGGCTTGAAACATAGCATAAAATTCTGGAATACACTGCAGATATCCTTGATGGGTAAAATTGCCTTAATTAAAATGGTCATACTCCCCAGATGTCTGTATCTCTTCCAAGGAACCCTGTTTGATATCCTGAGGCGAGTCTTTACGGCTTTAGATAAATCAATTGTAGAACTATTGTGGGATACCGGGAGGAGGAGGGTTAGTTTAGCAACGCTGAAACGTACCTGGAAGAGGGGTGGGCTGAAGGTTCCATGCTTGGAGTACTATTTCTTAGCCTCACAACTCCACCATGCGTCCACTGGTTGGACGAGCATGAAAATTGGGAGCGTAGACTACTGGGGGATTTATGCAGTCAATACTCACTCCCTAAGGCTCTAATGATGGGATCAAAAGCACCAACTTGGTTGCCCCACATAGTCCGTATGGTATGTGGAGCCTGGGAACTGACAGTTAAAACGGTGTTCAAGAAAGCCCCATTCGCTTCGGAAATGAATATTTGGGCATTAAGTCTTTTCAAAATTATTGACAACGCCATGTCCTTACGTAGGTGGAGGGAAGGCAGTTGCGAGGTACTGGGGGACCTCTACCCAACAACCAGTTCATAACTATGGAGGAAGCCTCAGAGACAGTTCAACTGGGACATGGGCAGTTCTTGCAGTATGCAAAAATAGCAGCAACAGCACGGGAGATTTGGCCAGATTTTCCGGAGGCCCCCAGCCTCTCAGACACTCGAAACGCTGCTATCACTAGCCGGAGGCCGGAGACTGATATCGCACCTCTACAGGGCCCGCAGGGGCGATACCCCCGTGACCGCACTTCAAGTGCAGGATAAATGAGAGTCCCAGTTGAAGGCGCCCCATAACACACACATCTGGGAAATCTTCACGACGGGATTAAGTCCATCTCCACCCATGCACGGTTCAAGTTACTTCAATACAACATAATCCATCAAGTATACCTGACGTCCAAACAGCTACAAGCCATGAACCCTGAGAGATCAGCGGGGTGCCTAGGTTGTGGGGAGCAAGGGACCGACTTTCTGCACATGATCTGTAGGTGCCCAGATATTGATGGATATTGGCGGTCCATCACCCAAAGGCTCCATCTGGTTACGGGGTGGGAGGTCCCCAGGGAAATTACCCAGTGCCTTTTAGGGCACATTCCGATCTGTAAGAGGAAAAAGATGAGCAGGAAATTTCTAATCATAGGGTTATTACTGGCTAAACGCAGAATTGTGATAGGGTAGCTATCCCCTAGATGCCCGAAAGTGGATGACTGGCTGAATGATATGGCTGAATGGATGACTCCAGAGGGCTGCCATATGAAACTAACATGTAGGGATGAGAAGCTACAAGAAGACAGTAGAGCGTGGGCAGCGATGCTCACCAAATTTTTGCCGCCGCCGGATGAATTACCTCCATAGATTAAAATGACACACATGCCTGCTGAGACCGAAGAGCTACCCTAGAAAAAGATACATAAGGCCGGCAACACCCCGGTGGGGGTTGCGTAGGGCCCCGGCCCGACAGGTACTCATGCACTAATCTCACCGTAAGATTGTATAGGATTTGTCTACTGCACCCATTATGAGACCTGAGCGGGGGGAGGGTAGAGGAGGGAGGGAGGGGAGAGCCGATTGATTATCGAAATGTATTAATGAGATGCGATTTTATATTTGGCTCCAGATTGTTGGGTGTTGTATTGTTCTCTGAAATGCTAATTAAATTATACTTTATTAAAAAAAAAAAAACAGGACTTTGCCCACAGCACCAAAGCAAAAGAGGGATACTTTGTCCCTGTGGCAAAGGCCTTGGAACTGAATGAACGAGCCTCGTCCTTGGCTAAAACTCAGCACTCCATGGCAGAGGGACCCCTGTAGCACCCTCAGACTCACCTGGACTAGTGGCACTAGTCCCCTGCAAACTGCAGGTAAAACAACGCTCCGGATCCGAAAATTCGCTGGCCATCAGGCCCTCAGATAGATCGCCCAAATCCAGATAGACTAGTGCATTTTGGGAACTGTAGTTATGCCTTCCAAAAAGTTACAGGCAGCTACCGCATTCCCTGGGACCACTGGACGTCTAAGTTACTTTTCGCACAACTTAACGATGCCAATGCTTGTGGTCACCAGTCCAGCCACCGACCCCTTTACTCAACACTGCATTAAGAGGGAACTCCATCCGATCTGTGACCGATGTCAGCAACCACTCCGTTGTTGTCAATTTGCATCTTTTTCCTCCGCAGCATCGTTTCAGTGGTAAAAGCAGCTCTCCCACAGCTCCCGTTCAGCACCTCGGACAGCCAGGACAACTCTGAACCCGGGCTTCACGGAACAGGTAAAATTGAACTGACTGTCGTGTCTTGATCCTGGGATCCGCATCACCTTTACCCTGCAAGGGTACAATGCAACTCGACCTGCAAGTGACCGATTGTCACTAGTGGTTTTACCCACTGACTGCAGTGTTACCTTTTTCATGTATTATCCTGCATTGATTTAATATCGCTTCAAAAATCTATAACTACAGTTATATCTATGCTATTACATTTGTTTTAGTGTCTAACTTAGGATAAAAATATACTCTATTTTTATAAATTGGTGTTGGATTTGTCTCAAATCATGTCACTTACTTATGCTCCACGATGGTACTCTGAAATGCTTAACACATGTTCCTCTAGTAAAACTTGACTGCTCTTTGCCACTACCAGTACTGAGCTAAGGATTTATTAGTGTGAATCCAAGGACCATCTCTGGAGTATTGTGATAATATTACATGGTAGGCTACCCAACCATACCACATAATATTCCCCTTTCCTACACTAGTGAGACACAGGTGCCAAGAAGCACATTTATCAAAACTTTGTGCCGGTGCAAAGAGCGCTCAATAGTACAAAAGTGTGTTTGCTATCTAGCTGAGATTTTATACTGAAAGGGTACCTACAAGTACAAAATATGATCACTAGACAAAATCTTGTGCGTACTTTTGGAAATCCTCAGACAGAAGCATTCATACCTTTTCGGAATGAGGGTGCCAATGTTCTGTTTCTTTAGGTAATTTTGGCTTAATACTACCCAAGAAACAAGGTGCACCTCCAGAGGGCCCAGACAACCCAATTATTTGTAAGCATTGCAAGTTCTGATTGCACACTACTCAGTAGTTCCGTGTTTACCATCAATAACAATGCTTTACCCATCTCACATGTTTTTACCCCCAAGAGTCAAGGTGTTCCATTTGTTATAAATAAACCTGTAGCCATTGAGCGATGTCCTACCATAATGCTATTTAAAACATGGAATATATCCCCCAATCGGGAGCTTCCATTTACTCTACTTGTGCTTAAATCTCAATGTACAATTTGTATGCTACTTTCACAGGTTGTTGTTTTTTTTCTTTCCACTTACAGATTCCTATTTTGTGTTCAGTCAGTGAGGCCACCTATTTCACTCAGGATATCCGTAAACAGCATTATTATAGTCCAATTTATTTCTTACACTTCCCTACCACTTACAAAAGTATGAAAATTCTGCGATTTTCTGATTCTGTGGTCTCATGATTTCTTTCCACGCAATAATGATCAAACTGAGGCCTTCATTTCATGTTTGTCGGAACAGGGTGGGGTATTTACCGATGAAATAAAATACTTTCACCCCAGGGTGAGGTACTTACCACGTGTGGTAAATACCCCCTATTACCAGTTTCCAACACAAAAAGCAAGCATAACATGCGGAATCAGTTTTTAACACACAGAATTCTGCATGTTTTGGCTTTTTTTTTTTTACAGGACTTTTACCCCCCCCCTCCCCCCCATACATTTTGCAGGTTTGACCTGCCAGAATTGATAAGGGAAAACTGCGAGGGTGTGATAATTATCAAACAACTCGTCAGTCCGATTTTAAAGTAAACTTTTCGGGTCATACTTCTCATCAAGTCATGAAGCGCAGCAAGCCACCTTGTTATCCAGTATTGGGGTATCTTTCATAGATTCACATGCTTAGAATCATCCCCGCCGACGAGGTGGGAGTCTCTCGGTACAATAAAATATATATATCATAGTCATAAAACATATATATATAGGCTACTATGTACAGTAAAGTCACTACATTAGCCTATCCTAGTCCTTTTGTAAAAAAAGAACCAAACTTGGAACACAGCCAATCAGGCTGCAGCACCCTCTTAGAACCTTCCCCCCAGAGAGGCAGACCCTCAGATTTTCTACCGCACGTCGTGTGACAGGGAGTCTCCCTGAGCTCTGCTCAGTTTTTTCTTCACCTTTGGCTGAACTTTGTAAGTAATTATGTCTGATTCTTCAAAGAAAAGCTTGTTTTTGCCCTGTCCTTCATGTGGGAAGAAGAGACTGCATTTTGAGGATCCCCACAAAGAATGCATCTATTGTCTTTATCCAGCTCATAAAGTCAAGGACTGCAGGATTTGTAGGACCTTTCCTGCCAAGACTTTAAAAGACAGAGAAGGAAGATTGCTGGTTTGGCTGGAGAAGTTGAAGGCTACTTCTGACGTTGTTTCAGGAGATGATGGCAGTGATAGTCCTCAGGCGTCCACCCCTCTTGCCAAAAAGAGAGATAGATCTGATGATCCCCCTGAGCGACAGAGCAAGACCTTGAAGAAGTCTCATTCCGAGACGGGTCACTCTTCCTCTAAAAAGAGAAGCTTTCATTCTCTTCAGAGGTGAAAACTGTGGAAAAAATGAAGATTCCTGTTAAAATTGCTCCAAAACAGCAAAAACTCACTGAGTCTGTCAGGAACCCGTCGACGCCGAAAAAGCACCGTCGACGATGAAATCTCCTCAGACGGTGAGTGATTCCTCGTCGTCGACGACGAAGAAATTCCCGTCAACGACGTTACCGTCGACGATTGTATCATCGCCGTCGACAATGCCCATAACATCGACGCCTGCATCGTCGTCGACAGGGCCCATGCCGTCGACACTCTCGACGTCGACGACGACGAGTCTCCCGCCTTCAGCTCCACCGTCGACGATAATACAGCTCCCGTCGACGAAGCCGCCGTCGACGACGACAGCAACTTTGACGACAACAACTTCGTCGACGATGGGATTTCCGTCGACGACGTCAATGGTTACAACGTCGACGACAACTTCCATTATGGCTATTTCTGAGGCTAGTTCACCGTCAATGTATATTTCGACGGCGCTGAAGCGTAAAAGACCTGCATCTTTACAAATTACGCCAGTGTTGTCATCAAGATTAACATCATCATTCCAATCTTCAAAAAATTATTACCAGGACGTTTCACATATTTCTCCCTTGCCTCCTAGTCACTATTTAGAGGAGTCTGATGATGATGGACTTTTAGCCCAGCACGCAACCCTTCTCAACTCCGGATTAAATATCAGGATGAGGAAGAGTATTACGAGCCTTGCGAGTCTCTGCAAGGTCCTCAAGAGCCTTCATTTCAGCATGAACCTATGGTGCAAATGCCTGTTGCCTTAATGCAGGATCTAACTGCTATGCTGAGAGATTACCATACAGGTTTCCCACCAGCGGCACCCATACAAGCACAACCTACTGCACCTACAGGTTTGCAGATTGCAAGTACTTCAACACCTATTATTCAACCGCAGGAAGTCCTACCTGCGCAGCATCTATCCCATGATGATGATGGGGATACTGTGGCTGAAGAGGGAGAACTACCAAACTCACCCACAACTGTGGATGAATGGGATGAATATTTAATTCCTACGCCATCTTCACCAGTTCCTCAGGCAATAGATTCCCTCCAGAGGATATTGGAGGATTTCACGCAATTATGGAGAGGGCAGCAACCCGGTTTCATCTTACCGTAACTGCGAAGGAAACGGATTGTTTTCTTTACGATTTTAAGGACCAGGGTAGGAAGTCAGTGCGTTCCATTCCCATAATAGATCACATCTGGGAAGAGGGAGCTAAGATAATGAAACATCCGTTTTCAGTTCCTGCGATTCTCCCTAGAATCGATAAGAAATACATAGCACCGGATAATACTCCTGCTTGCCTCTCCGGACATCCTACACCAGATTCCGTTATTGCACAAGCGGCTCAACGGAAGTCTCAGAATCCATCCATTCCTGTGACTTCACCGCCAGATAAGGATGGAAGACGTCTTGATAACATCGGTAAGCGTTTCACCACCATGGCGGGTGCCTCAGTTCGTGCAACAAATTCTTTGGCGATTCTAGCGAGGTATGACCGCCAGCTATGGTCTGATATCTCCCCATACCTCGATTACTTACCTGACGATAAAAAACAAGAGGCGAAGAAAATTCTTCTTGAAGGAGAAAGAGCTGCATCAGAAATTATAGATATTTCTATGGACATAGCCTCCTTGGGCTTTCGCCAACTTGCAGGAGCAGCAGTCCTTAGACGTCAGGGATGGTTAAAATCTACCACCTTCCGCCCTGAAGTCCAAACTAAAATCTTGGACATGCCATTTGATGGTGATATGCTTTTCGGAAAGCATATTGATGAGGCTTTGCAGAACATCAAAAAAGATACTGACACAGCTAGAGCCCTTGGCACTTTACAGTATCGAAAGACTCCTTTTCGAGGATGCAGAGGATCGTATTCCTTTCGTGGTGGCTATCAGAGATACCAAAGCCAAGGTAACCAAGGAAGATATAATTACCAACAGCAACAACAGCAGCAGTCCTATAGAAATCCGCCAGCTGCCGCTTACAGACAGCAGAATAGAAGACGTCAATCTCAAGGCAGAGACTCTGCTAGAAGGCAGTGACGACTTCTTAGCACCTGCAACGGATCTGCCGCATCCTCTTTCAAGATCCCAAAAGTATCCCAATATGTCAACAATTGGAAAAGGTTAACCACAGACAAGTGGGTCTTGGATATCCTCAAATTCGGGCATACACTGGAATTTATCAGTACCCCCCTCCTCATCCACCTTTAAAGAAACAACCTTCACATCTTGTTCTTCTCAGGAAGGAAGCAAAGATTATGCTTTCAAAGGGAGCGATAGAAAGAGTGCCTCGCTCTCAAGTGGGGAAGGGATTTTACTCCCGCTTTTTCCTGATAAAGAAAAAGTCTGGAGACCTATCCTGGATCTAAGGAAGCTGAACAAATATCTTCAAAAGAAATCCTTTCGCATGGTCACGCTTCAAGAAATCCTTCAGCTTCTGGACCATGCAGATTTCATGACAACATTGGATCTCCAGGACGCATATTTCCATGTCCCCATTCATCCCAAACATCGGAAATTCCTTCGTTTTACTGTAGCAGGTGCTCATTTTCAGTTCAAAGTCCTCCCTTTCGGCCTGTGTTCATCCCCGAGAGTCTTTACCAAGTTCATGGCCCCGGTGGCGGCTTATCTCAGACTTCAAGGCATACAATTGTTCCCTTATCTGGACGATTGGTTGATAAAGGCACCTACTTGTCGGCAGGCATCTCAAGCAACGTCCACATGCCTTCAACTATTTCAGTCTCTAGGTCTGGCCCTCAACATCCAAAAATCAGTCCTCGTCCCTTCACAAAGGATTCAATTTCTGGGAGCGATACTAGATACTATTCAGGACAAGGCATTCTTGTCCAAAGAAAGGCAAGAACGTCTGATTTCTCTGGCATCAGACCTCAAAAGAAAACGGTTCGCTTCTGTGAGAACCATCAAGTCATTCCTGGGAATACTTTCCTCAGCAATACTACTAGTACCTCACACCCGTCTAAGGATGAGGCCGATCCAAGAGGAGCTGGACAGTCAATGGCTGCAGATCTCGGGGTCGTTCGACGACCTAGTTATAATAACTCCAACTATGCGGAAAGCTCTTCTTTGGTGGATGCGCTCCAAGAATGTCTTTATCGGGCTTCCTTTTCTTCCTTCTGTGCCGGAGTTCATCCTGACCACAGACGCCTCCCTAGAAGGATGGGGCGCGCACCTTCAAGATCTATGCATAAGAGGAAGGTGGTCCTCGGCGATGGCAAAAATGCATATCAACTTCCTGGAGCTTCGAGCCATTTTCCTGGCGTTGCAATCTTTTCTCCCAAGGCTTCAAGGGTCAACAGTTCTCATCAGAACCGACAACACCACCTGCATGCATTACTTAAACAAGCAGGGAGGTACCCGTTCACACATTCTGTCTCAAGAAGCTCAGAGCATTTGGGAATGGCTGCTGTATCACAACATCACAATCAAAGTGGAACATTTGCCAGGAATTCACAACACTCTAGCGGACACCCTGAGCAGGACGTCGAAGTCCTGTCACGAATTGGATCAGTCAGTAGTGGATCACATATTTCAGATGTGGGGGAAACCACATCTGGATCTCTTTGCCTCCAAAACCAATCGAAAGTGCCCGTTCTTTGCCAGTTGGGAACCGGAAGAGGGCTCGTGGGGAAACGCCTTCATGATGAGGTGGACAGGGATCTTTGCTTATGCATTTCCCCCCTTTCCGTTGGTCCCAAGACTCCTACGCAAACTCAAGATGGAGCCTTCAATCAATCAATCAATCAATCAATCACGGCATTTATAGAGCGCGCTACTCACCCGGGAGGGTCTCAAGGCGCTGGGGGAGGGGGTAAGTTACTGCTCGAACAGCCAGGTCTTGAGCTGCTTCCTGAAGGAGAGATGGTCCTGGGTTCGCCGAAGGTGAGTGGGGAGGGAGTTCCAGGCCTTGGCTGCCAGGTAGGAGAAGGATCTTCCTCCGGCGGTGGTTCTGCGGATGCGTGGTACGGTGGCGAGGGCGTGGCTGGTTGATCGTAGCTGGCGTGTGGGCGTGTAGAAGGTCATGCGGTCGTTGAGGTACTTTGGGCCCAGGTCGTGGAGGGCCTTGTGTGCGTGGGTGAGGAGTCTGAACGTGATTCTCTTGCTGACGGGGAGCCAGTGCAGGTCTTTCAGGTGCACGGTGATGTGGCTGTGTCGGGGGATGTCCAGGATGAGTCGTGGCGGAGGCGTTCTGGATGCGCTGGAGTCTCTTTTGAAGTTTGGCTGTGGTTCCGGCGCAGAGGGTGTTCCCATAGTCCAGTCGGCTGGTGACGAGTGCCTGGGTGACGGTCTTCCTGGTTTCAGTGGGGATCCATCTGAAGATCTTGCGGAGCATGCGCAGGGTGTTGAAGCATGAAGATGAGACGGCGTTGACTTGTCTGGTCATCGACAGGGAGGAGTCCAGGATGAAGCCCAGGTTGCGTGCGTGGTCCGTTGGCTTGGGCGCGGTGCCCAGGGGCCGGGGGCCACCAGGAGTCGTCCCAGGCGGAGGGTGATGAGCCCAGGATGAGGACTTCCGTCTTGTCTGAGTTCAGTTTAAGGCGGCTGTTCCTCATCCAGTCGGCGACGCCTCTCATCCCGTCGTGTAGGTTGGCTCTGGCGGTGGTGGGGTCGTTGGTGAGGGAGAGGATCAGCTGGGTGTCGTCGGCGTAGGAGATGATGTTGAGGTTGTGTCGGCGTGCGATGGCTGCGAGGGGGCTCATGTAGACGTTGAAGAGGGTTGGGCTGAGTGAGGATCCTTGTGGAACGCCGCAGATGACTTCGGTGGCTTCGGATCTGAACGGGGGAGGCAGACTCTCTGGGTTCTTCCGGCGAGGAACGAGATGATCCATTCCAGTGCTTTCTCTCGGATTCCGATGTTGCTGAGGCGCTTCACTAGGGTGCGGTGGCAGACGGTGTCGAACGCCGCAGAGAGGTCCAAGAGGATGAGGGCAGCTGTTTCCCGTTGTCGGTTAGGGTTCTGATGTCGTCGGTGGCTGCGATAAGGGCGGTCTCGGTGCTGTGGTTGGCCCGAAACCCGGACTGCGAGGGGTCGAGGATCCATTCGTCTCGAGGAAGGCGGCAAGCTGTCTGTTGACGGTCTTCTCGATGACTTTGGCCGGAAACGGAAGGAGCGAGATGGGACGGTAGTTCTTGAGGTCGGTGGGGTCCGCCGTTGGTTTCTTCAGGAGGGCGGTAAGCTCGGCGTGCTTCCAGCTCTCCGGGAAGGTGGCGGTGTGGAAGGAGGAGTTGATGATGTCCCGGAGATGGGGTGCGATGGTGGCGTCGGCTTTGTTGAAGACGTGGTGTGGGCAGGGGTCGGTTGGTGATCCGGAGTGGATGGAGTTCATCGTGCGGGTGGTGTCTTCGGTGCTGATCGGGGTCCAGTTGCAGAGGGTGGTGGTGGCGGGCGTTGGTTCGGCGGTAGGGTGCGTTGTGTTGAGCGTCGAAGCTGTTGTGTATGTCGGTGATCTTGCGGTGGAAGAACGCGGAGAGTGAGTTGCAGAGGTCTTGCGAGGGGGTGATGTCGTTAGCTTCCGGCGCTGGGGTTGGAGAACTCTTTGACGATGCTGAAAAGTTCCTTGCTGTCATGGGCGTTGTTGTCCAGTCGTTCTTTGAGTGCCGACTTCTTGGTGGCACGGATCAGCTGGTGGTGTTTGCGGGTGGCGTGCTTGAGGGCGGTCCTGTTGTCTGTGGTCTGGTCGAGTCGCCAGGTTTTCTCGAGAGTGCGGCAGTTCTTCTTGGATTCCTTGAGTTCGCTGGTGAACCAAGGGGTTTTCTTGCTTCCGGGTCTGCTGGGAGGGTTTTTAGTGGTGCGAGGTCGCCGGCGCAGGCGGTCAGCCACTTGGCGAGGTTGCTGGCTGCTTCTGCTTGGGTCCGTTGTGTTGGTGGGTGTGTTCTGGCTGAGGGAGGCGGTGAGCTGCTCGGGCGGTGATCTTGCTCCAGCTCCGGCGGGGAGCCTGTTGCGGGTGGTGGTGGGTCGCAGTCTTTCTGAAGCTGAAGTGGACGCAGCTGTGGTCGGTCCAGTGGAGTCCGGTGGCGTGGCTGAAGGAGATGTGCTTGCTGGACGAGAAGACGGGGTCAAGCGTGTGGCCGGCGTAGTGGGTGGGCGTGTTCACCAGTTGCTTGAGTCCGAGGTTGGCGAGGTTGTCCAGCAGGGCGGTGGTGTTTCTGTCGTTGTTGTTCTCCAGGTGGAAGTTGAGGTCCCCTAGGAGGATGTAGTCGGCTGAGGGCATGGCGTGCGGGCTGATGAAGTCTGCGATGTCTTCGCTGAATAGTGTGCGTGGTCCCGGGGGTCTGTAGATGAGGGTGCCTCGGAGGGTGGTCTTGGGGTCAGTGTGTATCTGGAAGTGTAGGTGTTCGGCGGCGGAGAAGGTCTCGTCGGAGTTAGTCGAGATGCGGATGGTGTTCTTGTGTACGATGGCGATGCCTCCTCCCGTCTGGTTGACGCGGTCCTTCCGGGTGATCTTGTATCCATCCGGGATGGCTATGGCGATGTCGGGCGCTGAGGAGGCGTTCATCCAGGTCTCGGTGAGGAAGGCGATGTCCGGTGCTGTTGCGTCGAGCAGGTCCCAGAGTTCCACGGCGTGCCTGTGGACGGAGCGGGTGTTCAGCAGGATGCATTTCCAGGTGGTTGCTGCTGTTGCTCGACTTGGCGGAGGTGGTGCACGTCCGGGGGCAGGTGAATCGGCAGGCTTGGCAGGCGAAGGGTCCGTGGGTGCATCTCGGTGAGGCTCGGTAGCAGGCAGGGTTCCGGCCGGCATTGAGTGCGGTGAGTGTGGCGGCGTCGTAGGTCCGTCGAGTAGTGTTGCGTTGGTGGGTTCCAGGGGTTCTGGCGCTGGGCGCGGTCCAGTCGCGGACGGGCGCAGACGGGCTTGCCTTAGGCGCGCCTCGGCGCGCCAGCGGCGCGCCCGCTGCGCACGTCCGCTGCGCGGCCGTGCAGCGGCCGCCATTTAAGGGGAGGCGGGAGGCAGGGGCAGCGAATGGGCAGTCAGGGGGGCGGGGCCGCAGGGAACGCAGCGGCGGGAGTGGCGCGAGGCAGCGGGGGCACAGAAAGGAAAAACAGGGGGACAGCAGACAAAATCACGGGCACAACAACAGTGGGGCAGCGAGGGGCACAGAAAGGAAAAACAGGGGGAGAGCAGGCAAAATCACGGGCACAACAACAGTGGGGCAGCGAGGGGTACAGAAAGGAAAAAACAGGGGGACAGCAGACAAAATCACGGGCACAACAACAGTGGGGCAGCGAGGGGCACAGAAAGGAAAAACAGGGGGACAGCAGACAAAATCACGGGCACAACAACAGTGGGGCAGCGAGGGGTACAGAAAGGAAAAACAGGGGGACAGCAGACAAAATCACGGGCACAACAACAGTGGGGCAGCGAGGGGCACAGAAAGGAAAAACAGGGGGAGAGCAGGCAAAATCACGGGCACAACAACAGTGGGGCAGCGAGGGGTACAGAAAGGAAAAACAGGGGGACAGCAGACAAAATCACGGGCACAACAACAGTGGGGCAGCGAGGGGCACAGAAAGGAAAAACAGGGGGAGAGCAGGCAAAATCACGGGCACAACAACAGTGGGGCAGCGAGGGGTACAGAAAGGAAAAACAGGGGGACAGCAGACAAAATCACGGGCACAACAACAGTGGGGCAGCGAGGGGCACAGAAAGGAAAAACAGGGGGACAGCAGACAAAATCACGGGCACAACAACAGTGGGGCAGCGAGGGGCACAGAAAGGAAAAACAGGGGGACAGCAGACAAAATCACGGGCACAACAACAGTGGGGCAGCGAGGGGCACAGAAAGGAAAAACAGGGGGACAGCAGACAAAATCACGGGCACAACAACAGTGGGGCAGCGAGGGGCACAGAAAGGAAAACAGGGGGAGAGCAGACAAAACGGGCACCGGGGCCACAAGCGGAGGGCGATCTTACCTACAGGAGCAGCGGGCAGACAACACAGGCGGAGCTGTGTGGTGGGGGAGCGACCTACCTGGCATGATTCTAATTGCTCCGCGGTGGCCGCGTCAGCATTGGTTCACGGAGCTTCTCTTGCTATCCAAACGCAGGCCATACCGCCTTCCTGCAGTTCCAACCCTGTTGTCGATGAGCAAGGGCCAGATTCTTCATCCTCGTCCAGTCCAATTGCATCTTCATGCATGGTTTCTGGATTCACAGAATTCAAGGAGATAGACCTACCCCAGGACTGCAGAGATATTCTTGCTAGGGCAAGAGCTCCTTCTACCCTAAAGACCTATGCGTTGAAATGGAAACGATTCTGTGCCTGGTGTGCTGACAAGGATATACATCCTGTTCGATGTTTTCCAGATAAAGTTCTGCCTTATCTCCTGTCATTATCTAAGTCTGGTCTTATGTTTGCTTCTGTCAAGTTGCATTTAGCGGCTATTTCAACCTACAGACGTTCTGCAGGAGCTGCATCCCTTTGCTCTAATCGCCTGATCAAACAATTTTTAAAAGGACTATTCAGAACTTTTCCACCTGTCAAAGCTCCTCCTCCAGAATGGAGGCTTAATCTGGTATTACAACAACTTATGAAACACCCATTCGAGCCTGTTCACAAGGCTGACCCCAAATACCTTTCTTGGAAAACGGCGATTTTAGTGGCACTCACCTCTGCTCGGAGAGTCAGCGAAATTCAGGCTTTCACTATCAAACAACCTTTTTTGAAATTTACCAATGATTATGTTCTCCTCAGAACTAATCCTACATTTATTCCGAAAGTTCCCTCTACATTCCATCTTAATGAGCCTGTGATACTGCGTTCTTTCTTTGCCAACCCGTCTTCCTCTGCTGAAAAGACTTTGCATACCTTGGACGTTAAAAGGTGTCTGAAATTTTATATTTCACGAACTGTATCCATCAGGAAATCGGATCAACTATTCATTTCTTATGGTGGTCAAAAGCCTGGAACAGCGGTTACGAAATCCACTATTGCAAGGTGATTGCATCTACTATCCAATTTTGCCATAATAAGGCTGGACATGCTTTATCTTCAAGACCTAAGGCTCATTCTACAAGGGCAGTGTCCTCATCTACTGCTCTATTTGCCGGAGTACCTATAGACAAGATTTGCCGTGCTGCAACCTGGAAAACTGTGCACACTTTTACCCGGCATTACTGTCTGGATCTGGCGACAGAGGCTGAATCAGCCGTGGGTCAAGCAGTGTTGCAGAACCTTTTTAAATAAGGTAAGCCTCTGTTTGGAGGTGATTACGTTATTGCATGTTCATATATACATGAGTATTATTATTATTCTGTGTAATTTTATATATATATTTATACTTATGCATATTTTGTAATGTTTCTCCCTTATTGGGGATAGAATGATATATTACATGGCTGTATTGGTATTACTAGGTATCTATGGTTTTTTCTTATGATACCCACTATGCGACTAAGGATGTTTTACTGCTAACTATTCTGATTCTAAGCATGTGAATCTATGAAAGATACCCCAATACTGGATAAGAAAACGAGTTACTTACCTGTAACTTTAGTTATCCAGTATTGGTATCTTTCATAGATTCACATGCGACTCACTCTCCTCCCGGAGAGGCTTACCTTATTACTGGTATATTACTGTCACTTGTGCTACGAAAATCTGAGGGTCTGCCTCTCTGGGGGAAGGTTCTAAGAGGGTGCTGCAGCCTGATTGGCTGTGTTCCAAGTTTGGTTCTTTTTTACAAAAGGACTAGGATAGGCTAATGTAGTGACTTTACTGTACATAGTAGCCTATATATATGTTTTATGACTATGATATATATATTTTATTGTACCGAGAGACTCCCACCTCGTCGATGGGATGATTCTAAGCATGTGAATCTATGAAAGATACCAATACTGGATAACTAAAGTTACAGGTAAGTAACTCGTTTTCTTGCGCTGCGTGGCAGGGAAAGGGCAGAAATGTGCCATATTTGACATAATATGGAGCATTCCTGCCTTTTCCCAGCGCTTGCCCACAATGTGCTGCCTAGTGCCAACGCAGGCACTCTTGCACCATGGTGCAAGGGTGCCTGTGTTGTAAGGATTGTTTTGTGCAGGAAGGGACACCTCCTGCACAAAAACAATGCTGAGGCATTTTCCTCTTTCTATGCGTGCTCCAGAATGCAGCATGCACAGACAGAGGAAAAACGCAGAGAATAAACCTATTTCGCCTCGTTACGCCTCCCTGGAAAAGCATAGTATTTTGACGCATTCCCAGGTCTACCATTAATGGTAAATCTTGGAATGAATCAAAATCCATGGGTGTTGGCGCGGGAATGCCCACGCACCACCCTTGGAATGCCTCTCTGGGGCATAGTAACAACACATCGATTTGCGCTGCGTTACTCCAGATTTATGAAGCCACTCAGGGCCACGCAAGCTGGCCTTGCGTGTCTTAATTAATCGCATTTAGTAGTTGTGCCATGCAGGTACCCTGTTGTGTGGTGCAAAAGCGACGCAACTATATGATAAATATGGGCTTTCTTTTATAATTAACAGAGTAATTGCCTTCCTACACTTTGTAGACATCTCATCGGTCCTAGTAGTTAGTTTTATGGCACCCATCTATACCTCTGGACACCAGAAATATATATCCCAATTTTATAAGAAACTGGTATGTTAGAATGATAATAGGGCAGTGAAGTTGATTCAGGAGTCTGCTACTGGTAGCTCACCAGCACCCTGGAAGTAGCTCCCTGAAGTGCAACCCAGCACAGTACTTCATTCTGAGAGCTTACCATAGCCAGATCGAGGAAGGTTACTTTGCAAGAAAAGGACAAGATTTTCTTGGACGGTGTTAACCCGAAATGGAAAATGCATATTTGATTGAAAACCATGTACTTTGAGTTACTAACTTGCTGATGTCTGAAAACAAAATAATTTAACATACAAAACATATTTAAGCTGCTCTTTAAATGATAGTTCATACAGAGTTGTGGAGATTTTTAATTTTATTAGTTCATTTGTGCCAGCGGACACTTACTGCTGTGACTGGTATTGCATTAGGCATGTGGAGCTATTTTATTACGATAAAACCTTTTTTTGCCGTTAGTAACACGGTCTTATGCGACGGGTGGTTCATGCTCAAGTAGAAAATTGCATTTTAACTATCTTCCAGCTGATATATGGTATCCAGAATATAGGCTACTACAACATCACAAAGGTAAATATATAAATTTAAGTATAGTTTTATTTACGTTCTTAACTCCACATCTATTCATCTTGAAGATATGTAGATGTGAAGTTTAGAATAGTTAAACTATACTTCCCTATATATGTACCTTCATGAAATTGTATTAGCTAATATTCTGGATATAATATTTCAGCATCACTCATTAATGTGACATACACTTGGGTGGCCACTACTAGTGATTGCCACTACTGTGATTGTCTTGATGTGGTCATTACTGCAACAAATGCTAAAGTCAGTAGCTCAGGACTATTTGCATCTATCAAAAGTAACGCTTGTTACAGAAAGGTTGGGGACCACTGTCATAGATTATTGCTCAGCAGAGACCATAGATGTTGCAGGTGATATTTTGCTCAGTGCAAGTGATTTTTATGTGCAAAACATTTTTTACTACATGATGTCAGACAACTTTTAATGATGCTTCTTCGTATACATTGTACTCTAAAGAGGTTGCTCAAAATATATCCTTTCTCGATTCAAAGATCCTAGCAAAGGTATTAGTGTTTTGCCTGAGCAGATTTATCAAGAGTCTCCTTCAGAACTCCAAAACAGGTTTTATATCTGGTCACACATAAAGGAATCCCAAGGGATTCTGCTGTAATGTCATAACGCAGAAGACCTTGAGAAGAGGGTAGCGGTTTCGTATGACGCAGAAAAGGCCTTCGACCAAGTTTAACAGTAGTTTATCTTCAGGACCCTAGAAAGAGATGTACTGTTGAAGATGAAATCTACTTTGATTGTAAAAGATGAACAAAGCTCTGGTCTAGTCACATAGTGGGTGCATTATCATAAAGTTGATATTTGTAAGGCCAGAGGCATAGTCACTAACTTCCCATGATTCAGCATCCTAGGAAATCCGATTTCCTCACTAGCAGACCAGCTCTGAAAATTTCAAAAGTGAAGTCTCCTTTGAACGCCTTCAAGATGATCTCTCCCTTACTAAAACAAGCCAGCCAAGACATATTGCCATCAAATCACTCTCCTAGGAACAATGCCAGTTTTGAAAAATGTGCTTGTCATCACTTCAAACCTCCCCTCCCCAAAGACACCATCGTCCTAAGAGGTTTCAATAGCAGGTGGAAAAAATCCTCTGCCTCAATGACTTCACAACTGGCATACTTTTCTCAGCTACTGACCTTCCATTACATTGGAAATCTACACATCACAAAGGCGTCATCTTCAACCTCATTACTGCCAAACCCCTTACTAATGCTACTCAACTTTAAACCAGCTGGCCTGGCTTGCGAAAAGGTTTTGTTATGTCTATGTAATACATGAGAGCACACTTAACATCCAGTGTATGCTACAGAGTCTGGTTGGAGAAAGAAAACAGGGAACTTTATTGTCTGGTTAAGGTGGAATGGGGAAACCACGTTAGGAAGGTACTTGAGGTTTGTCCTGAACACTACTCTGCCCTTGAGAACTTGGATGAAGGGTTCTTGCACTGTGAGGGCATGCAACTCACTAACGTGGTGAAAAGAAGATATTGCAACAAGGAAGGCTACCCTCCAGGAAAGGTAAGGAGCAGGCAAGAATGTAAGGGCTCAAACAGGGGACCCATGAGTCCGGTAAGGACAATATTAAGGTTCACACTGGTGCTGGGGAACCTAGGGAGGAATGACTCTTTTAAGGTTTTCCAGGAATGCCTTGGCTACAGGTATATGGAAGAGGGAGGAATGTTCCCTATTTTACATGTACAAGTCTATAACTGATAGGTGAAGTCGTATTAATGTGTAGACTGGGCGTGACTTCTGGAGGTAGAGCAGGTACCCAATAATATCCTGGACTTCAGGCTTCAGAGGGTCTAGCTTCTTAATGTAGATGTGGACACATCTTTTCCAGTTTGCTGCATAGCATGCACATGTGGTAGATGTGCAGGACTCCCACAGGATGGTCATGCATTCTTGAGGAAGACCCAGGTAACCAGATTTTAAGACCTCATGTGCCCAATATCTAGATTGAGTTGCTTTGGATCTGGGCGCCTGATTCGCCCTCGATTCGTGGTGAGAAGGCCCAGCCTGTAGGGAAGCTTCACATGGGGTCTGACCGATACTTTGATTAGAACTGAGAACCAGGGATGCCAGGCCCATGTGGGGTCTACAAGGATATTAGGGTCTGTGATGTTTGGAGCATCCTTTGCACCGCAAACTGAAGGAGCGGGAGAGGCAGGAAAGCATAGGCAAAGATCCCTGATCCATAGTGCATTGCCCATGTCCTGACATCCAGAATGGGTCAGAGGGAGCTGTCCTTTATTGGAAGTTGAGTATACCCCTTTATCCTGCTGGAGAATGGGCACCGGCTTGATGGCACCCTTTTAAAAAGCCCTTGGTCCTCTCCTTCTAAAGGATGGAAGATGTTCCCTGCTGAGAACATGCCAGCAGAATGTTTGGGGGTGGGGGAGCAGTTCTATGGAGTAGACATGCCGAACTACTTCTAATAACCACTTTGCAGAAGTAATTTCCTGCCAGAGGAAAAGGTAATCTTGGAGCCTCACGAGGGAGGGAGAGAGGAGGGCGAGAGTGTGAGTGTGTATTTTTTTTTTTCCACTGTTTGGAGGGGAAGGCCCCTTTGCCACTGCTCCTGTTATTGCTGTCCCGTAGGTGTCCCCCCCCCCCCCCCGAGTAGCCCAATGGTGACTGCTGGTGGTAGGCTTGCTAGGGTCTCTGATGGGAGGGGTTTCTGGGGAGGTGGTTTTGCTATCTGCCCTGTATTGCTGCATCCAAAAGGACCTCCTCAAAATTGTACATTTTATCTGTGACCATCGTAGTCAAATGTTCCATAGCGAAGATATGCCACACCTTTGTCCACTAAGTGTAAGGCCTGGCAGGACACGAGTCCTTCCAGGTGTGGGCTTAGTCTTGCCGCCAGATGGAAGAAATTGAGCAACTTGCCCATTGGGGTGGTGTAGGTATAAACTGAGTCCTCTCCCAGCAGAAGCACCAAAAGGTCCATCAGCAGGTCACTGAACAAATCGGATGGATCGAGAGAACCTCCAACCAGAAGCGAGCTACATGAACGCATTGCGACCACGTGTAGATAAGTACACCTGGCTCCACACCACCTCCAGCAAAGATCTGATGTCCCCACTATAGCATGAAGTCGGACCGGAGTAGTTAATGCCTATAAGATCATTATCTTATAGGCATTAACCTTATGCTGGAGACAAATAGAGGTTTTGTCAAGAGCCACTACCAAGTCTCATCAGTGATCCCTAAATCCTGCTCCCATCGCGACTGGTAGGAGTGTCGCAGGGGCTGGGAAAGGCTACCCAACACTGCATATAGGCGAGTGATTCCCCTCCTGGGGACCCCTGGGAGAAGAGCTGCTCTAAGGGCGTTTTGGCTCTGCAACCCTTGGCCTTCACTAGTGGGGTGTTCACCCGATGAAGGAGTTGAGCGAGGCATAACTCGTCTGCAGTAGTCCAGTGAAAACACTGAATACATGATTGCCTGTCTAATACAACCCCATTCTGGTACAAATGCCCCAAAAGAGGGGCATTCCAATCCCCCCCGGACTGCAAAGTGAACATCTAGCTTGCCCACCACAAACTGCGGGCTGTGTACAATAGGAGAGAGGGGGAAGGTTACGTGGTGATTGCCTGACAGTAGTTAATTTTTTCCCAGTGGCGAAGGAGAGTTGCAGTAGCATACAATGAAGTGTGTGGAGGAGGGAAGCGATTTCGTGGCCACAGGCTGTGCTGCTGGGAGAGGACAGCGAACCAGTGTTCCAGCAATACCCAAGACTTGGTGTGAGGGAGGTGGTACCAGTTAAGAGCAGACTGCAGCTCTGATGCGTAAATATATTGTTCTATATTGGGGAAGCCCAAACCACTGTCAGCTGTTTTCTTGTATAGTGTCGCTCATGGTATTCTGGGAGTGGAGTTATACCAAACAAATTGCAATAGCTGTATTTAGGGGTGTGCGATGATGGTATGGGGGATCCACAGGGTCAAAATATGAGTCACACAGAGCAGGTGGGGTAAGTAATTCATTTTCATAGCATTGATGCTGCCCAGCCACAATATCGCTATCCTACTCCATCGGTAGAGGTCTTTTAAGAGAGCTTTCAGCACCAGAGGCACATTGTAATCATATAACATGTGAACAGAATTAGTCAGAGAAAACCCCCAAAGTAACGTAAAGAAATAATCTCCCAGGCTTGAATGAAGGAGCAGAGCAAGGTTTGAATCCCGCAAACAGGGTCTGTCACCCCCAGACCTGTAGACTGTCCATTTCCTTTTTAGTTTTTCCAGCATATGGTCAACCAGCAGGCAGAGGAGGTGTTCGTCATCGCAGGGCAGGTTGATCAGATGCCGTTGTAGTTGTACTTCTGGTTTAAAACCAGAAGATACAAACTCAGGTGTGGCATCTTACTAGGATGCTAGTGTTAACCACTCAAGCTGAAGTGTCAGCAATTGGAGACGGTCTTCTGCCATCAATCCCTCTTGTCTATGCTCCTCGGGGAGTGCTTAAAAAGATCCTGCATTTCATCTCAATGGGCCCTGTTGTATCGGGAGAGCAACACTCAATCAATCAGGTCGTACTTGTAGAGCATGGCTTGTCACCCAAGAGGGTATCCAGGCGCTTGGAGCAGGTCTCAGTTGAAGAGCCAGGTCTTGAGCCACTTCCTGAAGTGGGTCAGCGAGGGGGTGGTGCGGAGGTGGGCGGTGTTCCAGATTTGGTGGAGAGATGGGAGGAGCGCCCTCTGGTGCAGCAGCAGCATATGCGAGGGATCTGGGCGAGATGTGCAGAGCGGAGGTTCCTGGAGGGGTTGGTGAAAGTGCAGGCGGTGGTACATGTAGGCAGGTCCTTGGTTGTGGAGGGCTTTGTAGGTGTGGGTCAGGAGCTTGAAATGGCATCTCTTCTGGACCAGGAGACAGTGGAGGTCCTTCAGGTGCTGGGTGATGTGGATTCTCTTGGGCAGGTTGAGGATCAGTCTGGCTGCTGTGTTCTGGAAAGTCTGAAGGTTTTACATGAATTTGGTGGTGGTGCCTGCATATAGTGAGTTGTCGTAGTCCAGTCCACTGGTGAAGATGGCCTGCGTCACCATCTTTCTGGTGGAGAGCACTTGAATATTTTGTGGAGCGTGTGGAAGCAGGCTGAGGAGATGCCCTTTCATGGAAAGTTCGCTGTTGAGGATGATGCAGAGGTTGCGGGCGTGGTGTTTTGGCGTGGGGGGTGAGTCTGAGTTCCAACAGCCACCAGGAGTCGCTCCAGAGGGCTGTGTGTTTGCCGAAGATCAAGACTTCAGTGGTCTGTTTTGAGCTTCAGGCAGTTATCCTTCATCTGGGTGGAGATGCTCTTCATACAGTTGTAGAAGTTGGTCTTCGTTGAGGTGGGGACGATTCTCTAGGGGGTGGATGCCTGAGATCCTACTCTTCTCCCCGCTGCAACTATTTTCTTGCTCTCCTTGTCTGGAGGGGGAGAATCTCTTGTGGCCAAGATATTTGCACGCTTATGCGCAGGGTCAACCACGAGGGGGTCAGGAGGTACATGACCATGCATGTAGAGTGGGCCGCTGGGAGAGGACTTGTATTTTTTGTTCACTGGCGGTGTTACAACCATTGGTTTCACAGGCTCTTTAAAGGCGTTTTTGGTGGTTTTCAGCATCTCCTCAAGCATAGGTTGGAAATGAACTGTGTGCTGGGTCTTAGGCAGTGTCTCCATCAGAAAGTAGTCTTCCTCCTGGAAGGTGTGCATATACAACTTGTACCACAATGTGGCCACCCTCTGCATTACTTCATGATATGCTGTACTATCAGCTAGTGGGGATGGCCTAGCCAGGTACAGATCTGGGGGTATGTGCCGTCTGGTGGATCAATATTGTCAGTAGGCACCATGCCATAAGATGCCTAATAGGGGGCAGCTGGGAGCAGTGGGCTGCCTTCCCCAGAAGCGGAGTGGGGTATGAAGTGGAGCAGGGACATATGTAGTTGTGGAGGAGGAGGAGGTGCAACAGAGAGAAGGCTGGTGCCCCTCTCCTTGCATCATTTGTGCTTGGGAGCTGAAGAAGGATCCCTAGCAACTTCATCCTCAAAGGTGAGCTTCCTCTTTCATGGTAAAGTCTCTGCTGGCTTTGGAAGCAAATTGGTGGAGATCCTGCCCATCTGCAAATGAATGAACATGCATTTCTGCCATGCATCCATCTCCTTCTACAGCTGCTGGATGGGTTATTCAGGCTCTTCTTAGCCAGCCCTGGAAGGTGTTTCTGACGCCACCTGTGCTCAGCCAAAAGAGTTCTGTATGTCAATACTGGTTTCGGAGCCAGTCAATGTGGGCTTTGGTGCGGAGGTGCTTTTTGGCTTTGAAGGGCGCCCGAGGTGTGTGTAGTATTTTGAGGCTCCATGGACAAGCTGGATCGGTGCCAGGAGGAGGGAGCGTTTTCAGCTTTTAAGGTTTCAGTCAGTGCCAACCATGGCCCGATGGTGGTGGCGGCCCAGCTGACTTATGTTTACGCAACAGGCTCAATGCCCAAACCTCACGGGGCTGTGCTCTGCCTCGACTTGTGGTTGTTTTTCAGGTCTAATTTTTGTGTTGTGCAGACAAACATCACAACTGGAGTCTTTGTCCACAGCCAAGAGGCGCTATGGGCCTATTCTTTTTCCTCCTCCTCAGACTCTGGGTCAGAAAAGGCCACCTCTAGGTGGGTGACTGAAGGGGCTGTGCCTCAGAGGGGCCGGCCTCTTCCTCTGCCTGGACGCTGTGTTCCACGAAGATGTTGGGTGTGTTGTCCGACTCCTGCCTCTACATCCTCTAATGTGCCCACCTCTGCTTGCTTCACCGTAAGATAGGGCATGCCTCGCACATAGTATAGTCGTGCTTAGGGGGAAAAGTAGAGAGTGCATACCTTGTGGTGGTTGGTCCAAGAGAATTTAGAGTGGCACGGGGAGCAGAACTGGAAGGGTGTCCTTTCCAACATGGTGTGTGCATTCTTCACAACAAAGTCTTTGAGGGGAGGGCCCAAGGCTCTGGTAGTGAGGTGTCGATGGGAGGCTGGTGTCTGTGGAACACCGTTTGGAGAACAAAGCGAAGATCTGACTCCAAGTTCCTTCCGTTGATACTAGAGTCAAACTGACCAATTGGGTCCAAAGGAAAGCGCTGCAAGTCACCGAAAATGGACCCCGTCTGTACATGTCCAAACCAGATGGCAGAGAGAGAGAAAAAAAACATAAATCTTACATGGAGGCAAAGCCCTTGTGCATTGCCATCTTAAGGAGGCATCACTAAACCGTGTGAATCGACAGGCTTCTTCAAAGAAAAACTACTTGCAAATGTCCAAGCCAAACTCTAGATGGCAAGAGTATGCAGAGCATCTGCATCAACACATACTACGAACACCAAGTTTTCCTGGACACATGGGATTGAGATGGCGGCAACCACCTTGATATGGTTTCGCTCACTTCTCACAGCACTCAGTTAAAAAAAAATGTACTGGCTCTCCAATCCCACTTTTATCTCTCAGGGTTTTATCTTAGCCAAATCCCATTTTATCTCAGTGTTTAACTCTTGATTTAGCGGAAATCAGACACCAAATTTACTTAAAAGATAATACTCCTTGCAGGACATTTACATACACATAGCAAAATTCTGTGCTCTGAAGACTGAGGGCCAGATGTACGAAATATATGCGAATCACAAATTGGGTGCAAACTGGTTTGTGAATGGAAAAAGTGCTGCAAGCTATGCACGAAAGCCATTCAAGAACCTAAAATTGCGATGTGACCAATTTGCGAATTGCAAATTTTAGTAAACGGAAATAGTGGGTCGGTATTTGGGAATCACAAATACTGACACGCAAACGGGATGTATAAGTGAGTCACAAATAGCAATTAGTCGCTATTTGGCCCGTTTACACATGCAATTTACCACCAATTCAAACCAGGTGGTAAATGGGTCAAAACTATAAAGCAGGCCCAGAATGCACCACGGCTGTCCACAATGGCTGCCCTGTACCTGATAATTAAGGAGGATGCGCATACTGGCTGCTCATCAGAGGAGGTGGCGACGAGAGGATTTTCAAAGTCAAGCTGACATATTTGACCAAAAAGAGGAAGAGAGGACAAACACAGGCTAAGTAGCAATGTCATTTTGGATTTAATTGCCCTAATAAAGCCACACCTAGAAAGCAGTACTCTGCCCTGCCCAGCCCATCCATCCATCCATCCTCACCCATATCCAAGTTTTGTGCTCGTTACACCTATTAGCCACTGGAAGTTACCAGGATGTGGCAGCTGTAGCAGGTGGGGTGTCGCAAAGTGCGCTTTTGCATTGCTTCCTCTTTTTCCTAGATGCCATGCTTCTCAATATCCACCGCCACATATACATGCCCAGGAATGAGAAGGAAATGCAGACTACCAAAATGCAATTTTACCGTATTGCTAAATTTCGCCAGGTCATAGGGTATATAGATGGGACACGTGCCCATATGTCCCCCATCCCATCTTGAATAGCTCTTTAGGAACCGGATAAATACGCATTCCCTTAATATACAAGACGTCTGCAAAGCCCACAACATAATCACTGACATCGTATCACAATATCCAGGGAGTACCCATGACTCCTACATGTTCAGACACAGCGGATTACACAGATGACTGGAAGGTGGGGAGTTTGATGACGGATACTTATTGGGTACAGACAAATAATGTCAATGCTGATATGCAAGTGCCCAATCCACACAAAATGTATGTTGACTCACATTTATGTATGTTTCAAGTGACAGTGTATATGCCCTATGTCCCTGGACCCTCACACCATACCTCTCTCCCAACACCCAAAATGAAAGGCGATACAACACTGCACATCGACGCACCAGGACTGTAATTGAGCAGGCATTTGGACTGCTAAAATGTTGTTTTCGCTGCCTCTATACAAGTGGGAAAAGCAAAAGGAACAAATGATGGATGGAATGCTGAACAATGCAACCATTCACCCCCAGTCACAAAGATCTGGGTTTAATCCATCATTCTTTTGATCACCACACCATGCCACCCCAGTTTGGACCCAGCCATATGCAAATCAGCCTTGACCCTGTTCCTCATGGGAACAGTCCAATACGAAATGCCAAGCCATATCCTCCCTGGACCGGAAACAAGCATCCTGGGACCGGTTTCGGGGACTCACCCCTCATCAGCCAGGCTAGTTTGAATCCAGTGGCGCAGTGAGCACGGGACCCACGTCTGCGCATACCCTTCACACTTAGGGCGACAAAAGCAAAAGGAACAAATGATGGACGGAAGGCTGAACAATGCAAACATTTACTCCCAGTCACAAAGATGTTTTTTTTCACAACAAATTTTATTGTTGTCAGGCAATTTGAGCCCAGGAGAGGCCAGGGCAACACATCATATACATGGGATGGCATTGATAAAGATGTCAACATTTTACAATAAATTCGGTGAGGAATAAAATATATATATATATATATATATGACTGAGTCAAACAAAAAGAAACATCCTAAACCAAGAACAGTGTCACAGTGTACATACATGTAATATGTGGTAATGACTCCGATCGCGACATATCAGTATATGAGCAATGAATCAGGGTGTGCGTACCCAGCTGCGGATTGTCAAGGCAGATCATCAGCACAGGATGCTGGGGGAGAGGTTCAAGAAATATACCCCGATAATCGGCCCATCGCTTCCATATTTTGGGATGTTTCTGGGGTATCCCCGTGCTTTAAAAATCGGAAGTTCCAGCCCAATGGAGAAATCAAGGCCTCCCTTCCATGTCCCAACAGAGGGCGGGAGGGTCGCCTTCCAAGCCATAGCAATATCGCATTTAGCTAAGGTAAGCCCCAGAAACAGCAGGTGCCTTTTGTACCCATTACCTCCGATCCCATCGATAATATGGAGCATGGTTGGGCGCGGACACCGTGGAACAACCCACCCCAAGACCTCTGAGAGACAGCTCAGTACCCCATGCCAAAACCGCGATAGGGTGGTGCAGTCCCATATTGTGTGGAGGAAGGTACCCTCCGCCAGTCCGCAGCGCAGGCACAGGGGAGATTCAATCATACCAGCACGCCAAAGCCTGTAGGGAGTAAAGTAAACCCTGTGGAGGTATTTGAATTGTATAAAGCATAGGCGAGCCGCAATGGCCGCACCCCGCGGGGATTCGAGAGCCTCCACCCAGTCATCCTCATCGAGCGGACCCAGGTCTTCCTGCCAAGCCTCCCTGGTCTTGTGTAGTGTATTGAAGCTATTAGTGACCAGGGTGCGGTATAGCACTGTGATTTTGTGTGTACCCATCGCACCCATAAACACTTTGGCTTCAATGGGGTTGAAATCGGGGATGGTGTCTTGTCGCACAAGATAAGGAGATAGCGCGTGGCGAAATTGAAGATATTTGTAAAATTGGGATCGGGGCATTTGGAAGTCGGATTGTAGTTGTTGGAAGGATTAAAGGGTCTGACCTTGGAGAATATCTCCAACCGTTGAGATGCCAATAGCGTCCCAGCCGGCAAACCCGGAAAGTTCAAGTAGTTGCGATAGGAGGCCATTACGCCAAAGTGGGGTCTCCTTAGTAAGCCTGCCCCACCACCCGATCCTGCACAAAGCCTGCTGCCAGATTACAAAGATGGTCCGGGTTGCAGGCGGCAGTGACTTGAGTGTCGTGTTAGCGTGCAGAATCATGTGTAGCGATTTAGAGCCCATCTGCCAATGCTCGAGCGCATAGGCAGGGTCGCCTCGATCACCATACCACCAATCGTTAAGAATAAGGAGATGCGACGCTGCATAATACGACTGAATATCTGGGGCCGCGAGGCCCCCACAGTATGTGGACTGAATGCACGTTCGTAGGGCAACCCGCACAGAACCCCACCCCCCCACCCCCCAAGAGAAAATGGCTGAGAACCTAATTCAATTGCCAAAACCAGGCATGTGGTATTGGGTAGGGATGATTTTGGAGTTGATAGAGTAGATAGGGCAATGAAACCATTTTAAAGATGGCCGACCTGCCAAGTAACTTCAGTGGCAAATGCGACCAGGAGCTCACCTGTTTAATCCGGGGCAACAGTGGGGCCAGATTTTAAGTCCAGGAGCCTGGTTGAGACAAGGACAGGAACACCCCAAGGTATTTAAAGCCATCTGGGACCACCGTCACCTGTTGTACCCAAGTTCCAAGTTGATCACTCCCACGCAGAGGCCACAAGTAGGACTTGCAAGCATTCATATATAGACCAGAGTTCTGGCCAAAAATTCCCATTATTCGAGGCAGGCGCAGTACAGATCTATTCGGGTGTGTAAAAAAACAACACGTCATCGGCATAGAGCGCTATGCGATCGGATACCTCACGCGACCACTCTAAACCATATATCTGGGCGTCGATTCGCACCCATGCCGCGAGTGGTTCCATAGCGAGTGCGAACAGGTAGGGAGAAAGAGGGCATCCCTGCCTAGTGCCTCTTCCGATGCGGAACGGCCGCGAGATTGCGTTGGCGATTCGTACAGAGGCTGTAATGTCGGTGTACAGAAGGCGAATGTATCTAAGGAGTCCAGGGTCAATGTTCAGGGGGTCCAAGAGTCCGAACAGATAGGTCCAGCTAAGGGAGTCAATAGCCTTATCCATATCGGCGAGAAGGAGCGCAGCAGGTTCATGCAGCCGGTCGACAGAGGCAATCGCATTATGTGCGCGACGAATATTGTGTCGGGTGGCACGGTCGGGCATAAAGCCTGCTTGATCAGGATTAACCAATGTAGTGATATACGGGACAATACGGTTGGCAATGATTTTGGCCAGGAGTTTGGCCTCGATATTGAGTAGAGAAATCGGTCTATACGACACGTGCAGCTTGGGGGGCCTGCCCGGCTTAGGGAAGACCACTATCTCGGCGTGGCGCCAGTCAGCCGGGAGGCAGCCGTCCTCCACAGCAGCTTGCAGAGCCGCCAAATGGAGCACCGAGAGCTGGGATGAGTATTTCTTGTAAAACTCACAGGGAAAACCGTTGGGACCCGGCGAGTCTGGCAGGGACTGCGGGGGCAGATCGGCCAAAAAGCGGTCGATGGTGGTCGCTGGGAGGATCTCCCGTGGGGCGTAGAGATCCGTGTAATACGTGGCAAAGCTGGTTGCGATGTAGGCAGGGTCTGTGAGCACCTCATCCGTCGGTCCTCGGATTCCGGGAAGGGACACCGGTCGAAGCGTCTGTTGACACAGACGATGCAAAAGGGCGCTAGATTTGTCGCCCCACTGATCGATGCGGCTGTGCGTGGCGAGCCAATACAGTTTTGCTTCGTCTAGGAGGTCACTGGCGTAGAGCCGTTGGACTACGGGGAGCTGGCGGCGAGCCGCCGCGCCATCGGCTTCCCTGCTCCTGCGTTCCAAGTCTAGAATTTGCGCCTCAGTACGGACTAACCTCTCGCGTCGCTGTCTACGCCGCGCGGTACAGAAGGCAATGTCCACCCCCCCCTGCCCCCCCAATGTCGGTTTCATGGCTTCCCAAAGGGTCCCTGGGGAGTCCACCGTACCAACATTGTATGTAAAGTAATCAGTGAGGGCTGCGGACATCTGTTGGTGATCGGGATCATCTTGTAACAGCCATGTCGAGAGGCTCCAGCGGGGCGGGGAGCGATTTGGGCCGACACGCACCACCAGTGCGAGCGGAGAATGATCAGACAGGCCTCTGGGCAAGATCTCTGCCGTCTGGAGTCTATGGGTGTGAAGAGCAGACATGAATATATAGTCCAGGCGAGAAAAGGAATTGTGTTCGGTTGAAAAATGTGTATGCATTCTCAGTAGGGTGCAATTTTCGCCAGGTATCTACCCATCCCAATCCCTGAGTCAGCGCATGGAGTTTTGACTCGCGCGTGTCAGTCTGCTGCCCTGTGCTGCGCCATCTGTCCATGGAGGGGCACATAACATCGTTCCAGTCGCCCCCAGCCAACAGTAGACCCTGCGGAAATTCAGCCCAGAGGGAAGCAATCCACTCCACCAAGGACGGCGATAGAGGAGAGGGGGGGCATACACACAAACCAGAGTGACACCCTCACCATAAAGCGTGCCAGACACCGCTAAGTACCTGCCCTGAGAATCGAACCAGGACCGGTCATGGACAAATGGCAGCCTGCGATGGATTAATATCGCCACTCCCAGAGAGCCCCTAGTGAATCCAGAGTGGTAGGTCTGAATGAACCCAAAGCGTGTCAGGCAAGGCGTCTTATTACCCAGTAGGTGCGTCTCCTGCAGCATCAGGATATCAGCCTTGTGTCGCCTAGCCTGGCGGAGTACCGCCCCTCTCTTGATCTTATCTTGTAAGCTGCGGACATTCCAACTAATAACGGTCAATCGCCTAGCCTGAGCATCCGTCATGTCAGGTGTATGTCATGCAAATGGGCTAGCAGGTGGGTATTATAGTGCACGGGGCCAAAGAAGGATGTAAAGCACTGTGACACAAACATACATTTCTCCAAAACCCATCCCCCCCAAATACCTCAATAACGATGAAGCATCTGTTGCGGCATATCGAGCTTGGATCAGCTCCCAGCCAATGGATCCCAATAAAACATGATATGTACATCAGAGCGCCCACAGTCTCGCCCAAATGTACAAGAACTAGGTAGCCCTCATATGAGTTGCCATCAAGGGAAATATGTCATAAGCATAGTCCGGAAACGTTTCCTTTTCATGTAGGTGACTGGGATTGCCGACCATCCGTCGCGCGTCTACGAGAGCTATTGCGGGGCTGCGATCTCCATCTTGAGCGCGACCTGCGCTGTTGCTTCCCGTTGAGTCTGGACCGGTCTCGGCTGGAACCCACCATTGAGGCGTCTGAGTCTACACCAGGAGGGGTGTTGACCTTGCATGGAATGGATTTGTCTGTCCAGTTGAAGACCTCTTCAGGTGAATCGAAAAAGTAGGTCTGTGATTTGTATGAGACACAGAGGCGGGCCGGGAATAGCAAGGAGTATTGAATCTTCAGGCCACGTAGACGGGCCTTGGCCTCGGTGAATGACTGCCGCCGCTGTTGAACCAGTTTAGTGTAATCAGGGAAGATCATGATGGGCTGAGAGGCATATGTAAGGACTCCCTTGAGCCGAGCTGGTTGGATAATCATATCCCTGTTTCTGTAGTTGAGGAAGCGGACGATCAGAGGATGGGGACGTGCCCCCGGGGGTGGCCTCTGCTGCAAAACTCGATGCGCCCGTTCGATGATGAAACAAGAAGAGAGGGAGTCAGCCGGGAGCCACTCCGTAAGCCATTTGGTTAAGAAGGCCGCGGCGTCATTGGTCTCACAGCCCTCCGGAAAGCCTATGAAACGGTTGTTCCGTCGAGCTCGGCCCTCCGCGTCTTCCACTCTAGCCGCCAGGCCGCGCGTCAACGACTCCAAGTTAGATACCTTCCCAGCGTCTTCTGTTGCGGAGATCCGCGTTTCTGTTTCGGTAATGCGTTGGACCGCATTGCGGAGGTCCTGGCGCAGGAGCATGACATCAGACCCCACAGCGCCAATCTTGGCTTCCAGTGCATCCCTAGATTGTGTAATAGCAGCCAAGAGTGCAGCATTGTCGGGGATAGGCGTCGCGGCCGTCTCAGGGCCCGGCAGCTGGGCAGCAGCCCCAGTGTATTTGTCTATGGTGGACCATTTGGACGTTGCTCCAGTAGGCTTGTCCTTAGCCATCGTGAACCAAACAGGGGGGAGAAAATTTAGGATGAAAGTCTAGAATAGATGGTGCACCAGTAGGTCCCCAGACCACAACCCGAAGTGCAGGAGAACACCACTGATCGGCCGGGAGCGGCGACCAGGGGAGGGCCCGACACCCACAAACCGCACCAGGACCTAGCCTGGCCGCTTCAGTAGGTGGTGACCCCCCTCGCGGGTGTCCCCAGCCCCCGCCACGCAGCAGACGCCAAGCCGGAGCCACCTCCGTCCGAGCAGGTGAGGGAGTCCGTCAGACACACCACGAAGAGCAGGGTGGTGGCGTCCTCTAGCCTAGGGAAGGCCGCACAGTATATAGGGTAGGAGCCCCCCAGGCCAGCGCACTAATCCAGGAGGCACCCTCGTCCCCCTGCAGGAAGAGATAGCAGCATGAGGTGCGCGGGGGCCCAGAGCACTCACCGGGACACTGCCAGGGAAATGCAGACCCCAGACTGCGCACAGGCTCCACACTGAGTCACCACTAAATGATGTCTCGCAGGGGGCACGGTCGAGACGGCCCCAAAGGACCGGGAGAGGCCACTCACCGCTGTCAGGAAGTCCACAGTCCCAGCCGGGGTCCACAGGGCAGCAAATGGTCAGTGCGAGGTGGGCGGGCCAGGAGGCAGCAGGTAGTACACACAGGACCACGCTGCAGGCAGGAGGAGAGGGAGCGGGGGGGCCGCCCACCGCGACACGTCCCGCGACGGACTCAGCCGCCCAGGCCAAATCCAAGGATCCGGAGTCAGCACCCCAAAGCGGGGAGGGAGGCAACAGGATCGCGGTCCAATCCGACCGCCGACGTCGCGCAGGCTCACCGCAGGAACTGGGCAGCGGTAGCGCAAGAGGCGCTATCGGCGGCCTGCGCAGCCACGGAGTAGGCCGTCTCCAGTCACCGGTGGTCCGCTCACCTGGCAGACGGGCCACTGCAAAGTCCCAGGGCGACAGGCAGCCGCGTCCACATCCAGGGCCACACCCGGGCAAGTCCCACAGGCGAGCGAGGCCCGCGCCAGCCCACAGCCGCAGGCCTGTCGTCTGGAGGTAAGGCACGCCCAGGCCGGCTCCCGGGCCCAGTCACGAAGGCAAATACGGCCGCACCACGGTGGGAACGGCACCTGCTATTGGTATTGCGGATGGCCCTTAGCTGCGCTGTCTCTCTCAGATGCTCGGCGTGGTATAACAGCCGCAGGATGGCCGGATTAATGGAGGATTACGAGTGGGTTACGGGAGCGAAGTTACAGCGCGTCCGCCATGTTGGACCGCTTGGCCACACCCCCCCCTCCCCCAGTCACAAAGATTTGGGTTTAATCCATCTTTCTTTTGCTCACCACGCCACCTGAGTTTGGACCCAGCCTTATGCAGATCAGCCTTGAACCGGTTCCTCATGGGAACAGTCCAGCCTGAACTGCCAAGCCAGATCCTCCCTTCACCGGAAACAAGCATCCTGGGAACGGTTTCGGGGACTCATCCCTCAGCAGCCAGGCTAGCTTGAATCCAGTGGCGCAGTGAGCACGGGACCCATGTCTGGGCATACCCTTCCTACTTAGGGCAACAAAACAGCATGCAAAAAAAACAATGGATTTAACCCAGATCTGTGACTGAGGTGAATGTTTGATTAATTCAGCATTCCGTCCATCATCTGTTCTTTTTGCATTTGTCGCTCTAAGTGGGAAAGGCATGCCCAGACGTGGGTCCCGTGCTCGCTACGCAACCAGATTCAAGCTAGCCTGGCTGATGAGGAGTGTTATCCTGAAACCAGTCCCAGGATGCTTGTTTCTGGTCCAGGGAAGACCTGGCCTGGCAGTTCCGGCGTTCCCATGGGGAACAGGGTCAAAACTGATTTGCATATGGCTGGGTCTAAACTGGAACCGCCTGGCATGCAAAAAAAAACTGATGGATTTAACCCAGATCTGTGACTGGGGGGTGAATGTTTGATTAATTCAGCATTCCGTCCATCATCTGTTCTTTTTGCATCTATAAAAGTGGGGGCGCCTTGCAATATAGACCAAAAACGGCGTGTAAGATTGTAGCAACATGTGCCATCCTACACAATATTGCCTGCAGGAGAGGCCTACACATTGTGGTGTCCAATTCTGATTCAGAGGATCCTGGTTCACCTGTTCATTAGCCACCAGAGGAGAAAACAGTGTAAGGGAGAAGGCGCAGGGACCACATTGCTACACATTATTTCACAAGGTAAGACATCCTCTAATCCACAATACCGTAAAATAATGCCACCACACTTGGTTGAATGCTCAATGTAAAGCTACCTTTAATAGGAGGTGTCAGGGCCGGACTGGGAACAGCAACCAGCCCTGGATGATTGCTGCTACACCAGCCCTGGGAGGGGGAGGGGGGGAATGAGGGGGGTGGGTGCTAGTAAAAAGCACCGCTCCTGCTGGTTACAGGGGGCCAATATTGCAGTACTGCTGCAAAACCGGCCCCCCGCAGCCAGTAAACCGGCCCACCAGGGAAATGCCGGGTGCCCGCTACGGCCAGTATGGCCCTGGTAGGTGTCACCAAACAGTTGACAGACAAGCTGTCATTCACAATAAATCAGAACCCATGTAGTCAACATGTAGGTCAGTTACAGCACCAACAACATAAAGAAACCAATATTTCCACTCCCTGAGCGCTGGAGAGCAGGAGTTTGGCTGGGGAGGACAACACCTCCCACTTCGCCCCAGGAGGCAGTCCTGCAACACTGCATACCTGCATGCTATAAAGCGCCATAGTTTGCACCACGGTGCGGGATGCGCTGAAGAGTGGCAGTTTGGCTAGGGAGGACTACACCTCCCACCAGGTCCAGCAACACTGCACACCTGCATGCTGTAAAGCGTCATTGTTAGCACCCGGGCGCGTTGGCAAGCGACAGTTTAGCTGGGTAGAACTACACCTCCCACTTTGCACCATGGCCCCAGGAGGCGGTCCTGCAACACTGCACACCTGCATGCTGTAAAGCGCTATACAGCGCCATTGTTTGCACCGTGGCACGTGAGGCGTTGGCAAGCGACAGTTTAGCTGGGTAGAACTACACCTCCCACTTTGCACTAGGGCCCCAGGAAGCAGTCCCGCAACACTGCACACCTGTATGCTGTAAAGTGATATAAAGCGCCATTGTTTGCACCGCAGAGCATGCCGCGAGTGGGCCAGGCCCATCCTGCACCCGTCAGCGAGAGGAAGAGGCAGGGCAAGCCAAATCTCCCATTAAAACACGCTCATCTATAATGAACTATATTGCAGGGGCTATCGAAAAATAAATTTTGAGTGTTGAAGAGCGCTTCTCCACTTGTACTGAGGGTATTATAGTATCTCCAAAACAGACCAAACCTTTAACTTACGTCCATGATACTGACCTTGACAATTCCCACAGGGTGTCAGCAGTGACTGACACAGTAAAGAAACATAATGGCTGCTTTCAAAACACCTGTGGCTCCATCTCCCTGTGTGACCCAGATTAACAGCCTTAGTCTTTGAACCCCTGCTACTCATCCTAAAGTTCCAGACCCAAATGCTGGTAAGGAGCAGAAAAGAATTGTTAAATCTAAGGCACTCCCTAGGTCCCCAGTATGTATGGCCCCTGGTAAGTACCCTCCGACGATCTCAGCTCCTTATTTTCTGCGGTTAAATCATTGGAGCCCTATGTGAGGTATACGTTGGACTCCCTGACCACTAGATTGAACAGGTGGAAAGTTTAACTTTCACCTGTTTAAATTTATTGAAGAACATCTCTATTCCAATGGCCAGCAGAAGTTACCCTGAAGCTGGCGAGGGTCACCTAAAGACAGCTATAGCAACTTCTATTGACCATGAGGGGCTGCTGTCTGTACCATCCTTCATCGGGGGGCATGCACGGAGCCCATTAGTTTGCTTCCAAACCCCAGTTTGAGTAATCCACCCCCACTTACACAACCAAATACGCTAGCCGTGAATACAACCCACACAATTCAAGAATAATCCTCCCTTGCATCTACAGGTGCCCTTTCAACCAGAGAGCAAGGGTTGGGCCTTTATCACCTGGGGACAATGAGACATGGGACTCATTGAGAAATAAATCCCTGAACTGGCTGGGTTAGAACACAGGATTGACAGGAGCTTTATTTGCGGATATAAAGGTGGTTAGGAGGGTGCAATAGTTTGGTAGGGGGTAGCAAAGCTCGACCTGGAGACTGTGTGGTACTATCTTTTAAATCAGTGCGCTTGGTTGAAACAATTTTGTGTAGAACTAGCTCTCATACGTTGTCTCCCAACCAAATAAATGTTTTGCCCCTTGCCTTTTTCTACCAACCAACCAACCAACAAAAAAAAAAAAAAAGACGGTAAACTTAAATTCCCAGTACGACCTATCAGCGGCCTTCGACACCGTCTCCCACCGCACACTAGTCGCCAGACTACACGACGCAGGCATACAAGGAACAGCCCTGGACTGGATCCGATCATTCCTCACCGGAAGAAGCCAAAGGATCAGACTCCGACCCTTCCTCTCCGACCCCACGAAAATCACCTGCGGAGTCCCACAGGGTTCATCACTGAGCCCCACCCTCTTAAACATCTACATGGCCCCCCTCGCAGCCATCGTCCGACAACACGGCCTCAACATCATATCCTACGCCGACGACACCCAGCTCATCCTCTCCCTCACCAAAGACCCCAACACTGCCAAACTTAACTTCCAGAAAGGAATGCAAGATGTTGCAGTCTGGATGACCAACAGCTGCCTGAAGCTCAATGCCGAGAAGACAGAAGTCTTCGTCCTCGGTACCACCCCTTCTGCATGGGACAGCACCTGGTGGCCGACCGCCCTTAGAAGCCCACCTACCCCCTCAGACCACGCCAAGAACCTCGGCATCGTACTCGACTCATCACTCACCATGAACCGACAGGTCAACGCCGTCACCTCCAGCTGCTCCAACACCCTTTGCATCCTCCGCAAGACCTTCAAGTGGATCCCCCCTGAGTCAAGGAAGATAGTCACCCACGCACTCATCACCAGCAGACTGGACTATGGAAACGCACTCTACGCCGGCATCAACAAGTCCCTACTCCGCAAACTCCAAACAATACAGAACACCGCCGCCAGACTCGTCCTCGGCATCCCCCGACACGAACACATCAGCCAACACCTACGAAGTCTCCACTGGCTCCCCGTGGAGAAAAGAGTCACTTTCAAAATCCTCACTCACGCCTACAAAACAACGGACCCAAATACCTAAACGACAGAATCAACTTCCACGTACCCAAAAGAAACCTTCGATCTTCCAACCTCGCACTGGCCGAAACCCCACGCATCCACAGAGCCAGAGCAGGCGGAAGATCCTTCTCTCACATTGCAGCCAAGACCTGGAACGAGCTACCGGCAGACATCAGACGCGCCCCCTCCCTGAACACCTTCAGGAAGACCCTCAAGACCTAGCTCTTCGGCTAAACAGATCTGCGGCCCCCCTCACGGGTGAGTAGCGCGCTTACAATTCCCTGATTGATCGACCTAATCTTGGATGCCCCCCAGTTTAGCAGTATGCCATCTCGACCCATAACCGTTTTGATGGCCCGGCAATGCTAGATGGAGTTGATTGACTCAGCGTGGAACCCTCCCTGGTCTTTAGCCCCTTGAACCTGTGGTTCTTACTTTGTGTGCCCCCATGAGCCCGGAGGGCGCCCCATGTATCCTGTCTCCCACGGTCTTTTCACCATCAAGTAACCAAGTAATTTAGATGCCTCACCAATTACAGATACTATCCCCCTGTGAACCCAAAAATCAACTATAACCATGACTGAATTTTGGAATGTTGTGGGACTACGTAATAAGACTCAGATTACTGAATGATCGGATTTCGGAACCATATTTCAAATTGTATGCCTAAAGGATACCTTGGCCGTAGAGCCGATTCATGTAATTGGCTACAGAACCTACCACACTCCAGCTGTTATGTCCAGTTCTGGCAGACCAAAGGGCGGGGGAGGGGGGGGTCGTAGGTACTTACGTGCCAAATCGTTTGACTGTTTTGAATGTTTCTAATATAACATGGACTGTGCCTAAACAGTATTATCAGATTACAATGGAAATTTCATCATCTATTTTGTTAGTGGTGGTTAATTTTTATAACAATGCTTTTGATGCCTGACATAATGACCACCTTCTGGCAGTCTAACAGCAATATTGAGGTCATCTGCAATGACACTTCCAGGGAACTTGACCCTTCCGGGGGGGCAATTTTAATATATACTTTTGCCGGTCTTCTAAAAAGATATGTGGATCAAACTTGGACAATTGTGACCAGAGCAATTTCAACATAATTGATATGGAGATAAACGGAACGATTTACTCTTTGAATAGGATTTGGCCTTTTGTAGTAAACTATCCAATCCACAAGCTCCATTTAAATGTACTTGTAGAGGAGAGAACATAGTTATAGATTTTGTGTTAATCTCCAATGGGCACTCAGTTAGGGCCTTAAATTTTACCACCGATACAATATCGATTAGTGATCATTTCCCCAGAGTGTTCATCTTAGCAACCAGTCCAAATCCCATCCATCCATCCATCCATCTCGTATAGTTGACATCATCGAGATTGCCTCACTGTATAGATAGATATTCCTTGAGATGGACTCAACTCTAGTCCGGCAGAATTTTAGAATATTTAATTATAACTCATAAAAAGGCATTTGAGCCCTATTTAGATGGCACTACTGATCCTAGAGTAGCTATTGAAGCCATTCTATCTCGAAAGGGTTTAAGGCAGGCCTAACTGCCACTAGGAGGTGCTCAACTTCTGAGAGAAAAGGGTGGTTTGATTCTTTATGCTCGAAAGCTCACAGGAAGCTTTGCAAAAGTCGCCTGGAGGTAAACTAGATGTACAGGTGGCCAGCCCAGACGGGAATATAAGTTAGCTATTCAGCAACGAAAGAAAGATTTAAAGGAAGAAGCTTGGGAGAATTTGCACAAAGGAAGCCTTAGTAATTATACCAGGGCGTTCTGGCATGTAATTAACTCTCCTTTTCTGAGAGCAGGAGATGGCCCTCAATTGGAAATCACCATTTCCGAGGTCGAATGGATAGCCCACTTCTCCACTATTTATTCAGGGCCAATTTACAAGTTTAGCATGCTGATGAGTCACCTCACAGTATCATCAGCCTCTCATTCACTTTAAAGGAGGTGAATGGAAGGGGGGAGCCCTGGATCTTTTTAAATCTAATCATCCATTATGGGGCCCCTTACTGATCTTGGTTCTAGACGCATGCTGCAGGGCAGGTTTTCTGCAAACGTGGTTAGAATACCTCATTGTTCTCATTTATAAAAAGGGTGACCGCCATAACCCTGCTTGCTACCGTCCTATCTCACTCCCAGATTTTCTGGTAAAGGTAGTCGGCCGCATCATCTTGAATAGACTCCAGGAATGGGCAGAATCTAATGAAGTTCTTTCAGATTTACAATATGGATTCCGGTGTGGGTTAGGGACAATTGAACAAGGACTAAATCTTAAAATTTCAATTGGGAACTACACCCAAGTTAGACGTGGTAATATGTTTTTAGCATTTGTTGATCTAGCCTCTGCATTTGACTGCGTTAGCCATCAGAAGCTGTGGTCCATTATGACTGATTTTGGTGTGGATCGACATATTACTCAGTTTCTGAGGGAGCTGTAACCAGAGAGCAGGACCAGAGTATGGTATGGTGTTGAGGAAGAATCCACAAACTTTTAGCATAGAGGACAGGCAGGACTGCATGCTTGGATACGTTGTGGCTATTTATTCAGACTTAGCTGGGCTTTCTGGTGTTCCTCTTAAGGTCTGAGGACTTCTAAATCCGGAAGTATTACTACTTGGAACTGTGGCACCTAATTTCTATCCTAATTACTGTTGTTCTACTCATTGTACAGATATGCTTTGCATACGGTGGAAATGTAATTGATATAGGCCGTTGCTTATATTACTAACCTACACATCGATTATACAGCTCTCCCATTTCACCACAGTCTTTGCACTGACTGGCCCAGAAGATGGGCAAAAGAAGTGGCCCATCTCCACCTGTAGCATCACTGTATGCTTGGAGAATGTAGGGGTGGCCTGTGCTAGTCTCCCAATGGCCCTGATCATGGCGTCCATTCACACAGCACCTCTCCCCGCGCCTTTGAGTGTTCCTGTCCTCCAACATTTTCGTGCAGTTTCTCGATTGTACCCGTTAGTTGGTCCATTTTTGTGTCTATGCGGGCCTGATTGTCTGCCAACTGATTGGCCACTGTGCTGAGCCCCAATGTTATGGACTGTTGCATTACCTGTAATTTCCGGTTAACCATCTTAATTTGTTTGTGATACAGGAGCTGAACCTGCAGCATTGATACCACAAGACCAACATACACCGCTTATTGTTCGGCAGTTGCCACAGGCCCAGAAGCTTGCGATGTGTGAAGGCGCCTATAGCCATACAGATTGGAGCACTCCTGACAACTGGCTGCAGGGTTGAAGTGTATGTCATTCTCACCCTCTAATGATAGTGGCTGTGGGGAGAAGCAGACACTGCTGGAGTGGCCATGAGATGTAGTGGGCACACACTCAAGCACTCCAGCTTCTTCATCCTCATCGGTTGGGCCGTCAGTGTCTTCCTCAGGTTCATCTAATTGGATAATGGAATTACCATTAAAATATGTTATGTGTGCAACACATTTTCATTAGTCATACCAAATTATTCTTAACATTTCTGCCTACACTGTTACTATGTATGACTACAATTCCCATAATGCACCATGTGGGATTTTTTTTACACCTGGAATAATTCCATGCCAATGTCACGTTCAAGCCCAGAACTATTGCCATATTAAAGGTTTTGCATTCACTTTGTGAGGGTACAGGCGCAGACGTGTTCAGGTTGGCAAATCCTACGACAGCCTCTGGCTCCAGGGTGGCCTCCACCATTTCCTCCAGCATCATGAGTTGGGGTACAGTGGATAGTCCACCTCCTGTGTTACGAGACTCACTCAGCATGTTGCAACCTTTTCCTTTGTGCGGGAACGGAGTTAGTACCACCCCTTGTGAATCTCTGCGACAGAGCGCAGTGCCACCCCAACAGCATTAATCTTCTGCTGCATCCCCTTCCATATCTTGTGACTCTGGAACATTCATGGATGCCCAGCTAAAAAGGAGGTTGTGGTTGTTGCAACACTCCTCAGTGAGACTGTCCAGTTCGTCTCAGAAAACTTCAGTTTTCTCTTCCTCCCCCCTGCTTCCTTCCCTTGCTCCTGGCTGGCCATTCCTTGCGTTGAATGTCTGCTGTTTGGGGGTCCTCAAATCACTGCCTGTGCTCTGCAGTTCTCCTGCCTCCCTACCTGGCTGCGGGGATCCTGACTTCCAGTTCCACGGCTCATTTCCCTGAACCAGGAAGCAGAATCTCAATTTATTTTTAAAACGGTCGCTATTTGCGACTGCATTTGCAATTTGTGAACTATTAGGTAATCGCAAACTGCGATTTCCTATTTTGCGATGACTCGTTTCTGAATCACTAAAAATCGGGAGGCCAGCTACTGTACATGCCATTTAGCGATTTCTTATTTGCGAATTGCTCAAATTCGCAATTAGGAAATCGCTAAATGGTTTTTTCGTACATCTGGCCCTGAATTTCTTATCTTTCTCTCCCATTTCCAGTAACTGGTATACTCTGGAATTAAACAATGTCAGCAGATTGAGCATCTAAGCTGGCTACAACTGCTAAATCCTTGCGTTTCTTTGTCTACTCAAACCTAAACCTCAAAAGGTCATTGGCAAACTAAGGCTTTGCCCAAATGATTTCATCCCACGATATTAAAATCTATCCTCCCCACCAAGAGTCAGTTGAGGCTATGGTAATCTCCCACGTTTCTCACAAAGACCAAGAAACAGGACCACATAATCCCTGCACTTGCCCATTCTATATGGTTCCAGAGAGAAGAACTTTGCTCTATGAGAGCAGTTTGCCTTCCATGTAACGTAAACTCTAAATTTCTCCCATTTTTTTGCTCCCTTTGCAGCAAAAAAAATAACCCTCCACCCCACTCTAAGAATGAATAAGTTACAAGCGCTATTTCTGGAACAGACTATCTAGCTGCAGAGTCATCATCTTTGAAATATTACCAAGGTGTCAGACTGGATCTGGAAACTTTTCCATAGTACCTCTGTGCACCAGAAGGTGGTGTCTTGTGGCTCTGCACTGACTCCATTCCGCTCCTGAAGTGACGTGCGGGCCTATATAGGCACCACTCCTGTGTGCGGACGTCAGTTGCTTTCGAAACTGTCCCCGCCTCCCGACAAGGAGCCATAAAAGTAAATTGATAGACCAGTGTGCAGATTCCTGGTCCTGGAATCTTATTAACGGGCAGAGTCCAATCACAGAACAGGGAGGGTCAGTCGGGAATTTGCAGCTAGCCTCTACCAGAAAGGGCATTACCAAGGCGAAGTGACTTGTTCTTCTGATAGAGACTTGTAACTGTAGATTCCACACCTTTGGAATAGCTACCAAAGAAGTACTTTATTGGAGGTGGGCTGTGGAAGGACTCAAACCAGAGAGTCCTATAGAACCAAGCAGGCAAAGTGCTCTTCTCGGTGGACTTGAAACAGACAATAGGGCTTCAAGAACGTATGGAGGGACACCCACGTAGCTGCCTGGCAAATGTCTAGGACAGGGACAGCGTGGTAGCATCTTTGGCCCTAAAGGAATGGGCTCGCAGTTCTTCAGGAGGCTGCTTCTTTGCCAAGGTGTAGCAGATCTTAATGCAGAGCACTATCCAACGTGCGATGATATGCTTCTGCACAGTTTGCCTATTTTTCACCCCACAAAGAACGGATTGTCCAACTGGTGGTCTCTGGTATGATCAATGAAGACGGAGTCTCTCCTCCTTCTTAGAGGGGGGAGGTAGAGCACAGAACACCAGCAGGGTGATGGTTTGTGATGGACGTGGATCCGCATCACAACTTTGGCAGAAAAGATGCCCTAGTTCACAGAACCAGCTTATTAGGGAAGAAGGTAGTATATGGTGCATGAACACAGAGCCTGAAGCTCACTCACGCCGTGCTGAAGGATGGCAACTACAAACACAGTTTGGTGGCAAGGAGCCATAGGGGATGGCTGTGGAGTGACTCAAGCGGAGTACAAATTAAATAAGTAAGGACAAGATTGAGATCCCATCAGGGGATAACGAAAGGGAGAAACAAATACTGCAGCCCTTTAAAAAAACATCACAACCATTGGTTTGAATAATGAATGCTGATCAGATAACCTTTGTGTGTGCCCAAAGCAAGGCCTACTGGAAAGGTGTGGTATCGCCGGAAAGGCATACAGGAGTCCTGAGTGCCTCTTAAGACTGGATGAGTCTCCAAGTAAGACACGCCTTGGACACTCTAATGCATCAAGTGCTAATATTTCACATTCTCAGCAAAGCAAAGGTTCTCCCCATTCCCAGAAGAGACATTGTGCCACCTCTGGGTGTAACTGCCACTCGTGATCCTCTACAAAAAACAACAAGGTGGTGGATGGAATGTTTGAATTAATCTCAGCCACTGGCAATCGCTCAGAGCCCACCATGCCATCTCAGTTTGGACCGAGCCTATGCAAATTAGTCTGGACTCTGCTCCTCATGGGAACAGTCCAGTCCGAACTGCCAGACCTGGTCCTCCCCGAACTGGAACACAAGCAACCTAGGACCGGTTTCACCCTAGTCAGGGCTCTTCATCCAGGTATAGCTTGGTTCCAGTGGCACAGTGAGCACGGGATCCACGTCTGGGCATACCTTGCACACTTAGAGCAACAAATGCAAAAACAACAGAGGAATGGATGGAATGATTGAATTAAGATCAACCACTGGCAATCGCTCAGGCTGCATCCCAATACTCGTGATCCTCTAGGCGCACACAGCTGAGTTTGTCCGCCTTGGTGTTCAGGGAGCTCGCTAGGTGGTTCATCACTAGGCAGATTTTGCCAGTCCAGCCACTTCCAGAGGCACATGGCCTTCTGGCATGGTATTCATGACCCCACCCTGCCCTCTTTGTTGCAGTACCATATGGTAGTGATCCTTCCCGTGAGCATCTGCACAAGCCTCCCCTTCCTTGGATTGAAGGAAGGCTTTCAATGCCAAGTGGAAACCCCTCAGCTCCAGAAGACTGATGTGGAGCTGCGACTCCACCGCAGACCAGAGGCCTCTGATCTCCTTTTCCAGATGGCCACCCCAGCCCAGAGTGATGCATTGGTCACCATCAGCTCCGGGTGGGGAAGGGGTCTGCCGCTGACCCAATCGCAGTCCAGTAACCACCACTGCAGATCTTGCACAGTCTCTTCTGAAATCTGAACATGGTCAGAGAGTTACCCTTGATGTTGTGTCCACTGGGACTTCAGATCCCACTGCAGAACCAGCATGCGCCACCTGAAGTGCTGGACCAACAGGATGCAGAAGGTCATTAGTCCCAGCACACTCAGAGGTGACGTCACTAAAATCCAGGACAGAGGCCGAAACATCAAGATCACAAACTGAAAGACGTGGACTCTTTCCCAAGGAAAAGGCATGAAACCAAACGGTGTCCAGAATCACTCCGATGAAGCGGAGCATCTGGGAAGGATTCAGGTGGGACTTTGGTCATTTTTGGGGTTCTATAAATGTGCCAGAGGTTCGCCATAGTCTGGAGCTGGTTGTCGACTGCCTGGGGCAAGCCCACCTTTAACAGCCAGTCATTGAGGTTGGGGGGGAAGTCTGGCACACCTGTCCTCCGAGGGTGTGATGCCACCACCATCACTTTCGTGAACACCCGAGGGGGCACTGGTGAGACCAAAGGGGAGCACAGTGGAGTAAAAATGCTCCTATCCCACTACGAACCACAGGTAGCGCCGATGGGGTGACAAGGCAGGTATGTAGAAATAAGTGTACTGCAGGTCCAATGCCACCATCCAGTGTCGAGGGCAGAAACGACCAGGGTAAAGATGAGCATTTTGAATTTCTCCTTTAGGGAAAGGCGGATGGGAGGGGCGGATGTGGATCTAGAATAGGCCAAAGACCTTCGTCTTTCTTGGACACCAGAAAGTAGCGTTAATAACAACCATGCCTGCCTTCTGGGGCTAGCACCCTCTCAACAGTCCCTGTTGCCAAAAGGGCTTGCACGTCCTGCAGCAAAAAGGGAGAGATGGTCCTCCGTCAATCACTGGGTGGATAGTGGAAGATGCGACGGGGAAGCCATAACCTTTGCAAACAATCTGCGGGACCCACCTGTCCACTGCGATTGCTTGCCAACCCAGATCGAATTGATGGATTCTGCCTCCTACCGGGTGGCTGTGGCTCTGCAAGGCACACTAAAGAAGTTTGGCAGGTGGGGCTCTGGGGGACTGAGCAGCACTCTAAACTTGGGCACGGGGGTGGTCAGCACCTCGGCTTCTCTGGCGAAACTGCTGGGGTAGGACAGGATAGTGGTAAGGGATGCCAAAGCCACAAGAGGAACAGTGGAATTTTGAGGCTGGGCAGAGGGGCCCAGAGAGCCCACGGTAGCCTGACGCTTCTTGAAGCATTCAAGGGTCGAGTTAGCCTGGTCTCCAAGCTTTTGAGTCACATCCCATCAAATGGCATGACCATCAGGGAGTAATGGACGTCACCCGAGAATCCAGTCGATCGCAGACATGCATGGCGACAGAAAGCAACAAGAGTGCCTATAACTCACGCAACAGACTGGTGTCCAAGCCTCAACGTATTGTGAACTCGGCTGCGTCACTACCATTTCAATCTCTTGCGAAAAGACGCAGCAAAGGTATTCCAGTACACTTGGGAGAATCACAGGGCCAAACTGGCTGATGACAAGATGCATTTACCGAATGTCTCCACTTGCTTTGATTCCATCAGAGGGAGTGGTGTGAAAATTATTGGGGTTGGTCCAGCTGGTTGAGACCTGAACCACAAGGCTTTCTGGAAAAGGGTGCTGCAGTTCTATATATATATATAAAAAAAAAAAGAAATTTAATTAAAAAAAAAAAAAAAAAAAAAAAAGGCCAGGGCACATGGAGTAGGGCAATGCCGCCTGGTGATTTGTCTGTTAACTGGAGGGCCAGTACAAGGCTTATCCCAAGCCAGTAGGAGGGCATTGGTCCGGGCCTCATTGAACAGGAGGAGAGGCTCAGAAGTAGTCTTGCCCAGTTGCAGGACCTCAGTCAACACACTGGTTTTCACCTACATGGTGAGGATCTGGAGATCAAGGACTTCAGCTGCCCTACACATAGCGATAGCATAGGAGGCAGTGTCTTCCGAGGCTGGGCCTGGAGGAGAGAAAAGAGCTATCTCTGAACAGGTATCTAGCCCACTATCCTCCTGCAAGTTCTTATACCAATTGTCCTTTGCATGGGGCTGAACGAACTCATCACCTTTGTCATAGTCATGAGTCATTCGGATTCAGGCACAGAGCTGGTCGAATTTGGACCAACACTGATTCAGCGTTAGAGAGGACAATCGGAACTGCCAGCTCGGGAGGAAAGGTCAACATCGTCAAAGTACCCAGGCCTGACATGGGTTTGGGTCATCGGAACAGGAGGAGAGGGAGGAAGTGGCTCGGGCGGGTTAGCTGGCACTGAGGACAAACACGCCGGCAGTAGCTCAGCTGGAGGGCCTCTTGGCTCCGTGGGGCCCGAAGGCACGCCAGTGGTAGGGATCCGAAGACCTGGAGCATAGCTGTGTGGAACTCTTTGATCTGGCGCAGCATGGCTGAAAGCTCTTGAAACTTGGGTCGAGCCGGAACAAGCAGCGGAATCCGCTCTAAAGTCGGCCGAGAGCGAGACAGAGATGGGCGGCACCGCCCATACGCTTCGTTCGGGGAGTGGAAAGGCATGAAGGAGCAGAACCCCACTTCAACTTATTGTGTTGTTTGTGCTTATGGGGTATGACAAAGACTAGCTCCATCAACTCCGGGAGCAGGACTGAGCACGAGCCTTGGAGCAGTCCCGACATTGCATCTTCTTGTGCTTGGAAAATACAGTTTCACCTCATGTTCCCAGATTGCCTTCGGTTCATCAATGTGAAGTCTCTGCAAGTTTTGAAGTTGTGCCCCGATCCCTGATACCGCAGAAATTCCTGGTGGGGATCTGTCACGATTATCTGCTTGCAACAGTCCTTCCTGCCTTTAAAACCTGTCATCTTACGGGGTGACATCCCTTGCGCACTGAAAACATTATGAGAAGAAAAATTGAGGTAAGGGTCTCAGAGAGATGAGAATCTCCAGATCTGTGCCTGGTTGCGTGGAAATAAAGAATCTGATGTCAGCACACAGGCATGGTGTCTTTATAGTCCCCCATACGTCACTTCTGCAGTGGAACAGCATCTGTGTGGAGCGACACGATGCCACCTTCAGGCGCCAGCGGTATTATCAAAAAGTTTATGATCCAGTCTGACGCCTGGGGAATATTCCAAAGATGAGGAATTTGCCATTAGAAGTCTTGATCAGAACCCATACTTCACAGATACTCCTCCAGCATCTCACAAAATCTCAAATGTCTTTCTTCATAGCAAGAATGACCCTTCTTTTCAGTTTCAAATCCCTTCTGGAAAACATGCTCCTATAACGGTCTGATGCATTTGGTAACTCCACAGTGAGCCTAGTTTGACTCTTCTTACTCAGTCTACTTCCAAACTATATTTATCGCTTTGTATTTGACAAGATAATTGTTCAGCCTGTATTCAGTTACAACTCTTTCCTGTAATAACTTTACTCTCAATCCTATTACACACACTCTTCTTGTACTCCGCTCCACAACATATAATGCTATTGCCAATATACGCATTGCTGATTTGCCACCTTTTTCTCTCACTGTTGAACCCATCAGTACATCTTTCCTTCTTTCATCCATTTGCGAACTATGCAATTTGTTTGCTGCTCTCTAACCAACTTCTATATATTTCATCATATTTTTGATACACAAATTCTTTCCATTATCAAAGGCCCTTATTATTATTGTCAACTTATTTGCCTTGTTGGAGCTATATCCTGTTGAAGCGTTATCAGTTCAATGAATGCAACATAGGAAAACAGAGACTGTATCCCCTTTACCGGCAACATAATGGTCGCAAATAAACAATGTACACTTCCACAATATGCCCTGGGTGAGTATGAGCCTCATTAGCATAGCAACAGCAACTAAGTCTGTCTGCATCCAAATGCCAAAAGTAAGTGTAGACAGTTGTCTGAAGCAACTTTGGCACTGAACCAAAAACTTACTATAGGATTGAAAACCAATAGTAAGTTTCATATAGTAAATTCTGTTACGGACCAAGGACAAAGCAAGTGATGCCACATTTTTCACAAACAAAATGGTTATTACAGAGCCTATGAACATTGCAAGCACAAGAATACACACATTAGCGCTTTTGCTTTAAATAATTTACGATGCGGGATTCGGAGGCTTTGTCACTACATATAAGTTTTCTGCTCAAAAAGATTGCTATTCCCATTTGTATTGTGTCACTGAATTTCCTTTACATACTTTATTTTATCTTGTGTTGGTGACATGTATCTGTTAAAAACAAATACTTAAGTAGTGCTTGGACAAAAAAATATATATAATTTCTCTATAGTAAACAATAATAAGCTAGGTAGGCTAGATTTGTAGCTCTTTACACTGGGTTACATGACATCACCATAGTATGTCAGAGGACGATTTAATCTTCACGTTCATGTAATAGGAATTGAAGGTCAAAGAGCACTAAATTATGGTAATCATTCATTCATAACCGAGTTGCTGAGGAAAAAGCCCATTTACCCGTTATCAAAAAGATAAAAATAAAAAAACGAGGTTGATTAGTCTTAAAATGGTCTGGTATTCAAAGTAAAAGCAATATTTATTGCTTTGCTTTATAACAGGTGCATAAAATGTTGTTTACACGGTGTTAAACTAAGCAAACTGTTTCAAACAACTGGCTTTAAAATTAAAAACATACAAAAAAAAAATCCAAAGAGATATACAGAACTTTATCCTCCGATGACAATCCTTTCCTGTGGTAAAACAAGAAACGTAAATTTATTTTGAAGGCTTAGTTTCCGGTGGGGTTTCCCCAGTGTCCAACGTCTTCAGCAACCTGAAAAGTCCAGCTGCTTCCCTTATCCGGCTGAACTCAATACAAAAGGCTTGCACCTCTATGAACAAGTCCTGTACATTAATGATTTTGTTCCGGATTAACGACTGGAGAAAGACACAAACAAGACGCACCAATCGGTTCTGCAAAAAAGAAAATGAGATCCTATTAGCTATATAGAACATTTAAAATGCAGAGACAAGGATAGGAAAATATTTAGTTTCAGGCTTAGACGCGCAACAAAGAGTAAGAAAGAAAATGGGACTGCTTCAGTATCTACACGGTTCCATTCCATCATGGAGAACTTAGGAAATGTGGAAAGCTTTACTATGACTGAAAAGGTACAGGTTCTGGTTTAGGACCACCTACAACTAATAGGATTGCACTAAACTGTTTGTTCCAACATAGTCCTTTATTTAACCCTAAGACCCATGATTCTCATGGTTCTGCAGCAGATCAATAATACACCCAGATCCCAATGCAACATGATTGATTTTACATATCCGAATCATTTCCAATTATGCCAAACCAATGGTAATCCTACATCCAAAATCAGACTCAGGATTTGAAATGATTCATGGGTATTCGGGCTGACTTTAGTCATCCTTCATCTATTTGCTTTTTCCAACTTTCTTTTCTATTCCTATTATGCCATTATTTCGGTTGCATGACTGCTGCAAGGATTTTTCCATGATTAATAAAGAAAATCCGAACTTTCCTGCAGTAGGGGGACCCCTTTGTTTGGAGTAAATTGTTTTTAGAATTACCAGGACTACTCCTGGGATACTTTAGATGTCTCAACTTTACAGCAATACTCCGACGTGTGAACATTTACATATTCAGACATGTAGCAAGTGTGCAATTCCGAATGGGTTAATGGAGTACAATGCATTTATACCATTTTACTTTGTTTTGGTTTTTACATAGGAAAACTATTTTTGCCCCATGCAGAAACTCCTTTGCCCACTTCTCTCCAATTCTGGGTATGTTCCTTCCCTTCCCACCTTTAACACAAAATTCCTCCTATTCCCAGCAGGGATAAAGCTACAACCATTGCAGAGTGGGCAGCTTTTAGTAAAAGGTGGAAGAAAATAAACAACTTGTAGGTTTAAGTGTTCACTGCTTCTTGTAGGTCTATAAAAAACCCACCTATCACACCTGAACTTTTCTCTCAACTAAAATAGTGCCAATCTTTTTTTAATTTTACGTGCAAGCAATTCCATCTATACGTTAAAATAAACATTTTGTATATCACAAACAAATTTTTACACAAACTATGATCTAGTGTCACTTGCTTAAGATAGCTTTCTGAACCCAGTCCTCTGACTTAGATCTTGGTTAATTGGAAAGGCAAAATTCAAGGCTACTGGTGAACAAGAGGCATGCGTGTGAAAGTTCTCCTATGAATGGAATGACGAAGTTGAAAGTAGTTTTTAGGTCTCGCCTAGCGTTGCTGCGCACATGCGCAGCTCGCTCGGCGAGATTTATTGTTGATGAGTAGTTTTAGAAAAGGGCTTTAAGCCCCGCCCCTTATTTCCATTGGCTGGCGTCACCATTTATGCTAAACAGTGGCCTGCCATTGGAAATGAGGGTTTTTGGTGGCCGCCCTTTCGCCTCCGAGCCGGACTCGGTGGCCTGCTTTGCTGCTGTCGCAAAGCACTTCTTATCTTTATGGGGCCATGTGTTTCTAATTAGAAACACATGGCCCCATAAAGACAAGAGATCCCCATGCTCCGGCTGCAGCGCGGTCCTCTTTCACTTTCGGGACCGCGCTTGTTGTTGAGAAGCATCGAGTTGGGCAATGGTAACTAAGAGAAAGAATATCGCTTCAAAACAGTTAGCCTTTGATAGGAAGCGCTATAAACAGCAAGTCATTATTAGTGTTTTATCTCGCCTTGGCCTTCAGTCTGTTGTATGGTCCCCGAAACTACCCATCCCCTGCAAATGCCGAACTTTAAATTGGTGTCAATGTTACAGAGCAGCAGCTAGTTTTAGATGGCCAGCGCACCGCTGCTGCTCAGCGAGCTAAACGCTCGCCACTAACGTGATGTGCAGGCGCACAATGCCATGTAACTCATCCCACAGAATTCTGAGCGATTTCAAAGTTTTCAAAACTAGAATCACTGTGCTATTTAATTTCCAGATACATTTGCACTTTTTTTGTTGCTAAAGCTGCAAAAATAAATATAAAAGTGGTTTTCATTTTCAGCTGGTAAAATTTAAATGAAAATGCCATATTAAAGGAATCGCTCTTTAATTAGACTTCCGAAGGAGAAGTTGAGCAGGCTGCAGACTTGTGCTTGAGGGGGGATTTCGGCCATTGCGCAGGAAATGAAGTGCCCACGCTTCGGTCCGTGTGCCCCTGACGTGGAATCCAGCAAGGAATGGACAATGACTTACGACTGTCCGGGTGGATCCGCGCGTTCTCACGCGTACTTTAAAGAGCTGCATATTTAACATTTCAGACGTGGGTGGGTCGGGGTGAGACCCCGGAAACTGCTCCCAAACCTTCCCTTGAAATTCCCCAGTGCGGTTTTTGTTTAGGCTGGGCCGCTTGGCAGGCATGGACACCACCGTGAGCCCTGCGCGAAGGACCGCAAAATAATACCACTTGATTGTAGCGAGAGCGACAAGCACTAAAACAACAAACCCGCAAAGCCTGAATGAATGAGCGATTGAAAAAAACACAGGAGCGAATGAATTCGAGGCTGTACCTTTGTGTCTGCGCATTGAAAAGCATGACACAAGGCCCGCATTCACCAGTGGCGAAGTAAAACCCAACTATTTGTATCCGAACAGGCATTAAAATAAGGATGTAACCACTATATGTTCAACAACCCCCTCCCGACCTCCCAAACGTCTCCCTACAAACTGGTGGTCGACATCAAAGCTCGACAAACATGGCGCTCGCTGTCCGCACTTGCACTGTTTACGAAAGGCACCTCTTTGTTTCGTTTGCTGGCTGCTTTAGTGTCTCTGTCGTTGGCAGCGGCTACGTTCGGGATGCAGACATGTTTTGGGGCTATAATATTGCCAGTCCAAATGCAAAACGGACTTCATTCAGAGTGTCGCTGCCCACGTCAGAAGGCCACAGTGGGCCATGTGGTCGTCGCTGTATTGTCAGCCATTTAGTAATATCGTCAAAACTTAAAGCCAAGCTGTAGGAGTGTAATTGTTATTGTGCGCTCGGATTCCAATCAGCAAGCTGGTCTCCAGCTTAAATTGTTAAACTCATATTTGATACTCTTCTGCTCAACAGGTTATTAAAATACTGTAAGAAATGAGGAAGCAATGCAAAAAAACTTCATTTTTCCTACATTTTAAATGTTCTGTTTGTGCAAAATTTCTAGAATCACCATAAGGGCTTCTTTGCATTTTTAATTTAGTAACTAACATATGAATACATTTGCATATTAATTAGTTGCAGATTAAATCATGCATACATAATTGCCTCCTTACTGTGTTTAATGTTTGTCAAAATCTCCAGCCTGGTTTGATGGATGTCGTATGAAAGATTACAATTTGATGTACCCTTGAAAGTATTTATGCCAATAATGCAGGGTTTTTAATAGGAGGAATCTCAAAAATGTATCTAGCTCCTAATAAACATGTAAGGTAGGTGCAGATCCCTTTGACTGGAATTTAGTTTGTTCCAAATCATTTACAATTCATAACCATTAATGTTTCTGCTAATTACACAGCATATGTCTGTTAACCATTATAATGCTAGTTCTCGGACTGCAGTTTCTGTTTTTTAGTCAAAGTTGTATATATCTTTTTTAATTTCTTCCCTTCTGTGCTTTTGCATTGTCCACTTTTTTAAGCGTTTTATCCGGGGAGTGCTTGATGAGTTGTGTAGTGGAAAATCCAAGCCAAAATCCCTTCAAGGGACTGAACACATCAACAAAAGCCATAATGGTGGTGGAACCTTGCCAATGACTACTCCCATGCAGCCATTGTACACCATATGCAAACGAACACACGTTCTATACTCATGCTCGCAATACACACATACACAGTTACACCTGTGTAGATGCTACACCTACATTTATCTCATGAACCCAAATTTTACAAAAGAAGAACAGGCTTGGCTTTTTAAGAACAACTACAAAATCTAAGATTTTCAGTCTGTAAACAATGGCGCTGCACTGCAAGCAACGATTTCAGTTCTATGGTTCCCAGACATCAACATAGTCCTCCTTTTTGATTGGCTAGACTCTTGGCCTTTATGAGAAGCAGTTGCCCTAGAGATTAATAATGTTCAGCTGTAGGTTACTGAATGTAGGCATCTGTTTCGATAGAGCTGTTAGAGTAGCATTTGTGATCCTTCCTTTGTTTGTTCTTCGCTCATTTATTTAATATTTCTCTTACATGTACAGGGCATTTTTGATTTTATGTCCTTTGTATAGTGACTGTCTGTTTTTCCAGATTCATAACAATTTTGGCTCCTGCTCCTCTTCCGTTTGGAAATGTAGTGTGAACTGCACTAATCTGAGGCGAGCAGTGTGTGGGACGGACAAGAAATGACTGATCGATTTTTCATGCAGGGCCAAAAATTGCTGCCATCATGTTAGATTGATCTGAGACAAGTTAAAAATGTTCTCAGATGTAAGTGTAGGAGCAATTTCATAAATGTTATCCAAAGGTTGGTGCTCTGTGACGCAGGCTTGAGTTCGAAGTTGGTGAAAATAACTGATATAAAAAATGGAAGGGTATAGCTGCCAAGTGGTCCTATGTCGGGGATACCTACAGCCAGTTGTGAAATCCTAACCAATAGTTTGAACATTCTGGAATTTAGATTTCATGTTGCATTTGTTGACTCCATATGCAACCAGTGGTTGGACAAAAAATGCCGAACTGGCTAAAGGTGTCACATATAACATGGTGTCACTTGGTAACCAAGGAGGCTCAAAAACGCATATTGCTCAAAGAAGAATATAGTCAATCACCATTTGATATATTGTTGTGGTTGGCGAGGACAATTTATATTAATTCTGAAAGTGTCTCTTGATGCTTGTATTATATATGTTGTGAAGCAGGATTATCATCAAACAATGCATGCTCAGGATGTATAAAGGTCATATATATATATATACAGTTGTGTTCAGCTATAGGGGACAGAGCAGAATGATGGCTGCGAGTCTCACTCCTCGGAACACAGATTCACACCAGGAGTAGTTCTAACACCTGTAACGAGTCTCGTAGCCGGAGAGCTGCCTCACGCGTGGAAATGCAATCTGACACCGGGCGAACTATGGCATATCTCGGAGTGCAGTCTCACACCATGCAACTAGGGTGCTGTCTCTCATCGGATAGTACAGTCTCACGGCCGAGTGGCTCCCCGCACCTGAGAATATAGTCTGATGCCAGTAAACGTAGTGTCACGCCTGGAGTGCGGTCATACCTGGTGGTACACTATCTCGCTTGCAGTGCTGTCGCACCCCAGGGATTTAAGTGTCACTTCTGACTTCTTTCTAACATATGGGAATACAATCTCAGCCTGGAGTGCTGTCTCACACTTGGAGTGCCGTTTGCCATTTGGTAGCGCAGTCTCAAAGCACAAGTGCTCTCTCTCACACTTATAAATGCAGTCTCACAGAAGGAGTGCTTTCTCACACCTGGGAGTGGCGTCGCCCATTTGGGAGCGTGGGCTCGGCTCGGCTCTTCGGTGCATTCTCACCCCTGGGGCTGCAGTCTCACACTGGAGTGTTGTCTCACTTCTCACACTTGGCATGTCTCCGCGGCTATGGATTTAATGTATTCGCTAGCCCAGGAATCATCGGGTGCTGACAAATATGAACTTTATTTCAACCCCCATAAAACTCACTGCTGTGCGCACTGTTTAATGGGGGCAAACACTGAACTCGGGGCCAGACTGGCAACCGGGTGTTTCATTCTAAATAAACAATGCAAAAACAAATGGTTTTAAAGTACGCTTTATGCATGCTTTAAAACCATTTGTTTGTGCACTGCATGTATTAGCGCAGCAAGAAAGAAGTGGCCAGCTGGTCCCCCACCCTGCCAGAGGACTGAAACGCCGGTAGCTAGTCCGTGCTTCCTTTGGTCCGTGCTGGGGTCCCTCATCTGCCAGGTGGGCGCAGGGTACGGGGTGCGCTTTACACAGCCTGCTCCAGCCGGGGAGGGCCGAGCAGCGCTGCCGGGCTGCAGGGCAACGCTGGACACCACCGTGATTTTCAGCTGCTTGATGACGGCGAGGAGTAGGAGCAGCACCAGCAGCACCACAAATAGCGCCAAGTACAACAGCAGGTCTAGCGGAGGGGCCAGCGGGCAGACACGTTTTAAGGCACGGGCAAATTGGGCCAGGGCCCCAGCCTTTCAGGGGGCCCCCTGATAGATTTGGCTCTGATCTCCACACAGACCCTGAAGACCTTGAATAATTTGCAAACATACATTATTTTAAATACCATTTTTCTTTAATTTGTTTTAATACAGGTAACGGGTGTGAGTCTATTACATTTTGTAGAGAAATGTTGCGTTTGTTTTTAACACCATGCAACATCTATAAACAAGCATTTGCAATGCAATAGGTCTCGCATTTACGGAGTTTAAGCTATTGGCATTGTAATGACAATGCCTGTTTTATGTTTTAAAAATGAAAACAAAAATAAAAGGCATTGTCATTTGCAATGTCAATAGCTCAAACTCGCGTAAATGCGAGACCTATTGCATTGCAAATGCTTGTTTCTCAAAGCAGTCACTGAAGAATCGAGGACAACTGCGTAACGAGATAGAATCTCACCTCAAATGCTTTTGGGCTTTAATGTCTAGAATGTTCCCTAGAAACGGTGCTTTCTAGGAAGTGATAAGAAAATCCTTCTCCCAGTACAGTTGACCTGACAGAGTAGCTTAGCAGACGGCCAGAGAGGTTCCTGTGCTCCCAAGATGCTGCGCCCTACTATAGAGTCAGGCAGATACAGGTAGATGAAGGCTGAATGCTTCCATATCTCAGCTCACTGCATCTTTCCCTTCAACTCTGAATTAGTGTGGCAAATTAGTCTCCCTTCAACGTCTCATCTCCTTGATTTCCAATGACAACTTTTAGTCTTACAAAGATTAAATAATTATATAAAAAATAAATCAGTGGTTTACAATATTCCATTATGGAAGTTATGAGTTGTGGGATCAATTTGAAAAAGTTGGACATGAAATCTAGGTGGATTGTCTGTCATCCTATGGCTCTTAGTTGAAAAATAAATTCTGAAGAAGCTTGTAGTAGCATACAGCTCTATGGATTTTTTTTTTTTTTGCTGATTCAGTGCTAACTTAGGCCTGTATTGCCACGACAGGCTCCGAGAACTACTGTATACTCATAAGGACGTCCATACCTTTACAGAGATGAGTTCAGCATTTCTTTGTACAGCTGATATACAAATAATGGTGAAGGATCAGTTTACTTCTAAGCAGCCTCGATAAACTTGAGCTGGATTAACTCTTGACCGCACAGATGTTGTACTTTGACTGCAACAGGATCAACAGGGCAGGTATACTTTTAATGCGAGCATTATACTTCATAGAAGCGATGCCATGCAGTGACAAAGATAAGTTCTAAAATCACGGTCTCTGCTCTTATGGAGCCCAACACTTGAAAGAACAAGCTCAGGGAAAACTAGAAAATTGGTTTATAAAATCTATCCGTAGCATACTCTGGAGACTCCACGCCCCACAGCCTTCTAAGATTAGAACTGAGCCTTCAATTGTTGATTGCTTCAAACCATACCAACATCTTTACCTACTTTTGTGACTATATACATTCCAATGAAAATACATAAACAAGCATTTGCAATGCAATAGGTCTCGCATTACTGACAGTTGGAGGTATTGGCGTTGCAAATAATAATGCAACCCCAATAGCTCATACTTTCAGTAATGCGAGACCTAGTGCATTGCAAATGATTGCACAGTGAGCCAGGAACCAGCATTGTATGTCTCAGTGCAGTACCGAAAGCTGCTCCTATAGCTCCCTAGTGAGCAAGGCACCAGCACTGCATTTCTAGGTGCAGTACCGCAAGCTGTTCCTAGAGGTCCCTAGTTAGCATCATAAACTTTGAAGATATGGTAAATACACACTACCTATAATGCATTGCATGCAAGACAGTACCACGAGTACATTCAAATAGCTATGTCCATATATACAATTAATAGCTTTGAAATGTGACAAAACAATTATTATATTCATTGCGATTGGGTTGCACTCTATGTGGAGCTGATGAAGGGAAATTTATATAAGGTCTAATTTAAATGTGAGATGCGTAGGTGCAGAACCGCAAGCTGCGCCTAGAGGTCCTTAGTGAGCATCAAACTTTTGGTCACATATGGTACTCCCATAATGCATTGCATGCAAGACAGTACCACGTGTAGGTGCATACCGCAAGCTGCACCTAGAGGTCCTTAGTGAGCACCATAAACTTTGAAGGTATGGTAAATCCACCCTACCCATAATGCATTGCATGCAAGACAGTACCACAGTACATTCAATATATACAATTAGTAGCTTTGAAATGTGACAAAAGAATTATTATATTAATTCCGGATTAGGTTGTACTCTATGTGGAGACGATGAAGGGAAATTTATAGAAGTTCTAATATAGATGTGTAGGTGCAGTACCGCAAGCTGCGCCTAGAGGTCCCTAGTGAGCATCAAACTTTTGGTCACTGTCTCTCTTAAGGAAGTGCTACTAGAACAGAAAGCTACAACGAAGACAGGTCTGACCGCGCAGATTGTCTCCAGCTATATTTTAACCTTTTTAATCGCGCCGCTTACCTGCTCATTATTGTGCCTCCCTGGTCCGCCGCGGCAAGTGCAGTTTGTGCGGCGGGAATAAGCACCACCATTTTAGCCTACAGTGAACGCTAACACTAGAGGTCAGCGCTCCACACGCTATCGCGGTCCCGCCCACTTCCTGTCTCTCAAGGAAGTGCGCAGAGCGGAGGCGCAGCGGACGCGCGCAGTGGCCAGTCTGCGCCCGACAGTCGCCAGCCACTCTGCCCGTTCTCCTACCGACCTCCCCGCAATCCCTCTATGGCTATACTACAGTATACTAGTCAGGAGCTCCACTCGCTCAACAAAGTATCCCCCCCTGTGGAAGGCAACATCCCCTCTCAAATGACCAAGGGCCCCACGAGCCAGGAAAACTCTCCTCTTAGCGGCCAACCCACAATAGCAAGCAGCAGCGTCAAAAACTCCCCAAATAATACCACAACACCAAAGCACAACAACCTAACGGGCCTATACTGCAATGCCCGCTCCCTCCCAAAACACGCCCTAGAAATCTGGTCCCTACTGGACTCAGAGAAACCCGACTTCTTCTTCCTCACAGAGACATGGCTCCACGAGTCTTCACAACCCGACATCTCCGTAGCCCTTCCTCACGACTATCAATTGACTAGACTGGACAGAAAGGATAAAAGGGGGGGCGGGATAGCCATTGCTTTCAGAACCAACACCAAAATACATACCATGGACTCCCTTCAAACAGAATGGGGCGAAATCTGCATTTTTAAAATAAATAGTACCAGCAAGGAGACCTGGAGAGGTGCACTTCTCTATCGACCCCCAGGCAATAGAGCCCACTTCTCTAGCCATCTAAGAGGCAATTGCACCGCATGTCTTGGCCGCAGAAAACTTCCTCTATTGGGGGATTTTAACTACCACGCAGAACTCCTATCTGACCCACACTCAAATGATCTTACCTCCAGCTTAAACACTTTAGGCCTCAAGCAACTAGTGATAGGTCCCACCCACATTGCTGGTCACACCTTAGACCTATTATTTACTAACTCCCCCCAAGTGAAGATCGATCAATCACTCCCAGTCCTATGGTCCGACCATTATGTAATAAAGTTCCAAATACAGGGAATTCCGACCCAACAATACCCCCCGAAAGAGTCTAAACTAAGCAGGCCCTGGAATAAGATAAATTTAGAGTCCTTTTCTGCACACTTTGTCCCCCTTTCCCCTTCAGAGCTGGTTCTCCCCAATGAGGCAGCCAAAATTTTTGAACAAGCCATCAGCACGACCCTCGATAAAATCGCCCCTAGGAAAAAAGTCAAATGTCCTAACAAACTCTCCCCCTGGTTCACCCCAGACCTAAAAATTGACAAACTTGCTGTTAGAAAGGCAGAACGTAAGTGGAGGCACACAAAAAATACAACAGACAGGATTATAAAACAACACACCGGCACTATTTGGATCATATAGCCACAGCCAAGAAAACATATTTAGGTAATAGAATAAATCAGGCCTCCAACTCTCACAAAGAGCTGTACAAGATTGTGAAGGAATTCCCCAACCCCCCCCTCCTGCCAACCAACGCAGATCGCCTCACAGGAGTGGGTCGACTCCCTTTCAACCTTCTTTGTGAACAAAATTAATGACATTCACAAACTCTTTCCCCAACCGACCGGCATGCTACCAAGTGAGAGACACGCAGAGAACCTCCTCTCGCACGCAAACTCTCTCAGAGAGTTTCGCGTAGTCACTGAGGAAGAAGTATCTTCCACCCTTACTAGGGTTAAATCCGGCTCACCTACTGACCCAGCCTCCTCCCAGATTCTATCCAAAATTGGACCTGCCCTTCTCCCCAATCTGACCAAAATCCTCAATCTCTCGTTATCTCAATCCACCGTACCTTCACTCTGGAAAGAGGCCATAGTCAGACCCATCCTAAACAAGCATTGGCATAGCCAATAGGTCTCGCCTTTGGGACCTTATAAGTGTTTAGCTATGCAACAGTTGATGATGTTGCACCAAGGATATTGTACTGCATAACTAAATACTTATAAGGTCCCAAAGGCGAGGCCTATTGGCTATGCCAATGCTTGTTATAATTCTTAGTGTGCTCTCACCTAACAATTTTAAGATTTAACTAGGGAAAGCTCACCAACGTTTGGTTAGGATCTCAGCGCAGTTCAGACTGACTCACTTCTGCATATGATTTTGGTATGAGCCTTGGAATGATAAAATACAACCCAGTGATTGGTGTAACCAGGCCCAGAACCAGTCCCCTCATAGGTCTGGCTCTACCCCAGCCCTGCTTGAACTTTACAGGCACCTGCTTGTTGGGAAAGACCCACTTTCCATTTGGGCTAGTCTGCCTCTGTCAAATATAAGGTTCTGGCCAATATTCTTTTACAGACGTCCAATGGCGTCATCATACGCAAGTCATCTAAAGGATTTAACACAGAAATTCCTTTGCTTCACAAATGAAACAAGTTGGTTTATTAAGGCTATTGTAGGAGCATAACAAAAACAAAACACCCACTAGGCGTACACAACAAACTTTTTAATGCCCTGCCATCTAGGCTACTTACCTCGGGTGTGCCGTAAACCAGTGTTGTAATGCAAAACGATGCCACCCTGCAGAATGTGGAGAGGGGCCGCAGAGTCTCCCGTATCTCACAGATATATTTGGCCTTTCGCTGAATGGGGTCCCCTTGAAGGCTTGAGGAGCCACCTTGCAGTGCAGGGGCCTGCGTTCCATCCTTGTCAGTCATTCCTTGCACACTCATACAGCACTATTGCCAAATTAAAGAGTGGGACCTCTAGATCGGCATCAATAACAACTTTGCGTTGCGAAGCTGCCTTCCATGGCATGGTTGGCAGACTTAGGACTCATTCATGGGGCAGCAATTGCGATGAAGGTCTGTGCCACATCTGAGGGCACAACCCGTGATCGCGCAGGTTAAATTAATCCTTAATAAACAGAATCCTGTTCAAGTCACCAGGTTCCCGGGGCTGCTGAGGAAATCCGAAGAATAGTGATTGAAAACAACTCACGCTTGGCACACACGGACTCATTCTGGTGCATATCAACATCCGTAGAACATCAAGATAACCTCACCAAGCATCAGTCACCACCATCAGCCAATCCTGGCTTACGTTAACGTTACGTGACCCAAACCAACATCGCCAGACCATTGCGCAACACGGACTCTGATCGTAGTCTTAACAGACACCGCTGTAAGCCGGACCATCAGCTTTGCTAAAACTCTGTGAACCATTCAACCTCACCATGGCCCCGACCAATGAGAACACAATTGGGAGCATGCGTTGATTTTGTAATACTCATTGTGGCATATAAAATAGAATTCTCATTTTGGCGACTTTCTCTTCATTTATAAAGAGCACAATTCTTTGCATAAGGGGCTTTTCAAAAAATCTGCGCGGATTTCTGTCAACATTGGTTGCGTTGGGGTTTACTCTGGTGGCAGGCCTTTTGCATTCTTTTCTCATCAATCACCATATTATGCCAATCTTCTGCATATTTTTGTGTAGAATGTTTAAGGACTGCGCTGCCTTTCTGTAAATAGGTTTACGAATCCTGACCACGTTTTCCCAAAACTAAAATTAAATAGAAAGCAAACCTAATATATATTGCATTTCTAGCAGCGGCTAAAAAGTCAGAAACGCTGTGAAAATCTGAAGGTGCACTTGTGCAATATCTCAACAATATTACACGGCCCACAAAACTCTGCAGAAGAATAAAGTGGACATTATAATACATAAGGTCATCTACAAATTACTCTGCTTCAACCTAAAAACAGCCAGTACCAACATTATGCACTTGAATGTACTGCATCATTTCATATTCTTCAGCAGGATTGAATGTGCCCGGGCTGATTTGAATCGCTCTCCGCAGCATGCACATTAACCCACGGTACTATACCACGAGCTCCAGAAGGGTGGTTGCAGGAAGAAATAAATGAAAACAAACTGCTGCTGCTCCCTGCGGGTCACCGTAATGCAGGCGGACGGCTGATACACTCTCTGCTGCAGCGGCAGCCAAGTGCTCCGAGCACGGCTGCCGCACCCGCTCCCGTGCACTGCCCCCGCCCCTCCCTCCCACATCTCAAATAAAATAGATCAATGTCTAAATTCTGACACTTCTCATCAGCTTAGTTTATGGATTTCCTGCTGATACAGGACTCGCCTGGTTTACGCTCCCCTCCCTCGCCGATGCAGTCCACTGCGCAACCATGTCCAGCTCACAAGCAACGCCTCAAATCCCTAAAATGGCCTCCTCGGTTTATTATTATTTGTCACCGCTTTCTTGCTCTTTTAAACTAATTTTTGCATTTATTATGTCTGTATGGCAAGCTAACATAACAGTGGGTTAATGCGTTTGCTGCAGAGAAGAACTGTGCGCAACCTGTGGGGACGTGGGTGCAAGCGCCAGAAGGGCCAACCCAGGATTTCATTTGCCTGAGGTCGATAAAATGAAACCTAACGAGAGACCCATTTTCGAAGCATATTGCGCCGTAACAGAGGGTGGTTGCAGGGAGAAATAAATGAAAACAAACTGCTTCTGCTCCCTGTGGGTCACCGTAATGCAGGCCGACGGCTGATGCACTCTCTGCAGCAGCGGCAGCAAAGTGCTCCGAGCATAAAATGAAACCTAACGAGAGATCCATTTTCGAAGCATATTGCGCCGTAACTCTGCTCATTGGTGTGACTATGACATCATTGCATCTAGCAGCGCGAGACCGGTTTTCCTTGAAGCGCGGTGCGCGCGCACTGCAGGAATGCGAGGTATGCAGCTGGCACCCGGCTGCGCTGCTGTTCGCTCCCGAGCTCCCTAGGCCAGGGGCGAGAGAAGGAGGGACATGCACCCGCCTTTAGCCAATTGCGTGCTGTCTTTCTTAGAAAGACGCAAGCAAAGGCCAATAGTGTGTGAGCAACAAAAAAAAAAAAAAGCACACGCTCCGAGTTGAAAGTCCTTACTAGAAGCCTCGCAGAGCAGCGCATGCGCGCTGGCTCAGGCGAGACCTAAAAAGCCTACCGCCGACCCTGAACAGCTTTCCAACTACCGGCCAATCTCTCCCTTACCCCTGTTTGGAAAAGTCATGGAATCACTGGTCAATAGCCAACTATCCAAACACCTAGAAAGCAATAACCTGTTGGACCCCTCTCAATCGGGGTTTCGGGCTTTCCACAGCACCGAAACTGCCTTACTGGAGATAGTTGATAACATCAGGCTCTCTCTTGACGCCAGACAATCTGCCATCCTGGTCTTACTTGACCTGTTGGCGGCTTTCGACACCAACTCCCATTGCATCCTTCTGAAGTGCCTGTGGGAGCTTGGTGTCGAGGGCCCCGCACTGAGCTGGCTCAAGAGTTACCTGACAGACCGAACATCCAAGGTCCAAATAGGAGCTTTCACCTCCAGCAGCCTGCCCATTGACAAGGGTGTTCCACAAGGAACTATCCTAAGCCCTACACTCTTTAACCTGTATGTGTCTCCCTTAGCCAAGATAATCAAAGCCTATGGCTTCGGAACAGTATCATACGCGGATGACACCCAACTGCTAATCACCCTTGGACCTGATCCCACCGATACTAAATACAGATTCAAGCAATGCATGACGGCCGTTAATGACTGGATGACGAACAATCATATCCTACTTAATGCAAGTAAAACAGAAATAATGCTCTTTGGTGATGCCCAAAAGCTATGGACCAATGATTGGTGGCCGCCCTCCCTAGGACCCTGCCCCTCACCCAAGACGGCAGCCCGCAATCTAGGAGTGATAATAGACAACAAACTCTCCATGTCGGATCACGTTAACAATGTGGTTCGCACCTGCTATGGTCTATTGCGCAGCCTCAGAAAAATCTTTAAATGGGTCCCTCTATCCTCTCGGATGCCCCTAGTGCAGGGACTAATTATAAGCCGCTTGGACTACGGCAACACACTACTAGCATCCATAAATGAAGAACATCTAACTAAGCTTCAGGTCCTGCAGAACACTGCGGCTAGGCTGGTCCTAAACCTCCCCCCCCGCTCGCCCTCGGCTCCCAGTCTGAAGACCCTCCACTGGCTTCCCATCAGAAAGCGGATCAACTTTAAACTATGCTGTCTGGTACACAAAACCCTCAACAGTAAAGGACCGCAATATCTAGCCAAGAAACTGATAAAACATCAACCAGTAAGAACCCTCCGCTCCACCAGTAAACAACTTCTAACTGTACCTAAGATCCGCACAGTTAAGAACGGTGGCAGATCTTTTTCCAGAACTGCTCCTGTGATATGGAACACATTGCCTCAACATTTTCGCTTGGAAATCGATCATAAGAAATTCCGCAGATCGCTCAAAACCTGGCTATTTTGAGCTCTTTCCCCCTCAGACGGTCTCCCCCTTCCTGTTCTCTCTGTTCTCTGAGTTTGCTAGCGCTATGAGACCTGCGGGTGATATACGCGCTTAACAAATACCAAATACATACATACATATGGTACCCCCTAATGTATTGCATGCAAGACAGTACCATGAGTACATTCAAATAGCTATGTCCATATATACAATTAATAGCTTTGAAATGTGACAAAACAATTATATTAATTGTGATTAGGTTGTACTCTATGTGGAGCTGATGAAGGGAAATTTATAGAAGGTCTAATATAAATGTGAGATGTGTAGGTGCAGTACCACAAGCTGCGCCTAGAGGTCCCTAGTGAGCATCATAAACTGAAGATATGGTAAATCTACCCTACCCATAATGCATTGCATGCAAGACAGTACCACAGTACATTCAATTGATACAATTAGTAGCTTTGACATGTGACAAAAGAATTATTACATTAATTCCGGATTAGGTTGTACTCTATGTGGAGCTGATGAAGGGAAATTTATAGAAGTTGTAATATAAATGTGAGATTTGCTAGCCAGTAAAGTAACCACTGCCAACCTTATTTAGGACCAAGTGAGTGTCCTGTCTGAAGACCTTTAAGAAAATAGTGCCTTGAGGCTGTAATTAAAACCTAGGGCATAACAACACATGCAATTGGGGTGTCTTCATTGGAGGCTACAAAAAGATACAGGAGGTACTAAGGAGGGACTACAAAGCCTAATGACCAATGAAAAGCTACCATTTACAAAGGACAGGGACAGGAGCCAATTAAAATGATGGGCGGGAAGTAGGCGGAGCTTTATGCACATATCCTGAATACAGCATGTCTCGAAGAGACAGCGCAAGCGCTGCCTAGGCGAGACCTAAAAAAAATTAAATAGGAATTAATGTCCACAGAGATGTTGCAACCTTTAAATAGCCAAAGATCTATCACACTACTAGACGAGTACAGATTACTGTCAATGACCATACATTTAAATATGGTTAAGTCTGAGCAAAAACTTAATCACGAAAACTATTTTGGATGCTTAGTTTGCTTTGGACTGAACTAAATTGGTGTATTATACAAATCTTAATTATTTACTACGGACTTACACAGGAAAAAACAACCTTATTTGGAGTACAACATTCATTCACAAACAAGATCTTTCCCAAGGTTTAGGTTATTAAATAGCCCTTTACCTCAATCTGAAGGAATGTGATCATCATCTGAGTTCAAACATAAGCTTTGTCGTCTATATCAATCTAATGACACTATTGAACACATTCGTTGAGTCCGAGTACTTGCACCCTATTTTTCTTAACAGTGTCCAAACAACTGCAGAAGCTACGTAGCCGTTTCGAAGGAAACAAAAACACACAGCAAAGAGAACAATTGGCTGTTCAATTAAGGTTTTTTTACACTTGCTGAAAGACTCCAAGAACTCCCCTACAGAAGAAACCTCTTGTATGGTCAAGTTGTGTTATGTTAAAACTTTATTTAAAGGGACATTGCTTCCAGCGTCAAGATGGTGTTCACACTCTAAGAGTGCTCCGGCCCCTTCTTTGTCTTCCCCTGCCATAAGCTGCCCTTACCAAGTGCACCTCCTTGCCATCGGAGGCCGGTGGGAGCCAGGTGCACCCGACAGAGGCCGCCATTTCCCTGAGTGAGATTCTGGATGACAAACCAGCTCTGGGAGCAATCGCTGGCCATGCCCAAGATGGCAGCCCTTTTGGGACTCCGAGCCCGCTGCTGACTCATCTGGCTGGAGGACCTCCTCCACCTCTGATCCAGGGGCCTCAGTCCTGGGGCACCCCGCTGTGTGTCGTAGGGACCTGTAATCCGGCAGCTATACCCCCCCACCCCGACAACGCTGCATGGCCAGACTCAGTGGCTCAGTCGGGGCCTTCAAGATGCCTGCTCGGCAGCACTGACTCCACTGTTCTCTTCACCTGGCAAACGTGGAGTCACTTAATCACCAGCCCACGGGGTCTCGGAGGTGAGGTTTGCGAGACATTGTTTACTTATCGGCCAGTAGCCACAGTGCTTAAGTCAGCCCCATAACCAAACAGCAAACCAGGTTGCTTTTCTCCTCCATCCTCTCCCCCTCCAATATGGATAACTGCTGCATTATGGACACACCGCCCTGATGTGGGCAAGAGGGGCAATGAGCATTGGATGGTTCGTGCACCTGGTGAGAATTGGAGGCGTGGGTGGCAACCGGGGGTCCCGCCTCACTCCACCTTGTGTTTTTCTGTTCTGCTGTGAGCAAGCCCTTTGACGAGCTCTTAGAGAAACTATAGGATAGCCTGTCCCGGATTGATGCTGAACGTGGCCACAGACTTTTCTTTCACCCACCTGACCCCGCCTCACAGGACCACGGGGCCCCGGCAACTCGTTCTCCGCGCCCCGGCTGCTCATGCTGCCTTACCCTGGTGTGGCAAGCCGGCCGGATGTCACACATTAAGATTCATCTGCAATCACCACTGCCAAAATTACGGGGAAGGACAAGACTCAACAGACCCACTCCTCCCAAACACACATCGACAAGTTCACCACTGGTCCGGTGGGAGGTCCCAAGGCTTCAGGCGAGTCCTCAGGGGTACCTACGACTCCAGATTCCAGAGACATTCCCACGATTCTTCAGGCCATTCGTTCATCGCAGGCCGCAGTAGAAAACAAGATTGTGGAGGTTCACATCAATGTGGCATAGCCACACCAAGACCTGCGCAACGTGGTCGGCAAAGTTACTAAAGCTAAAGGCGGTATATCGGTGGTGGCACATGATGTCTCAGACTTCAAAACAAAAAGGCCTCCCGTCTAATGTCCCAAAATGCAGAACTACGAGATCGGGCTGAAGACGCCGAAAACCAGTCCTAACGCAACAACTTCAGACTGGTTGGCTTCCCTGAAGCTTCAGAGATGCTGAACCCTGCCGAGTCTTTAGTAACATGGCTTGGATCTGGATGCAAACACAACAATTGATGGACAGAATGCAGAACAATGTCATACATTCACCCCAGTACAGAGATCTGGGCCTAAATCCATCGTTTTTTTGCTCACCATGCCATTCCAGTTTGCACCCAGCCATATGCAAATCAGTCTTGACCCTGCACCCAATGGGAACAGTCCAGCCCGAACTGCCAGGCCAGGTCCTCCCTAGACTGGAAACAAGCATCCTAGGACCGGTTTCGGGCTTTCAGCCCTCATCAGCCAGGATAGCTTGACTCCAGTGGCATGGAGAGCACGGGACCCAAGTCTGGGCATACCCGTCCCACTCAGGGTGACAAATGCAAAAAGAACAATTGGACAGAATGCAGAACAATGTCATACATTCACCCCAGTACAGAGATCTGGGCCTAAATCCATCGTTTTTTTGCTCACCATGCCATTCCAGTTTGGACCCAGCCATATGCAAATTAGTCTTGACCCTGGCAGTTCGGGCTGGACTGTTCCCATGAGGCACAGGGTCAAGACTGATTTGCATATGGCTGGGTTCAAACTGGAATGGCATGGTGAGCAAAAAAACGATGGATTTAGGCCCAGATCTCTGTACTGGGGTGAATGTATGACATTGCTCTGCATTCTGTCCATCAACTGTTGTTTTTGCATTTGTCACCCCGAGTGGGACGGGTATGCCCAGACGTGGGTCCCGTGCTCTCCATGCCGCTGGAATCAAGCTATCCTGGCTGAAGAGGGGTGAAACCCCGAAACCGGTCCTAGGATGCTTGTTTCCAGTCCAGGGAGGACCTGGCTTGGCAGTTCGGGCTGCACTGTTCCCATGAGGCACAGGGTCAAGACTGATTTGCATATAGCTGTGTCTGAACTGGGGTGGCAAAGTGAGCTAAAGAACAATGATGGATTCAACCCAGATCTGTGACTGGGGGTGAGTGTCTGAAAAGTTTCAGCGCTCCGTCAATCATCTCCTTGTGTTTGCTTGGATCCTGGATGCCAGCGGACAAGTTATCAACTTGGTTTGTGATGGAGCGGGCACACAGAACATCAACGCTCAAGCCATCTCCCAGAGCCCCACATAGGCCATCCTTCGCAACGCCCGACAAGCCAAAGATTTGCATCATCAAAACTCTAAAATAATGGTGTTCCCTAATTATACCAGAGCGGTGCAGGCTAAGAGGGGGTCCCGCCTATACAGAGGTCAAACAGAAACTGAGGCCATAAACCTATCCTACATGCTCTAGTTTCCCCACGCTTAAAAGTGCCACCTACACCACTTCGAGGACAAGCTTGGAATGACGCTGAACTTAACTTTCCACAGCTTGATAGCTAGTCAGAGATCTTTCCACCAAGGGGTCCACCACTCAACTTCTCAACTGCGTAATGTTTAGGGGTAATGTTGTGGTTAAACGGGCGACTGATGCTTCAGGGGTAGAAGTTTGGGGCAGAGAGCGTTCGGGGGGTTATTTTGGTTTCACTGTGAAGGTTTCAGTGTTCATTTGTTGTTTTACGAATGCCACATCAACACACACAGCGGATTATCCACATCTGCGTACACAGCGATGACTGCTCTGGGCCCCTGCCGCCATCAATGCACGCCATATGTCCCTCTAATTGGCTTTGCCCATTTTCCCATGCTTACCCGAACAGATATCCAGGTACTGTCTTGGAATGTTAACAGACTGTTAGACTGTATTAAATGGTCCACAGTACTGAGCTACGCTCACCGCTTCCTCTGCGTGGTCCTGATGCTCCAAGAAGCTTGTTGGGCACTCAATGTCCCTTCTTGCTCCGTCGCGGGTATATCATGGCTTTCCAAGCCGGCTTCATGCGGGACGTCCGAGGTGTGGCAGTCCTCCTTCACTGCTCCTTCCCCTTGGTAATCCCCAGAGTCTTTACTGACGTTCAGGGAGGCTAGATCTCACTGGAGAGTAGCGCATCAATGCTGTCCTGGATCTTCAGGTTGACTCCACAGGTATCCCCTCAAGACACCGATATCTGGTTTCATTAATTTCACTTTTACTCCTAGATGTTGATTAAAAAAATGCATTGGATACCAACGTTATCTTGCCTCCTGAATCAAACACTTGTTTGTTTCCCATTCACAAGAATATCATCAACTGGACTTCTTTTCTCCATTTCCCACTTCTAAGATTATCTGCCCACACTCAAAGTCAGAATCATCATGATCATCACTTTCCACAACCACCTCTTTGACTTTAATATAGTTTTCACAGACTTTGTTTTTGTATTCACATTGGCAGTGAACTTTCTTGCCACAACTCCTACACAGGGCGTTTAATGTCGGACAGTCTTTATGATATGCTAAATGGCTTCTACTCCCACACCTAAAGCATTTCATAATTTCTTGGTTTTTCTCTTTGACATCTTTAATTTTCTAACGTCTGTTTTTCTCCCTGACCACTTTCTGATCTGCAGACCAGTGTCTATTTTCACCACATTAACATCCTGCATTGCATCTTTTTTTATTACATCTACACATTTTAACGAGTGTTCAAATTTCTTTGCCATCACAAAAATTTCTTCTAAAGTGGGATCGTCCTTGAGCCAAAGTTTATTCCTAAACTTTTCGATGTTACATCGCAACAAGCCTTATTCTTTCAGATGTAATTCCCAAGAACTTACAAGAGGAAGCCAGTTTTCTCAAATCAGTGACATAACTCTACAGATTCACCTTCTTTCTGCACTCTCCTACTAAAGTGATATCTCTCGAGAATGGAACTGATTTTAGGTAAATAATGGCTTTCTATCTTCGTTATGCATTACTCGGTCATTCATTTCGACTGCATCACTGTTAGTAAAGGCAGGGAGGTGATCAAACATTTCTTGCCCCTCAGAACCCTGACAATGCAATAAAAGCTGTTTTATTTCAGAGCTCAATGACGCTCCACAAACTGGCATAATGTTCAAAAACCTTTTTCCACTTATCCCATTTTATTGTAGGATCCCCTGGCAAAGACAGAAAAACGGCGGTGCAGTCACGTTCTGCATATTACTTCACTACCAAGCAAGATTGCCAAAAGGTAGGTTCACAGTTTCACTCTCTCTCACAATACCCAATGTACCTACTCCTTCGCTTTATTAAGGCGTGCTCATCACCGAGTTTGCGCAAGCACCATTATGCAATGTCAGTTTTTTCCCACTTGAGGCGTGCTTATTGCTGTATTTACACAAGCACTACTTACAACAGTTCAAGGCGTGCCTGTAGCCGAAAGATGAAATAAAAGGTGTGAAAAAGCACTTTGAAGCAAAGGCCTGTAGCCTTGACTGGCAACACAAAATTAATGCTTTTAATGGAGCTTAACTGAGAGATCTTCAGTACAGGTACATACGGACATGCCTATCGCTAAGAACAATGTGGACATAATACGCCCCTATGCATTTGGTTCAGATGTTGGAAAGCGTTGTTTTCTCTGGTCGATAGAGCTGGTTTGGGGTGCACATGCGCACAAAGCAGACGGTCTCTCGAGCGGTTACGGTTCTCGTGTAAATGCATGCACAACGGCATAATACTCCCTCACAACAGCAAGATACTGGTATGCGTGCCTGATCGTGCAAAGATCACATGTCTAAACAAAGACGCTCTTCAGTTAGACGCTTGCAACAGCTCGCGCAGGACCGTTCTGCAAGTAATGGAGTAAACAACCCTCTTACCCTTCCTATTAACCCCTTGTGTGCTTCGGACGGCCCCCGGCCATCAGACGTCACGTTGGGCGTGTGCGGAGGACGGCCGGGGGCTGTCCGAACTCTGCCCACTCAAAACGCCCGCACAGCGTGAAAATTCGCGCAGCGCGGAAGGGGTTAAAATCACGAAGATCCCTTCTGTAGCATGCAGTTTCCACAGAGTTGAAATAATGTTTGAGGTATTGAGAAGTCTTCTCCTCTTTACAGCTGTTCCATTATCTTTAAAGGTTCACCATCGTCGCCAGTGTAATATAGTTACTCCTTTCCCCAAAATATGACCTTGAAGCCAATTTGGTAGATAGAATGCTGTTAATTAAAATTGTAGTTCCAGGAGAGACATCCCAGTCAACCTCTCCAGCCATGCTCAAGTTCTCATTCAAAACATCACTTTGTTAATAGAACACAGGAGTTAGGGGGTACCAGTGGAATGTGACAGTCACATTCAACTTCAGCTAAGTTATCACACATGTGGCTTCACGCAAAATGCAGGAGATAAAGCAAATGCAGTATTTAAATTGTGCTCTTGAGCCATACCCCAGGAAAATATACCTTCTTTTGTGCTTTTAGAGAGAAGTGGGGGGAAGGAGAGAGAGAGAGCGAGAGAGAGAGAGAGACAGAGAGAGAGAGAGAGACAGAGAGAAAGAAAGACAGAGAGAAAGAAAGACAGAGAGACAGACAGAATATGTATATATACTGAGGGGCGGTGAGTGGTAAATGGGGAGGAAGCAGCACAAGAATGAGAGCTAGAAAACACATGCACTCTCAAGGAATCCTCAATTAGAAGAAAAAAGTTCTCTTAATTTGAATAGTGGAATGATATGTCAGCCAACAAAAACATTTGAAAGATGCTATGCTTCAAGGGAGGGGCACACAAGACGAAGGCAAGCCATCAAACAAGAAGCACGCAGATGACTGACAAATGAAGCTAACCAATGGTAGGCAATGCACGGCACTAAGCCCATTAAGTTCACCATAAGTCTTTCGCAACCATACAGCTTGTGCGGTCAGGTATGCAAGACCTAATTATATACCAGCAACTTCTGAAAAGACAGGATAAATCACCATCTAACGGGATACCCAAAATATAAGCAAAATAAATATCTGGTATTTAGAGTTGCCAGCTACCCCTGCTACAGTTCTCCTGTCCAGCTTGCTCACAGTCCGCTACCCTCTAATGCCTGTCTACCTGCTGCCCTCTGTTTGTGCCTCTGCTCGTTTCTTGCTCTGTTTTGCCTTTTCTGGCCTTCTGTTTTGCCTTTTTCTGCTCATTTTTCTACCTTCTGTTTTGCCTTCTTCCGCTTGTTTCTTCCTTCTTGCCGCCGTTTTCTCAAAACCTGGCTTTTTGATAGAGACCTCACACACCAGCGCCCAGATACCCCCAGCGGTGACCGTGTCACTCTCTACAAATGCCGATTGATTATAAATAATAAAAAATTATTGAACTAGAATTGTCACCAAGAGAAAGAAACTACTTTTAGCTGATTGGGACAACATGCCTAGGCTCTGCGCAGTCAACTGAAGTGAAGGAAGTCACTGGGTAAAGTGGACCAACCCGATGCCGCATGCTGTAGGGGGCCGAAGAAAATTGCAAATAGCTTTTTAACAGAGAATGGACGAAGACGGCCAACCTAAAACCTCTATGTATGTAGATTATCTATGAATTTTATATAAAAATAGTTTGACAAAAGCTACAGCTGTCTCAAGCTAAAGACCTAAAAATGATCTTTACAACAAATAATTTTGACTTTGGGGTTCAAGTTTCACACCCCCTTTTGGGAAGGTCTGACTGATCTACTTGGAACAATTTTGGAAATCTGATCCAGTTCTCTTTAAACAAAAGGCAAGAAGATGGAGATCGTTGTAACAGGTGGTATCAAACTCGAGCTTCAGCTGGCTAGGTAGTTTCTAACCACAAGCTGTGTTGCGTAGCTCATCTTCTGTCTTGAGATTTATTTATGCTGACAGATCACAAGCTATAGGCACAGAAGGGGACACTCAAACTGCCATGTTTTAGAAATACCATTTGGAGCAACAGCAAATGAAGATAAGGACAGCTGTACTGAAACTGAAGAAACCTTCATTGCCCACCACCTTCAGGTCGGGGACCAAGGAAAAGAATGTTACCCTGTAAGCATCTGTTTGTTGCATGTAGTGTTGTAGATTCAAATGTTTTGCATACTCCTGCCATCTAGTGTTGGGATCAGACATTCAACGTTTTTTTTCTTTTCAAAGAAGTCTTTCGAGTCTCGAGATCTAGGTGACTCCTCTGGTCGTAGATGTGCATGGTCACAGACTCCATTGTTAGACTGTTTTTCGTCCAGTGGGTGAGAGTAAGTATGGAGAAGTCTGTACAGAAATAGTGACCATGCAAGTAGAAAAGAATAATGTTAAAGTAAAAGGTATTTGCAATAACCAATGGCTTCTGGGGAGGAGGGCCAGCGCATGTGAATCTACAGCACTACAAGCAATGAACAGCTGCTTAAAGGGTAAGTAACATATTGAGTTCATAGCATGTGTGGCTGTAAATACACATGTGCTTAGACTGTAAAGCAAAGCTCCCCTAAGTGGTGGCTTTTCAGTGGATGGTGCAGAGGTCTGAAACAAAGCCCTGAGGACAGCTTTGCAAACTCTGGCTTACTTTCTTGCCAGGACATCCACACAGTAGTGTTTGGTAAATGTGTCTGGAGTGGACCACATGGCAGCTCTACAAAAGTCTGCAATGGATATAGTCCTCTGGAAACCAATAATAGCACCCTGCTTGGAGTGTGGACTGTGGAGGCAAGATAGGCTTTTTTAGATTTAGCATAGCAATCAATCAAATGCTTTATTTCGATTACTAGAATCATAAAAGCAACAGACAAAAAACACAGACATTAAAAAAAATATATATACAATATATCACATTAATATGAATACATGATTTAACGGAATTATCAGGATAGCTAAAAGATACTAGTAGAACTTTTAAGACCTGAAAATTGATTAAAAAGTTTAAAAGGTTAAAAACAGCTGTATATAAAACCTTATAAAAAAATGAAAGAATAAGCTTTGGACGCACAACCAGACTTGAAATACAAAACTTGAGAGTTAGCGGTTATGCAAGCATATCTGGGGAGATGTACGGAATCAACCACAAATAGGGAAATATATCTCAGGGCGAGGTACTCTACAAAACACAAGCATCTTCACAATATTCATAAATAAGTAAACTCTACAAATTGTTACAGTACTTAGATAGTAAAAAATAAGGTGACATAAATATTTATCCCTCGGCAAGCGTGCTAGTGCCCTTCAATGCTTTGTTTCTGATAATCCAGGCACGGCTCAAAAACTTCGCCACCCCACACGAAAAAAGCACACCTGGGTCGGTTTTTAGGATACGCAAGTCACGTGTACCCATAATTTTACAGACCGGTTTTATCCAGCTAGACCTGGCAACGGAATAAGCCGGGCAAGCAAACAGAAAGTGGGGCATGCTTTCCAACGGAGCTCTGCAGCAAGGACATGCCTCACTTTGGTATTTATAAGAGTGCCATTTTAAAGTGGTTGCGTGGATTGGGAGTGTGCCCAGCCCGAATTGCATGTATAACTGTCGCGTGGAATCTGGATGATATCCAGGTAAGGCTCTAAGCCTCTACACTGTTTGTGGCGAAAAAACTCTTCTGTCAAACTCCCCAATTCTGGGTTGCTCAGCTCTTTAGTATCAACCCAGTTCCAATAAATACACTTAAGCTCTGCCTTGTTGGGTGGTACGTGAGTTTCCCATGCTTCCGTGAGACCCAGCTTGGACAACAACCTTCTAACATTGGATATCCACTTGACCCTGTGCCCCGTGTCTAAGTTAATCACCTCTGTTAGGGCCGCAGCATAATTAGCAAGCTCAGGGTACGCATCGCTCGCGCCCAAAAGAGAAGAGGGCGCAGTTTTGCAATATCCCTGAGCGGCCGTCTGCCCATGTCGAACATCAAGGGAGTTAATGGAGTATTACTGGGAAGCATCACCAGATCCCTCAAGAACTTATTTTCGGACCTACCAATATCTTCGATGTTTTCGAAGCCCCATAGCTCCGCCCCGTACAACGCAGCGGCAACAGCTTTTGCTTCGTATATTGCAAGTGCTGGAGCTATCGGCCTACTATAGGAGGCCCGGTGTTCTTTGCTAAGAGCCACAGCAACACGTTTATGATTCAACAACATCTTAGCTAGGTGCGGCTTCCAGTGCATTTTATCAGAAAGGCGGATGCCCAAATAATCAAACACATTTACCCTCTCTAGTCGGGTATTATTTAAAGTTAAGTCATTTTTAAAAGTCTTGTGAGGATTAAAAGCCATGAATTTTGTCTTATCTGTGTTAATAACCAGGCCCCGGGAGTCGCAGAATAGCTGGTATCGGTTAAGGAGTTTTTGCAACCCAAACGGGGTTTTCGACACCAGAAGGGTGTCGTCAGCAAACAACAGTGTTGGAACTTTCTCGCCCGCCAGGGTTGGTGCATCTGCCGGATCTCCTGGAGGAATCTCACCACCCCATTAATGTACAAGGAAAACAGGGTAGGTGCCAAGACACACCTCTGGCGGACTCCTCTGCTGACTAGGATCTTTTCCGTAACCTCCCTTGAGGGCCCCACCTGACTTGGGCGAAGTTTCCTTCGTGCAATCGAATTAAAAAATCAAGAAGGAGAGGGGGATGCCCAGGTCCCTCAGCGTTGCCACAGTCTTAACCTAGGGACGAGATCAAAAGCTGTTCTCAGATCGATAAAAGCAAGGTAAAGGCTTCAATTACCAATAACAACGACCTTCCAGTATATGAGTAATAACCTGAAGACTTGGTCAATCGTGCCTGTGTTTCTTCTAAACCCAGCCTGGTATTGGGATAGAATGTCCTCCTCTTCAGCCCAGGTCTGTATTCGCTGGAGGAGGACCCTACCTACCAACTTTTGCATGGCATCAATTAGGCTTATTGGCCTATAATTTGATGGATCTTCCCTGTCCCCTTTTTTAAATATCGGGACCACCAACGCTCCTTTCCAAGAGTCGGGAATTGGGGATCTATTGGCTACGCTGTTGATCAGAAGTTGGATATAACGCGACCAGTTCCTGGGATCAGCCAAAAAGAGGTCGCCAGGAAGACCGTCTGGTCCAGGGGCTTTTCCCGACACTGTCTTTGAGATTGCCATTTCAGGCAACGAAAAAGGATTGCTCGTATTCCCAGTCGGAGGAATGTCTGTGGAGTCGCTTAACTCCTCCAGACATTCATCGTCAGGAGCGGAATACAATTTCCTGAAGTGGTCGTGCCATTCATGGCTTGTAATGTGGTTAGACAGAGAGGCAGGATCTCTGCTAATACCCTTACTAACAAGGGACCAGAACTGGTTTTTGTTCTTCTCCAGACTGGCGTCTTTCAGATTCTTCCAGTGAGATTCATCCCACTCTATTCTAGCCTCGTGGAGGGCTTCCCTATACTCCTTTCTCGCTAGTTTAATCGATTCGGTGTTCTTAGACCTGATTGCGGCTGCCAATGCTTGTCTATTTAGTCTGCATTTTTTAGTGTACCACGGGTGCTGTCTTAGCCGGGGTGCCTTTGTGTTAGCATGATTATGGGTGGCTAAAAAACCAGTGCTCAGCTGATCTATGGTACGGGAGTGTGCTAAAAGAGCTCCTACACAGGGTTCGGCAGCCGATAGGGTTGCCAGGAGTGCTTGAATACCAGAGGAGACCACTTCCTTAACACGAGATAGTTTTATTTTGTGTGCGCTGATCTTATGCCATTTCAGATATCTTTTACAGTTTGAGGGAACGATGTCTATAACCGGAGCTGTGGCCCTCCTAGTTTGGTGCGAGGACAGGGTGGCCCAAGGCAATTCTAATGTCAAACAAAGAGGATTATGGTCGCTATCTGTTGTAGTGCCCACATACATGTCTAACATTTGGGCCCACAATTTTACGTCCACTCAGATATAATCTATACGTGAAGGGCAACCTACTCTATTGAAAGTGTTTGCACCGTGTGTGTCTGAGTGAGTTCTGCCATTAGCAGCTCTAAGACCATGTTCAATGGTTAGTGCATTAAGTTGAATTGCAAGCGGGGACCACTTTTTAATAGGGGATGTTGGACTTGGCCCTTTTTTGCAGGTTCACCCCTGAACTTTTTGCCTGGTCTGTGACCTAGTGTTGGTGGTTTTAGGCCTCTGGGCACTTTAGCACTGTGGGCCAGTGTAAAGTGCGTGCGCGCTGAGTGCGTGTGGTGAGATTGTCCGGCCCTCCCATAGGAATGCATGGGGGATATGTGTGTCCATGGTAATTCCTGGTGTGAGAGGAGTGCAGGGGCGAGTTTAGTATGTGCGAACTCGTGAGAATAAATGCTGCGCAATGGTGTGCGCAGATTTATTATAACTTATGAAGAAATGCCACTTCTAGAAGTTGGCATTTATGTGTGCTCTGTGTCTGCCTGCCTGATGTGAATTGCATGTCTGGCTTGTGAGTGACAGGGGCAGGGTGAGTCAGCGCAGTGGTGAATAGGGAGATCTGCATCTAGATGGGAGGGAGGAGTTGCACCTGGGACCTGAATAGGGCTGTGCCTTCCCTCCACAATGCTGGCTCCACCCCTGTGGTGCGTCTGATGTCCCTAGCCTGTCCTGTGAAAGGAGAGAGGAGCTGAGCAAAACAAAGTGCTCCAAAGCTCCCCCAAACCAGTTGCATCTGGTTTTTCCCCAGCCCTGCACCTTTACACAAAGGGAAAAGGGTGTATAAAAGAAGGGGCTGTGACCCCATGAAAATGTTCTTGTTCAGTTCTCTGTGCTTGGGTGCTGTTCCTGACGCTGCCGGGCGTGCTGCTGCTGGGGCCTAGAGGGGGCTGCCATGAGGGCTTGCCTCTCTGGGCCCTGCATTGCCCCTTGATACCTTAAGGATTGATGGGACCCTTTTTCTTCTTCTTTGCAGTCCAGGACCTTTGCTACACTCTTTGGCGCTCTGTGAGCGCCAGGCTTTACCCTAATTATCTCCTGGAGCCAAGGAGCACGAAGGCTCCGCAGCGCTGAGCTGCAATCCTTTCCAGAGGGAATCCCAGCGTAGGGATTCCCCCGCCTTGTGCCTTCAGCGGGAGCCCACCCCGTGTTTCGGCCGCTCTTTGGCTTTAATTGATGAGCGGGTGCCCACCCCGCGTTATGCTGTGAGGATAGCGGGTGCCCACCCCGCTTCCGTGATCTATTCTCGAGCGGGTGCCCACCCCGCGTTTGCCTCAAAGAAACGAATTCACCGCCGCGGCCCGATCGGCCTCGCAGGAAGTCAGGCAGCGTGATGCCCGACGTGGGGCGGGCCTTCCGTTTCCTCGAGGGAAGCCCCGCGCCCACGAAAGTGCCGTCCGGAGCCTCGCTGGCTCCGCCTGGAAGTCCCGGGTCCCAGGAGGGGGCCCGGGTGAAGTGGAGAGGCGGTGTCTGCTTCTGCAGGGCTCCCGTATGCCGGTGGGAGCCCTGCATGTGTACATAAAGTCCCGGGTCCCAGGAGGGGGCCCGGGTGAAGCTGCAGAGTTGCGGCCGAGGCCGCCGATAGCAGCGCGGGGCTCCCGTGATTGAGGAGAGAGCCCCAGCGCCGAAGAGAGGAGAGCAGAATCCCCCCCCAGGAGCCGGTGAGTGAAGGGCTCTATGTGGAGGGGGGGAATGCCGATCCAGGCAGAGTGACACTGCCTATGCCATTAGCGGTCCCGCCGTTGCGGGCCGCTCCAACGATGGGGGCTAATTTAATTTAAAATAAGCCCAATAGGGCCCCGAGGGCACAGAGGTGCAAGAGCCCCTTTACGCGCCTCACAGCTGCACCGCTGTAGCGGGCAGCTGCAACGTTGTGCCTCATTTCTCTAGAGTCTCCCGTGGGGCTCTTTTAGCACGTGTAGTGCCTGTGCTTGTTCTGTGGCTTTTTCCAGCTGCCCTGCCCTAGCGCGGGCAGCTGCAACCCCTTTGCGCATTTTGTTCAGAAGGCACATTGAGTGTCCAGGCCTCAATTGATACTTACAGCTGCCCAGCAAGTAGTGGGCAGCTGCACCGTGTAGGTTATTCTTTCTTAGGGGGACACATGTTTTAAATTTAGGAGTGAGATGCACTCCGTGGCCCCTGACTTTCACAGCTGCCCAGCAAGTAGTGGGCAGCTGCTACGTTTAGGTTTGCGCAGTTGCGCACCCTTGACTTTCGCTGCGTTGGCAGCGCGCCCTGACTCTGTGGACATAGGGCATTTGAGCCCCTTTAGAGATGGCCAGTTGGCCAGGGGGACAGTTAGGTTTATAGGGGCCAGGCCCTAATCTGATCTATGTGCTGATGTGATTTTGGGTGCTAGGAAATGTAATCATGTAGTATGATTTACGCACCCTGTATTAAACCTCTAATGTACTGTTATGATTATGAGGTTCTGCATAATGTTTTTATGCTTGTGATTTTATTATTACCTAATGCGTTTAGGTTGTGAGTTATTCTCTACTGTGCTTTACGCCCCTAATGTGAGTTATACTTAGGAGGTTAGGGTCTAATGGGTTTAGACTTGAGAGGATTGCATAATGTATTTATGCTGGTGAGGTTGGCGCAGAATGTAATTCGCGCCTGATGTGATACTGTGCATAATGTAGTTTATGTTACAGGCTGATGCCAAGTACAGTGGTTACCAGTGATTACTGGTTGTACGTTCATGATGTGTTCTACATTTATTATAAGTACTACCTATACTAAGTTCGCTTTGTGCTGGTTCTGACAGTGGTCCAGTTGGCCCTGTCAGGTGTAAATAATTCCCTTGTAAATATGACCCCGTGCCAGGTGGCACGATGTATATTATGTGAGTACTATTCTAATGTGTTTTATGATAATACAAAGGCTATTTTTATAGATAACCTTGTGTGGAGTTCCTTCTTGTGGTGTGCCTAGTATGTTGTTGCTGTGGGTGTGTTGCGCAAACGCTTTACACATTGCCTCCGGGATAAGCCTGACTGCTCGTGCCAAGCTACCAAGGGGGTGAGCAGGGGTTATCTGGGATGTGTAACTCCCTTGCCCTGACTAGAGTGGTGGTCTCTGCCTGGCTTTGGCACAAGCCTTAGCCAACCAGAGATCCCATTTCTAACATTGGTGGCAGCGGTGGGATTAGGACTTGCGTTTGCGCAATACCACAGCGACAACTGGCTGCATTACAAAACTCTGCATTTTAGATAGTCACATGGAAAGGGATTATTGTTTCTGAGTTTGTTTTAAGTGTCATTTCTTTTTGAAATGTGTTTCTTGTGCACTATGAGTTGGGTGTCCTGCCAAGGACAGAAACCAGAGAATCTGGAGGAGAGACTGCCCTTGAACCATTGCGCTGGTTCTTGGGTTGGCCTACAGTGGGGACTTAATTGGTATGGTCACTAGCTCGGGAGGGTAGATTATCCCTAAGTGCAGTGTGAGTTTTCTGGATTCCCCAGTGAGGGTGGGATCCAGTGGTGGCAGCAGAAGTGTGTCCAGTGCATGAATTCCCCGTCCCGTTCCCAGAGTATGGTACCTGGTGCTCAGTAAGACGGGTGCAGGTTGAGATTCAGGGGCAGTAGATACTGTCTCACCGGTCGGGGGGGGGGGGTGTGTGTGGATAAATGGTGTGTTGCACTGGACGAGTGAGTGTGAGTTCTCTGAAATAAGGAGCTTGCTGAATACTTGGGTGTGAGTTCTCTGAAATAAGGAACTTGCATTGGGGAGTAACCTTGAGGGATGGTGCAGGTGTCTCCCAACCCGTGTGGCGGAGATGGTTCAGAGGAACCCAACTAGGAACCGTTATAGTGAGGAGGTTGCAAGGCCTCACATGTCCTGCGAGGAAGGTGTGAGACTGGGCCGTATTCCGAGCCTCAATCTCAAGTCTCCGGTACTGGATGGTTCTTAGAAGGAACACCAGGAAAGGAACCTAGTCTGTCCTGTTGGACTGTTCTGTATGGGGGACCTCCCCGTGGTAGGCGAGCTGGAAGTGATTCCAATAAGAGTGGCTCAGGTGTCTTCCATGGTGGAGGAGGTTCAGTGTAGCCCAGCTAGGTCCCGGTGTAGGGGCTCACATCTTGTCTCAGAGGAGAAAGAGTGAGTGGTTCTGTCCCAAGGTGCCCGAAACCCAGTCTCAGGACCTGGATTGTTTCTTAAAGGGAACATCAGGTTGGGGGCCTAGGCTGTACTTGTAGGCCATTTGAGGAGGATCTTCTAGTCTCTAGAGGACGTGGAGCGTCTGTAACCATAGCTCCAGCAGTCCTGGTGCTAGGCAGCACCGCTCCTAAGTGGAGGGTGCAGAAGTCCTGATTGAGGGGTGAGAGGGGGAGAGGTTCCCCAGTGGAAAAACCAGTGGGTCAGGGGCCAGCCAGAAGGGCTGAGTCGCCAATGAATGACCATGGTGACGCCACTTCTGTCCTGGGGGATCTGCACGCACTGTCAGATGGACAGGAGGTCGTGAGATCTGCGCCAGGCAGACTGTCCCACGACACATTAGTTATGTGTCACCCTCGAAGGGGGCATGCGTGCTCCCGTGAAGTCCTGGTTCGCCGGGCATCTGACCCAAGAGGTACGGCCCTGGGTTGGGGAGCCAGTAGCCGGTGTTTCCGGATCTGGACGGCAGGGCGACTGTAATCAGTGTCCTGGCCGGTTTTGCCTTCTAGGGGGTACCACTCCAGTTGGGAGGGTATCGGACTCTGGAAGGGGGGTGCAGAAGGAGGGAGTCCTCGCCTCTGACCCCGGTGCAGCCGGTGAATTTAGTTCCCAGGTGGTAGACCAGTGATGGGGAGAGGTCCTGAACTGGTGGGAGAGTTGTGTTCTGGAGGGTGCTTTTCCTGGGAGAGTGCACGACCCCAGAAATAGAGGTAGGGGGAGGAGATGCTTCGCCCATGACCTCTGGTCAGCCTGAGGGTGCGGACCCTAGGTTGAAGGATCAGTGGTAGTTTGGAACTACACTGAGAGGGAGAGTGGAGAATGGCTATTGTATGCCAGGGGTTACTGCCCCCCACTCTGGATTGGCAAGGACCAGTGGCATCTGGGTGGCCTAGGGCCTGGTCCTGGCCGTGGACAGCTAAGGAGTACCGGTGGGGTAGCCTAGTTGGTCCTGAGTTTTTTTTCTTTTTTTTTTTTCTCTCTCTTAGATGGATTCCAGGGGTTCCAAGTGGCGTAGAACCGGAGGGTGTCCCTGCAGTGCGGGCTCGCGTCCGTGTTCTATCGCCCCAAGCAGGGAAGCCCATCACGGTGGTGATTGGTCTGCCCTGCGTTTTGGCTGGAAGGGGGTGTTGGACTTGGCCCTTTTTTGCAGGTTCACCCCTGAACTTTTTGCCTGGTCTGTGACCTAGTGTTGGTAGTTTTAGGCCTCTGGGCACTTTAGCACTGTGGGCCAGTGTAAAGTGCGTGCGCGCTGAGTGCGTGTGGTGAGATTGTCCGGCCCTCCCATAGGAATGCATGGGGGATATGTGTGTCCATGGTAATTCCTGGTGTGAGAGGAGTGCAGGGGCGAGTTTAGTATGTGCGAACTCGTGAGAATAAATGCTGCGCAATGGTGTGCGCAGATTTATTATAACTTGTGAAGAAATGCCACTTCTAGAAGTTGGCATTTATGTGTGCTCTGTGTCTGCCTGCCTGATGTGAATTGCATGTCTGGCTTGTGAGTGACAGGGGCAGGGTGAGTCAGCGCAGTGGTGAATAGGGAGATCTGCATCTAGATGGGAGGGAGGAGTTGCACCTGGGACCTGAATAGGGCTGTGCCTTCCCTCCACAATGCTGGCTCCACCCCTGTGGTGCGTCTGATGTCCCTAGCCTGTCCTGTGAAAGGAGAGAGGAGCTGAGCAAAACAAAGTGCTCCAAAGCTCCCCCAAACCAGTTGCATCTGGTTTTTCCCCAGCCCTGCACCTTTACACAAAGGGAAAAGGGTGTATAAAAGAAGGGGCTGTGACCCCATGAAAATGTTCTTGTTCAGTTCTCTGTGCTTGGGTGCTGTTCCTGACGCTGCCGGGCGTGCTGCTGCTGGGGCCTAGAGGGGGCTGCCATGAGGGCTTGCCTCTCTGGGCCCTGCATTGCCCCTTGATACCTTAAGGATTGATGGGACCCTTTTTCTTCTTCTTTTGCAGTCCAGGACCTTTGCTACACTCTTTGGCGCTCTGTGAGCGCCAGGCTTTACCCTAATTATCTCCTGGAGCCAAGGAGCACGAAGGCTCCGCAGCGCTGAGCTGCAATCCTTTCCAGAGGGAATCCCAGCGTAGGGATTCCCCCGCCTTGTGCCTTCAGCGGGAGCCCACCCCGTGTTTCGGCCGCTCTTTGGCTTTAATTGATGAGCGGGTGCCCACCCCGCGTTATGCTGTGAGGATAGCGGGTGCCCACCCCGCTTCCGTGATCTATTCTCGAGCGGGTGCCCACCCGCGTTTGCCTCAAAGAAACGAATTCACCGCCGCGGCCCGATCGGCCTCGCAGGAAGTCAGGCAGCGTGATGCCCGACGTGGGGCGGGCCTTCCGTTTCCTCGAGGGAAGCCCTGCGCCCACGAAAGTGCCGTCCGGAGCCTCGCTGGCTCCGCCTGGAAGTCCCGGGTCCCAGGAGGGGGCCCGGGTGAAGTGGAGAGGCGGTGTCTGCTTCTGCAGGGCTCCCGTATGCCGGTGGGAGCCCTGCATGTGTCCATAAAGTCCCGGGTCCCAGGAGGGGGCCCGGGTGAAGTGCAGAAGTTGCGGCCGAGGCCGCCGATAGCAGCGCGGGGCTCCCGTGATTGAGGAGAGAGCCCCAGCGCCGAAGAGAGGAGAGCAGAATCCCCCCCCCCAGGAGCCGGTGAGTGAAGGGCTCTATGTGGAGGGGGGGGAATGCCGATCCAGGCAGAATGACACTGCCTATGCCATTAGCGGTCCCGCCGTTGCGGGCCGCTCCAACGATGGGGGCTAATTTAATTTAAAATAAGCCCAATAGGGCCCCGAGGGCACAGAGGTGCAAGAGCCCCTTTTACGCGCCTCACAGCTGCACCGCTGTAGCGGGCAGCTGCAACGTTGTGCCTCATTTCTCTAGAGTCTCCCGTGGGGCTCTTTTAGCACGTGTAGTGCCTGTGCTTGTTCTGTGGCTTTTTCCAGCTGCCCTGCCCTAGCGCGGGCAGCTGCAACCCCTTTGCGCATTTTGTTCAGAAGGCACATTGAGTGTCCAGGCCTCAATTGATACTTACAGCTGCCCAGCAAGTAGTGGGCAGCTGCACCGTGTAGGTTATTCTTTCTTAGGGGGACACATGTTTTAAATTTAGGAGTGAGATGCACTCCGTGGCCCCTGACTTTCACAGCTGCCCAGCAAGTAGTGGGCAGCTGCTACGTTTAGGTTTGCGCAGTTGCGCACCCTTGACTTTCGCTGCGTTGGCAGCGCGCCCTGACTCTGTGGACATAGGGCATTTGAGCCCCTTTAGAGATGGCCAGTTGGCCAGGGGGACAGTTAGGTTTATAGGGGCCAGGCCCTAATCTGATCTATGTGCTGATGTGATTTTGGGTGCTAGGAAATGTAATCATGTAGTATGATTTACGCACCCTGTATTAAACCTCTAATGTACTGTTATGATTATGAGGTTCTGCATAATGTTTTTATGCTTGTGATTTTATTATTACCTAATGCGTTTAGGTTGTGAGTTATTCTCTACTGTGCTTTACGCCCCTAATGTGAGTTATACTTAGGAGGTTAGGGTCTAATGGGTTTAGACTTATGAGAGGATTGCATAATGTATTTATGCTGGTGAGGTTGGCGCAGAATGTAATTCGCGCCTGATGTGATACTGTGCATAATGTAGTTTATGTTACAGGCTGATGCCAAGTACAGTGGTTACCAGTGATTACTGGTTGTACGTTCATGATGTGTTCTACATTTATTATAAGTACTACCTATACTAAGTTCGCTTTGTGCTGGTTCTGACAGTGGTCCAGTTGGCCCTGTCAGGTGTAAATAATTCCCTTGTAAATATGACCCCGTGCCAGGTGGCACGATGTATATTATGTGAGTACTATTCTAATGTGTTTTATGATAATACAAAGGCTATTTTTATAGATAACCTTGTGAGGAGTTCCTTTTTGTGGTGTGCCTAGTATGTTGTTGCTGTGGGTGTGTTGCGCAAACGCTTTACACATTGCCTCCGGGATAAGCCTGACTGCTCGTGCCAAGCTACCAAGGGGGTGAGCAGGGGTTATCTGGGATGTGTAACTCCCTTGCCCTGACTAGAGTGGTGGTCTCTGCCTGGCTTTGGCGCAAGCCTTAGCCAACCAGAGATCCCATTTCTAACAGGGGAAATATTAAGAGTGGGGACCGACCATTTTGCATCGCCATCCTCTAGCTCCAGCATGTCCTCTGAGCTCAAAGGCGCAGTTCGAATCTCCTGCTACTATAATTTTCGCTTCGGGCTTACAACTGGATAGGGAATGGTCTAAGAGTGTAACAATGGGTGATTGTTGCCCTCCCTTGGTTCCTCTAATATAAACATTAAACAGCTCCAGTGTGCCTCCTCCCCTGGGACCTTTAATAGATAGTCTCAAAATGTCAGGACTTGTGGTCGATTTAGCATAGCAGATTTAGATGCATTTGATAATCCACGCTGCAAACCCTGCCTTTGAAATGGTAAAACTACAAACAGCTAGTGTGTTTGCTAAAGATTTTGTCCTGCCTATGTAGTTCAAAGGAGCATGCATATCGTCAAGCATGGGGAGTGCTCTTTGAACTACTGAGTCAGGCCGTGGAAAAAAGACCAGGAGCTCGATAGATTAAGGTGGAAAGGGGAGACCAAAATTGGACAAAAACTTGGGATTGGTTCTAAGAACAACCTGGTTTTTGTGTACTTGGAAAAAAGGTTCCTGAAGTGTGAGGGCTTACAATTCACTGATGCACCTGAGTGATGTGATTGCTATGAGGAAGACAACCTTCAAAGAAAGGAACTGCAGAGGACATGTATGCAGTGTCTCAAAAGATTGCCCCATCAGTCTAGTGAGGTCAATGTTGAGGTTCCAGATGGGGCATCCAGTATCCGTGGTGGAAGTACACATTTAAGGCCCTCCATGAATGCTTTGATAACTGGGATTTTCATGAGGGAAGAATGTTTTCGTGAGGGACAACGGACATCTCAAGCAAGGTTGAGAACCGTGGTTGTCTCGCCCACATTGGAGCCACCATGATGAGCATGTGAGATGTCTGCCTTAACTTCCTAACCACATACAGAATGAGTGGAAAAGGAAGGAACACACAGGTAAAGATCCATGACCAGTTTATCCACAGAGCATTGCCCATGGACTGGCGGTGTGGAAAACTGGAAGCAAAGTATTGCCATTTTGCTTTTTCTATCACGGTGAAAAGATCTATGTCTGGGGTGCCCCCACCTGCGAAAGTAAGGGAGCAGGACTTGTGGGTGGAGTTCCCAAGCCAGACATGTGGAGCCAGGAATGGAGACCCAGGATGACTGAGGTGTTCACTTGCCTGATGGCAGTACCAGCCCATTCAAAGCACACCTAATGGTGGCATTGGAGATGGCCTTGCCTTCCTCAACCAGCTCTTTCACCCTTCCCCTTACGATACTGGTCAGGAAGGGGCTGCAAGAGCCTTTCAATCTCCTCCCAGCAGGCTCTGTCGTACCCAGAAAGGAGGCCTACTGAGTTGGCAATGAGCCACTGCGTGGCCACACCTACAGCCACTCTTTCCCACAGCATCGATCTGCTTGCTGGTGGTGGAGTGCCCGCAGTGGCCCGCGCTGCTGCTTCCTTTCTAGCAGTGGTGATCACGAAGGAGTCAGGTGGGACATGACCCTGAGGCAGAGATCTGACCAGGTCCTTAAATATCTCAAAGGTGGATTTAATGATCCCCTTGAGCAGAGCGATGTACTGTACAGAATGCTCCGTCTTGGAGTGTCTCCACTAGGGAGTCATCTCATTCAGGAGTGACATACATGTCCACCATATGGTAGGCAGCCGCACGTTGGAAACCCCTGGTGTCATGGGGGAGGTGGTCCCACAGTCAGTCTCAGCACTGGTGTAAGTCCTTCCTGCTACGAAACACTGAGCATTAGTAGTGCTCCGGTGAGAGAGACAAGTTGCAGACAGCATGGCGGTTGACCTAGGGATATTAGGAGTGGCACTGGGGGCATTTCTTAAAGAGGGTCAGTTCCATTACCACAGAGCATCTTTATTCTCCCAAGGTAGTCTGGAGCACATGGTGGCCCAAAGGGATTCGCGAGACCCAATTGCTAGTTGTTGATGGGATTGAAGGATGGAACTGGCACCACACGTTGAAAAAGTGAGAAGTCTTCTTGGAACATGGTGGTAGACAGTGGACTCAAGGCCACATGGGAACAAATTTGTCAAGCCTGGGAGCACACTGGATCACGTCCTAACCGGATGGCGGAGAAAAAAAAAAAAATCTAACAATGGAGTCGGTGACCATGTGCATCTACGACCAGAGGAGGAGTCACTGAGACCTCATGACTTGAAAGACTTCTTCAAAGAAAACAACTTGCTATGCCCGAGCCCAACACTAGATTTCAGGAGTATACACAGTATGTGTATCTACAGCCACACATTGTACGAACATAGGGTTACCAGAACCAACACAAGAAGATCTTGAACAGAGGAGCATCTACACATTCTGCAATCCTGGAACAGGACCAGCTCAGCCACAGAAATCTGTAGCATCTCTCCCAACTACCATTCCATACCCAAGAACGGGAGGGAGAGTGTAGACTAGTTTGAAGTTATTCAAATTAAGTGCAACCTACACTTAATCATGACTACTTTATACACTGTCCTGATATGCATTATCATTATCAAGAATCATCCAAGTGAGACAATGAAGCTGGGTTCTCAATGCATAGCTGCTTCCAGCCACATGCAAATATTAAATCACACACACTCACACTCTGCTATACCAGTTTGTTGGCCATGTTCCTCACCTCAGACATTGGCAACTGCGCCTCCACCAGAGGGAACATTCAATTTAGCATTACAACCAGTCATATCTGCACCCACTCCTTGTCCATCTCTCTGCTCTTTCTGCCACATCACTGAACAAATCAAAGAGGAAACCTCACACTGCCTGCTCACAGGGTGGCCTCCAGGAGATATCTCTTCTAAATTTGGAAATTGTCCGTCAGGTGCATGGCCTCTGTCGAACCAGAGTTGCCACCATCTAGGCATTCCCTACTACTCCTGGGGGAAGATGTAATTACTCATTTCTGCCTGTGGGTTTTGTCACTCATCAAGCACTAGGGGTTAATAACTGGGTCTTCTGTTGCTGCATCTGCTGTATGTGACACAAGACCATGGGTCCCAAAAAGACTCTACCACAATAATGCAGACTTAAACAAGGACCTGTATCTGAGCCACAAGGCCAGTAACCATCTTGGTGCACAGCTGCCTGTTTGAATTAGAAGCATGACTTCTACTGCAAACATGGTACTCCCCCCACTTCTTTTTATTAGAGGCAAATGTTCAAAATGATAAATTTATTAGCATACTTTTGCACAACTGAAACTTACCAATTTAAGTAAGAATAGATTTACTGTAGACTCCTATATGAATTTGCCAACCTGCAACAACTGATAGCACTAGATGTGGTCATTTCTCTCATAAGTGTAAAACCTTCCACATCTATTTGGCTACAGTGAGTTTTATTTAAGTGAACATAGCGGTGTAGATTTTTGCATGACTTACTATATGTGATTACAGTAGATCATGTGGACTGGGTAAAGTATTCAAGGTCCACTGCTCCCACACCCCACAGTGTAGAACTTACCAGTTTTATTGTGGGCACAGCATTTGTGTATTTGTGCCACTAACAATGTCCACAATGTTGGCTTTTTTGGGGAGGGTAGGAGTTTAGGCGATGGCAGCAGGGACAGTAGGCTAGCACAGTAACTGAGTAAGAAGGGACTTTGAGGTTACTGTTGCCTCTAGTTTTTAGTTATGGTAATCAGGTTCACACAAATATCACCAACTGTTCCCCCACCGTATTGCCACTAAACAGAGCAGTCTAGAATCACAACAGACGAGAAGGAGGAAGCAAGAACTTTAGAAAGCAGAGGTCCAAGGAAAATCATACTCAGAACCATGAAAGGGTGGTGGGGGCAGGTGGTGGTCGGGGGCTTTCACAGGCTAACGGTGAGGGGGTGGTTAACACCATACACACGTCTCAATTTTGGTACTCCCCTACATGCAAATGCATAAGACGAGTTTTGCATCCAATGCAAGAGCATATAAAAGAAATAGCATGGGATAACATGAAGGGAGTCTCAAGTAGCAACAATGTGTAAGTCAACTGGTATAATACAAATGCTGGATGGCATAGCATCAAAATCATTTTGCAAAAGAAGGTACCAAACTGTACTTTCATATATGCCTTACACAAAAATATATGTAAGAAAAAATAAACCGATATTAATGCATTTCTAACACTTTGTTTCCCACGGTTTTAAAATAAACACTGCCTCATGACACCAAGCCAAAAAACGAGGTGAGAAAGGGAGGATATGCCAATCTTTACTTTGCTGTGGAGACTACCACAGAATCTGCAGGTGTGTTTGTCTTGTTCACCAAACATCTGGTGAGAGCCTTAGCTCTCCATTCTTACCTCTTAAGAAGATATCTACTAGAAGTTGGCAAGTTGAGCCTTTTTCTCCAGATCTGAGCAGCTACTTAGTAATATGCATAGTGGTTATTACTTACCACTAATGTCCTAGAGCCTCGGCACTGCTATTCTGGAAATAATTAGCCAAGATGCGCTCTCCATTGTTGACTCTCCAAGGACATCTTGATTCAACAGTTACGTTTTTGGTTCAGTGTACAGTATAACATTTAAACGCATATAATGAGGGTCACATCCAGCCTGCACTAAAACTGGGTTTTAGATTAGAGATGCAAAAAACATTTTACGGCACCCAAAATCAAGTAACACCAAATTATTTATGCGTGGGTATGAAGTTGCTGGGGAGGCTCACTTAGACTGTTTACCAGCATCCAGGTCTGTTACTCGTTGCACATGGTATTAGAAGTGTGTTGATCTACTAACCAACTAAAGGGTACTTTAGTTGAGGGCTTCCTTAAAAGATTCAGCAATTTACTAAGGCACAGCCCTGGAGGATCAGCTTCCAATAAGTGTTCCTCAGAAAGTTCCCTTTCACTGCAAGGTTGTCAGAAGACTGATGCCATTGCTTTGAACCATCTGTTCTTTAGGAAGATGTGAACTATTGGCCATAGAAAAGCAATCTCTGCAGTGGCCCTCAGCCTTTGTCACCTCTATTTTAACTTCAATAGGCCAAACATTTGCATAGAAGCAACCACATTGAAAAGGACCTTTCATTCATCAACGTGCACTTCTGACCTAAATTGTGTGGTTGCGTCAAAACTCCTTTTAGTCATGCCCTCTAGAGAAATGTCTGGAACCCAGGGTGCTTAGTAAGGATTTTCTTTATTTATTTATTTTATTTTTTTAAAACACAGCATGGCTCCTGCTTTCTCACTTTATTGGTAGAGCATGGCTGCCTACCAGTATGGGTGCCCTGCCCACCAATTAAGCTCTTTAATGTGAGGCTGTTCGCAACATGAAGCACTTTCAATCAATACTGCTATGCTCCTGCGTGTGAAGACATTTATGCGCCACTACTCAAGTCTTGCAAGACACAAATTCAGGAATCTCAGAACACTTATAAGATACTTTTCTTTGAGTGGTTACAGGACACCTGCGAAATGGCTCACCCTCGGAGAGAAAGGCAAAGGTATTTTCTCATTTCAGGACTGAAGGCCCAAGATGTCTGTTTACTTGCATGGGTCCAACTGGCTCATTTCCACACCTAAACCTCTCCTGCGGCTGCAAAATCCCCTTTTACCACACATTAATTCAGACCCAACTATATTAGATTTAAATGACGTCTTCCCTGACCGGAGTTTGATTCCAGGGTAGACCTTAACCTTGGCAATACTCATTAGGCCATCCCAAACATGGCAGCAAATGGTAGCCACCCTACTTTGGCTGAACAATGCTGGATAGACTGTTGCTGGAGTAAAGGACTGAGGTCCCTTAATAAAAGATGTTCGCCAGATATCCTAAATCTATGTTCAAGGAATTTAGGGCAAAGGGTACAACGGATTATGCATTTAACAACTTGAAATTGGGAGAGCGTTAAGAAATTTTGTGGTCAAGCTAAGCCTGACCAGTGATCTTGAACTTAATGCATTAACTTTAAACACTACCTTTAAATTAGACAGTCAAGGATCTAATGGCTTGTCCAGCTTCGGTCTTGGGGACTTTGGATGGTACAAGGAACTTTCAAAATTCACCAAACATATCAAGTGGGGTTGAAAATGCCACAACTACTGAGCGACCAAGTGCATGATTTGACAGTGAATGTACCAAGACAAAGAGCTCCACAGCTGTGCACAGCTACTGAATGACCCCCTTTGTCTGCCAATAAAATCTCCAAAATGGTGACCACTTACAAGCATTGATCTGAAATTAAAAATCAAGACAGCAATGCAAGCTATAAATGACATAACTGAACCATGTAGGCACGGGATGCGATTTCTGGGCCATAGTAAGCCTGGGGAGTGATGACTCACTATTCCATTAGAGCAAGTTACTTACCTACGGTAACACTCTTTTTGGTAGAGACTATCGAACCTCAGATTCCTCATCTTTTGAGTACTTCCCCAGGCATCACACTGGATCCGGAAACTTTAGAGCAGTACCTCTGCACACTGGTAGGTGGCATTGTGCGGCTCTGCACTGTTGCTGTTCAGCTCAGGAGATGACATGCAGAGCAATTAAAGGCGTCACTCCAGCGAACGGACATCTTTTGCTTTTAAGATTATTAGTGCCCACAAGATGCAGAGCCCCAACAGCAAACTGGTGTTGATTCCTAGAATTGGTATCTTCTTACTCGACTTAGTCCAATTCACGAAACCGGGAGGAAAGGAGGGTCGGCAAGAAATCTGCGGTTAGATAGAGTCTCTACCAGAAAGAATTACCAAAGTAAGTAACTTGTTCTTCTGAAGAAGGCTTCTAACTGCAGATTCCTCACCGTTTGAACAGATGCAGAGCAATGCCTATTCAAAGGTGGGTCTGTGAATTGGCTCAAACAAAAACATCTTGTAGGACCAAGGGGGAAAATGCCCCTCTTGGTGAACCGGACTTGCTAGACAGTAGAGCTTCACAAATGTGTGGAGGGACGCCCAAGTAGCTGCCAGACAAATGTCAAGTGGTAATGCAGTGGTAGGTAGCACCCTTGGACCTGGTGGAATGAGCACTTAACCTTTCAAGGGACTTCTTCTTGGCCAAGGCGTAGCAGATTTTTTTGCAGAGCAAGATCCAGCACGAAATGGTACTTTTCTGCACGGCTTTGACTTTCGTCGCTCCCAAGAACCCCATAAAAACACAATCGGCCACTATGTGTTCTCTGGTACGATCGATATAACAGCTCAGCGTTGTTTTGGGATCCAGGATATAGAGTAGCTCTCCTCCTTACAGGGTCGAGGCGCAGCACAGAAGCCAGCAACGTAATGGTTTGATTGAAAGTGGAATGCAATCGCTACTTTTGGAATAATGGATCCTAGAACTAGTTTCTCTGGGAAGAAGGTAGTATATGGCGGGTAAAAACAAAGAGCTAGGAGCTTGCGCATCTATCGGGCCGATGACTATGGCAAGAAGACAGTCTTGAGGGTTGGAAGCCACAAAGGACAGCTGTGCAGAGGCTCACATGGGGGTGCACATCAAATATGTGAGGACCAGGTTAATATCCCGCTGCAGCGTAACAAAGGGAGAAGGAGAAAAAAATATTGGAGTTGTTTCAAGAAACGTATCACAACAGGTGATTTAAATAAAGAGGAATGATTCGGCAACCGTAAAAAGGCCAAAAGAGCTGAAAGGTAGCCTTTAATTGTGCCCAAATCAAGGTCTTGCCGGTTGGAGGAGAGAACAAATAACAAAACATCAAACATGGCCTGGAGAAGTCCATCTGTGGTGTGCCACACCAGACAACAAATTTGTCCAACAATAAGTGTATTCAGTTTTTGTGAAGGGCCCCCTGGCTGACCTTTCCCCAGAGGTGGTTGTTATTTTGGTAAAGGTGTTCAGCTGTCACCACTCAATCTCAAAATAGGAAGGTGTAGACGGAGGAGGACGAGGTGCAGGACTCTGTCCTGTTGCTGCGACAGCAAGTTCTCCCAGCCTGATCAGAGGACAGATGCTCATGTTCAGGAAAATAACAATGCATTTTATCCAATTTTGTAGCTTCTATACTGGGATCAAAAATGTTTATTTAAAACCATTGTTTTTAGATAATATTAGGAATTACAATGTTGCTTATTTAGATCTATGTTTCTAGTATAATTTAAATGTGTTTTAATGTTGCCTCCTTTACATGGGAAGGCAAATAGGTTAGGAAACATCTTACTTCTATGCATTAACCTCTATTTTGGTATTTTACGTGACTTTCCGATGGCCCAAAACCTTTACCTACCTACATTGTGAGGTAACGGTCTGGCAGTCTAGCCATAATATTCTATTTTTATGAAGGTACTAGAATGATCATTTGAAACTGAAGGTTCGTAGTGCTGCAGTGATTGTTTTGAAAGTTGTGTCTTAATAGGTTTACCACTTTATTATATATTAACATAGCACACCCTAGAGGTCTTTGTTTTTTTTTTTAGAGTATAGTGGTTAACCAGGAGTCATCATAGCAAGGCAAACTCACCAGCAGCTGATGGGTTCCAACAAGATTTATTTTAATGCATTAAGCTGCACAGGCAACTTGTGACCCTATAGGTTCGGTTTAAACTTACCAAACCGCATTAGCACTTTACAATGAGCTGACTGGCCTTTTATCATGCGAACAAAAGTTCATGCCGATATTTCAGTTGCAACTGATGAGTTTTGAAATAGGTTACAAATCGTGTGACATTCTGTTTTTACTGCCTGCAATTTGTTATTTTAGTTTATATTCTGTATGTTACATATATTTTGTCATCTATCAACGGAGTTTTAAAATATTGTAATGCATCGTGACAAATTCTGCATCCGATATTAGAGTACTATGTCAGATGCAACACCTACATGACAAGGTATTTCCTTAACACGACTTGGGAACTGTTATTTGCACTTTAGCAGTTTTATTTCAAAACTGAATAAAGATTTTAAATCAAATAGAGTCTGCCAGAGACGCACGCCTTGGAAAATCTATTAAAAAAAAAAAAAAAATTCTGACCTTGTAGGCGGAGGTCAAGAGAGATAATGCCTATGTTCTCCCCATGCGTGGAAAAGATACTGCGCCACCACTGGTTGCAACTGCCACTTGTGATCCGCTAGGCATCGATGGCTGAGTTAGTTCATCCTGGCATTCAATGATCCCGCCAGGTGGTTCATCATCAGGAAGATTTCTTTATGATCAGCCATTTCCAGAAGTGCAGAGCCTTACAGCACAAGGTCCCCAACCCCACCTTGCAATGTTTTCTGCAATACCACATCGTGAAGGTGTGCCCTGTGAGCATCTGCAACAGCCATCTTTTGGAGAGCAGGAAGGCTTTCTAAACTGTGCGGATGGCTCGCCGCTCCTGGAGGTAGATGTGGAGCCAAGCATCCACCGGATAACAGAGGCTCCTGCCCGCCACCTTTACTAGATGGCCGCCCCCAACACAAGTGATGAATAGGTCACCACTGTTAGCTCTGGGTGGAGTGGGAGAGGAGTCTGCCACTGACCGAATCGCAGTCAAACTACCACTACTGCAGGTCTTTTGCAGTCTCCTCAGAGATCTGGACATGGTGTGAGAGATCCTCTTGATGTTGGGCCCATGAGACTTCAGATACCACTGTAGAGTCCGTACATGCAAACTGGCGTGCTTGACCAGAGGAAGCTGTAGGCCATCAGTCCCAGCAGCCTCAGAGTCAACATTGCTGAAATCCGGGACAGAGGCTGAAAGATCAGGATCATAGCCTGAATGGCCTGCACTGCCCTTTCTGGAGGAAATGTATGAAACCGGACAGTATCCAAAATGGCTCAAATGAAAGGAAACGTCCGTGAAGGAGTGAGATGTTACCTTCGCACATTGATAGTGAACCCCAAGGATGGTAGGAGGTTACTGTAGTCTGGAAGTAGGAGACAACTGCTTGGTGAGCCCACCTTCAGCAGCCAATCGTCAAGGTAGGAAAACTGGGACACCGGACCTTCAAAGATGTGCTGCCACCATCACTTTTGGGAACACCCGTGGGTGCTGGTAAGACCACAAGGGAGCACAGCAAATGGATAGTGATCCTGTCCAAACACAAACTGCAGGTAGCCAAGGTGGGATCAGAGGACAGGGATGTAGAAGTACGTGTCCTGCAGGTCCACCGCCACCATCCAGTCTTCAGGGTTGAGGGCAGACAAGATCTGGGCCAGAGTGAGCATCTTGAATTTGTCCATCCGAAGGCAGGCTATGAGGGTGCAGGTCTAAAATAGGACATAAGTCCTTATCCTTCTCTGACACCATGAAGTAGCAGAAATAGCAACCATGACCCACTTCCAAAGCAGACACCCTCTTGACAGCCCCTTTGGCCAAAAGGACTTGCACTTCCTGCCGTTAGTTGGACAGATGGTCCTTCGTCAGTTGTTCTAGGGGATGATGGAAGGGGGAGTGACCAGAAAGGGTAGGGCATACCCCTTATGCACAATTTGCAGGACCCACCTTTCCGATGTTATGGCCTGCAGCGTGGTAAAAATCATTGGATCTTGCCTCCAACCAGGTGACTGTGCTCCACTAAGCCCAAGCTAAAACTTAGGCAGGTGTGGCCATTCGGGGGATGGGTGCATTAGAAAAGGCTAGTGCAGTTAGTAGGGCAGGCAACCTAAGGAGCATGCTGCTTTCTTTGAAGCAGTCCAGAGCAGAGCCCACTTTACCTCCAAAAAGGAGAGTCCCGTCAAAGGGCTTGTCCATAAGGGACTACTGTACATCTGAGAGTTGAAAGTTACTGGTTTAATGGCCATCCTACTTTTCGCAATTGAACATTTTAGTGCCAGAGGAGAACTTGGCAAGGAAAGTTTGTTTCAGAAACCCCGGTGAAGCAGAAAGGTAATAAAGCGCCAGGACTAGAATATATACACCAACAGACTTAATGTTTAAGACTCTGTAGTTCTAGTTATCTTCAATACTATTCTGGTCAGCAAGATGATACCAATCTCTTGGAAAGGGCAAATTGCAATACCAAGCTTGAAAAAGAAAAAAATGTTAATCAAATTTGCACCTCATCATAAGGGAAGTCTATCTCATCTGCACAATCAGCATTTAGGTTCTATTTTAGGTAACAATGAACAATCCTCCCATTGGTTTACAGAAAGTATGCTCAATTGTTGATAGAAGGGTATGTGTCATGAAACCCAAAAACAGGATATTTTGGAACAATTTTACCTTCTTTGGGTAGAGGCCTATCCAGTTCTCTTGCCATCACTGTTACTTTGGACTGGACAAGGGGGTTGTGTTCATTACAGAGTGCCAAACACGTCCAATGTGATGTTTGGCTTCAGAGTCCAGAAAACAGATGGGAAGATGCATGTCTCCACGATTGCAGGCATTTGAAAAAGGTGATCCTACGGCTGCCTGAGGCTTCCAGCTCTTGCTACCAGAAGGACGGTATGCGGTCTCTGGTCCGCATTAATTATGCAGATGGACATTTTGCTGACTGCACTGCAGTGCTTAATTAAACAGCGCTGCAGGTGCAGATGGCGAAATGGCTGTGGGCACAGTGTGGAGGGCAGCGGGGGCACAACTCTCCTCCATGCCCCCCCCCCCGTTTAAAAAAAAAAAAAGCGCACAATCACACAGGGCAAACAGTGGTGTCCAGAGCGAGTCTAGTTTGTCCCGTGGTGAAATGTCCGTAAATCCAGGTGGACTAAGGATAAGTGGCCCCTTGCGCCAGCATTTTGTGAATCACCAGGACAAAGAAGTGGTCATGCTGGGAAGACTCGCCAACAGAAGTGAAATCTTTATCAATTGCACCATCTTGGGCCTTCTGGGAACCCTGTATTAAGCCTTACTGGTGTGACTTAAGAAGAGAGAACTTAATAGCCTGCATGAGAAGCAAGTCTACTTGTCAGGAGAAGCTGGTGTGATGCCAGGAAGATTTTCCCAAGGCCTCAGCTGACCAGAGAATGAGTAGAAGATTTCTCAGTGGGCTAAGGTTCCCAAGGCAGTCACAAGGTGTCATTCAATAGAACTGGCCTGAAGAAGCATTAACTGAATAACTGCTTCAGGTAGGTAATCTAACTGCAACACTGATAACCTTCGAACAGTGGAGATTGTGGACTATAAAGCTATAGGTTCTTATTGCACCTGCCTCTTCCTCAACAAAGTAGTACTAGGAGGCAGTCTGCCACACCCCCACCATGCAGTATAGTCCTGTTGGCCAAGGGAGTTCAGGTTTACCAAATGGCTCGAGGTCAATAAAGATTCAGTGCTCTACTGTAATATTTAGATTTGTGTGCAACAAGCTGCCTGTGCTGTCCGGCAGTTGTACTCTATGTTCACTTTGGTTGATTTAACTGAACCAACATGAAAATCGTGATCTGTAAAAGAAAGGCCCAGTACTGGAGTATTGACTGTTGCCACCAAGGAATTCCTGTTAACCATACCCATAATGAAAAAAAACTTACCTTTGGTAACTACATTTCTGGTGGACACCTAATCTTTCTGCATATTCCTCACCTTCTAACCTATCCTTCAAGGCTTCTAACTGCTCCATAAAAGCCCCCATGCCAACCGCCTACCTGTGCTACCAGGTGGCAACATGTAGCCTCAGCCATGACAGCACTGCAGTAGATTAGGCACCAAACGGTGTGCGGGCATCAGTTCCAGATACATTTTTCAGTTGCAATTGGTCAATTATACAGCAAAGGGCACACTACTACATAGATGGTAAAGTAAGACAATACTAGTTAATATAAATTAAATAAAAAATGTCCACCTACTCTTCTGTCCTGATTTACAACAGGATACATGGTGGAGCATTAGGAAGGCATAAAGCACAGATTAGAAAGACCTGTATGTACAAGTATGTTGTGTGATACCTTGACACAGTAGCTGAATGGAAGGGAAGAATAGCCAGCCAGTGTACTCGTTTTTGCCACAAAAGTAAGACAGACCCCACAGCCTAAGCAAAATGTAGAACTCTCTCATCCTACAGGTAACATATCATATAAAATTATCTGAAATACCCAACACAATATTTAAGTTGCCAGAGTGTTCCAATTTTCTATACTAGGTTCTTTTGATCCTATCCCTGTAGGCGTCCTTCAGTATGGTAAGGTTGCATATGGGTATTTCATTAATAATATAGACTCTGCACATTTAGTTCAGTTGTGTGTTCTCAAGTCTGGTACACTACTTACAAAATGAACCAATCTTGCTAAGATGTCCCTAAATATTGTGGATGAACTCTCTAGCAAGAATCAAGTACAGTAGTGCTTTAAAGACTACTTCAAAATCATCAATTGGAGAATAAATAAGTCAGTCCAACAGTAGCAATCTTTATAGAAAATGGTTATCTACACCCAGGACGGCGATGCAGTTTTTATGACCCCACAATTCTTTGCCATACAAAGTAACAGACAGATTTTATTCCGATGGCCTCCAGAAGTGCTGAGAGCGTCCACCAAATCTATTTGATTGTTCATTGAGGTTTCAAAGGCTAGTGCTGCTAAGTAGCAGCTTGTGATAGCACAATCCTGGCTTTTTAAACACCAGCATCCACATTACACAGCACTTGGTTGTTTTTTTCCACTATGTGTTTTGGCCTAAAGGGCAGAATCTGAAAGCAAGATGCTACTGGTTAAAAGGCTAGGACGTTTAGACCATTAGACGACATGAGTAATTTGTAATAGCAGCAGCATGGTTATGCTATATTCCTAGATGTGACAACATCAAAAGAAGCAGTCAACAGAAAAGAAAAAGCTAATAAAAATTAAGAATGTCAAAATATTTCCCATTCATTCTCTCTGGGACTCAACAAACAAGGACATGTAAAAGTGTGTCAACTACCCACCTGCATATATTTATCCTTAATTTGTTCACAAGTAGAGATACAATTTGAAATGTAAAGGTGAATAAATTCTGGAGGGAGGTCCACAGCTGTAGTGAGCCTGTAATATAAAAGAAACACATTAAATCTCATGATAAAAGCACAGTGACAGCAGAAAACAACAAGCACTGGCAAAGCAAATAGGTTTCGCCTCTGCGAAATGTATTGGTTCTGTTAATGCTGCTGTGCAACATGTCTTAAAAGAAAACGTTTCCAAAACCAGTAGATTTCACATAGGTGAAACCTATTGGCTTTGCCAATGTGTGATGTGTTTAGGCACGGGGAGATTAAGTTATCTGGCCACAATCGCAAAATGCTGAACTGAGGCAAAGGCTAGGGAGAGGATGTAGTGTCTTCTGGGGAAAGGATGCAGATTATGGGTCAGAGCTGCCGACTATGGAACTGGTAAACCAGGTTCAAGTGTCGGCACAACAGCCTGTGATTTTGGGCAAATCACTTAATCTCCCTGTGTCCACAGTAATGAATGTGTCCTTGTGAAAAGTAACTGGTGATCATGTCAAGTGCTCCAATACCGTCGGGTGGTGTTAGTGCTATATAAAACTGCAAAAAAATGTTTAAAAAAATGTGAAAAGCAAGTTGTGTTTAGGCACGGGGAGATTAAGTGACTTGCCTGTAATCAAAAATTGTTGAACTGAGGATAGGGATGTGATTCTGATTGGCAGGCCAGGAAGATGTTTTATGATCAAGTTGTTTGTACAGAATAACATTGAACACCAGGATAATCATTGACTAATCATATGCAATTCCTGTAGAACCCCAACATATGTTCACAGAAAGAGTAAACAACGGTCATTCAGAGCATGTGCAGAATGAGTGCTTGACATCAACATGTGTGCCGAGCGCTAACATTTTTACTGGTGTCGCACTGGCAGGAAGGAACTTGGAGTTTGTGTTTTATGTAGCATTTACAACAAAACAGAAGTTATCTTGGTTATTGCATACGACTGTGTGCAACACGAGCCTGCTTTGTGGGCTCTGTAAACCAAACTGCTTGTACAGAGGTGGTCATGTCGTATGACAGGATTCACAATGGAGATTCCTTCACGAGGTGCATTCTCAAGACTCAACTCAAATATGTTTTGTTATTTATAAAACCTTTTTTCATATTCAACGGAGTACAAGAAAACATCAGTTATTTCCATCTGTGCATTAACCATATACACTTAAATTTCTAACTCTATTGTTGTAGAAACGCACCATGTGGCAATATATCAATGTGCAGACCTGGACATCTGGGGTCTCACATTCTTGATGTAGTTGTCATCTCGCTATCTAGGGTAAGCAATTTACCCCTATGGGGAGATTACGTGATTTGCCCGTAATCCCCGAGCCTAGAGAGAGGATTTGGCGTAAGGGCCAGAGCTGCCAACTATGGAGCTGGGAAACCGGGTTAGAGTTTCAGACAGTCTATGTCGCCAATTTTATGCCTACATAGTCAACAATTTTAAATAGAACACCAGCTGAGAAACCATAAAACCACTTGCGATGCCTGAGTGGCACATTAGTAGAAGTCTGGGCTTCTCTGTGTTTGCTTTATGGAGATTAAGCACAATTTATCTTACCTACATGTAATCCTAGCTCTGAAACTTGAGTCTTCTAATGTTATAAATGGTAAAAGATCTGCAAACACGGAAAGGATCTTAGAACAATTTAAATAACATGTTTTCAGATTGAAAGCTATTTGAACAAGTACATTTGACTGCAAATACCGCTACAGAACACGGTTTCAACAAGTAAAACAAAGCTGAATGTGGGCCACTTAAAACAGTAGAAAACTGATCTTTACATGGAGGTGCTCTATCACATAAAACCCAGATGGGAGTCTGTCATGTAGTCTTTTTTAGGTCTCGCCTAGCGTCGCAGCGCAAGCGCTGCTCGCTCTGCGAGATCTATTGTCGTCGGGTTGCTTTTGGAAATGGGGTTGGTGACCGCCCTGTCTCCCTTAGGCCCCGCCCAACCGGACTGGACTTGTCGTCTGTTGCTCGTCATGCGCACTGCGTCTCTTCCCTTGTCCCGAGGCGGTGGGCATGTCGGCACTTGTTTGCATTAGGCTCCTCGGCTGATCCTCCTGGGCGCTCGTCAGGTGGCTGCATAGCTGCCAAGGTTTCGGATTGCCATGTGTGACATTTTTTTCAACGCCTATAAGTGACACTTTCTCCGGAGTAAAATCAAACAATGGAAAACCCATAAATATCAGAAGCTGTCTTATTTCAAAAATACTTTTAACTCGTACTGCTAAAAATCATTAACAGCTGAGCGGCCTAGCGCCCGGGGTCCGCCGCGCTACCTGCGAGTTCAGTGGCACCACAATCAGTGGCTCTAAGTCACCACAGCCTAAAATGAATTAGTGCGCTAAGGCACAATACTACTAAGACAGACTCGGTAACACAGCCACAGGCTGCTCCAGATGACCTCGCTTTTAAAAGCAAAGTGAACTAAGTGCAATTAGGAGATTTAGACACAGCAACTGAACTTACTTCTTTGGGGCAACAGTCAGGCCCCACTGCCGCCCGCACTCGTGGACTCCTGCGGCAACCAATGCCACAACACATTCTGGCTCTCACCCTGAATGGTGACAGCGCGCGGAGCTGAGGGCAACCACTCCTGCGGCCGCCGGGCCCGTGGTTCAAACTTCACACTCAGCCTGGCCACCGCACTGCTGCCGGGTGGGTCGCGTCACTCCTAAACAAAACCAATTAATAAATACCGCCGCTGTGCGAGCGGCTCTTCCAGGTTGGCAGCAGGATTTACTTTCACGCGTCTGCCCCTGGAAAGATGATAGATCGGGATCATCACGCTTGAAAGGAGTTCACACTTTTGCTTCATGTCCTTCATCGTTAGTCGGTTGTTTCAACTTGCTTCGCACTCCAGGATCAGAGCTACAGAACCTGGTGTTGAGTAACTTACAGAAGGGCCTCTATTAGCACACATTAACTAAATGCAAACTTAATAAAATGCCGGCCTTCGCGCCGCAGCCGATTTGCCCTCACAGATGCTGGGAACGGAAGTAGCCATTGGGCAGCCCCCGCACTGACTTCTGACGTCAGTCAGTGAATGTGTGCCACGTGGTGTTGGATGCTGTTCTGCGCTTTATACATTGTAGCAGCTAACAGCTGCATGCGTGCAGATGGATGAGCCAGTCCCGACCTACCTGCGTAGCGCGACTTCAGCTTTCTTAGTATGTGCATTATAGCAGCCCTCCGGCTTCACAGAGGAGACACTATAATGCGTGATACTGCATTTCAATGCGGTGATGCGGACCACCACACTGAAATGCGTTAGCATCACGCCTGATGCGTGGTACTTGGCAGGGCTGTGGCTGTCCTCTCCATTGTCTGGTCTTGGCACGCCACGGGTTCTTTTATTGCTGGGGAACGTGGGCGCGTTTTCAGTGGCAGCTTGTAATTATACCCACCACAGGTAACAGCTATAAGAGCATCTCGGTAATCATTTTAGCTGCCTGATCTGATGTTTATGGAGAGAAGCTCTCCTTGTGGTCTGCCGAGAGTTACTGCTGTGCATTGTCCTTTCGTTTATACTTCGATTTATGAAGCATTTTCCATCCATTGTTTTATTAAGTGCTTCCTATTCGGGTCTGTCGTTTTCTACACACTGCAGAAAGGTCTTTAAAATGCGGGATGCAACAGAAGATCTCGGGACTCGGGGACATGGGGGAGGGGGTGGCGAGGCACTGGATGGAAGCAAAACATTTGAAAATTAACAAATTGCGGTAGGAAAACATTAAGTATTGGATCGTTGGGAGGGGAGACCAAATTTGTTGAAGGAGACTCGGGAAAATAAATCTGAAGACCGCTGCCTTTTGTTAATGATCACTTGCAGAACCGTGCATTTTGAATCCCTTTGGGCAGGATCATTTGTAAAACATGGCTCCCCCTTCACTATTTCTGTTTCATTGGTTCCCAAAATTTCTCTTTCTCCTTCTTCACTCCTTTTCCAACTTCCCATCTCTTGTGCTCTAGGTCAAAGCGCGATGTTGAAAAATAAGTACTAGTCCCCAAGAACGAGTGCACTTATAATTGGGGCAGATCACTAAGAATAAAGCACTTAAAACAAGCATTTGCAATGCAATAGGTCTCGCATTTCAGTTTGTGCTATTGTAAATGACAATGTCTTTTATTCATTTGTTTTGAAAACCTAAAAGCGGTCATAAACACGCACTTTGTACGTATAGTCCTTGCTTACGAGAAGCAAGGCTGGCAGTAAAGAGACTGCCAGCCTTGCTTCTCATAAGCAAGGACTATAAGTACAAAGTGCTTGTTTACACACAGCTTGCAGGTTTTCAAACGCATAAATAAAAGGCAATGTCATTTACAATGCCAATAGCTCAAACTCTCGCAAATGCGAGACCTATTGCATTGCAAATGCTTGTTATAAAGAATAGGCTAGAAAGGATACAATACGATGCCAATTCCAAACATGATTATGGAACAAGGAGGCGGTTGGACTTTTATGATTTAAAAGAGAATGCAAAAATGGAAAAAGAACATAAAAGATTAATACAGACAGAGACACGTATCCAGAAGTATTGGAAGAATTCTCATACTACAAGGTTACACACAGAATCCCATTAGATGAAGATAACTGCCCTGGAGCCAGATTCTATGTCGGGACCGGTGGCGAGGATTATGCTCTTCATTCTTCACTTTATTTATACAGCAGCCATAGCAAAAACCAACAACAAAAAAACTTCATCTCCCATGAACCATCGGGAAAAGGAAAAAGGATTATGTTACTTACCTAGCAAGCATCTGTTCTTGGCATGTAGAGCTATAGATTCACATGCTTTGCATACTCCTGCCATCTAGTGTTGGGTCCGGATGTTTGAAAGTTGTTTTTCTTTGAAGAAGTCTTTTCCAGTCATGAGGTAAGGTGACTCCTCCTTTCAGTAATAGTGCGCATGGGCATCGACTCAATTGTTAGATTTTCTTTCCGCCATCGGGTTTGGACGTGTATTGCTGCGCTGTGGTTCGAAACCGTCCTTCTGGTTCCCCTTGGTGCGCAATCTACTTTACCCTCGATGGTATCGTTATCGTACGTGTTTCCCTATTCTCCGCGAATCGATCGGGAAACTACATCTTCGGTTGAAGACATAGTGGGTGGCCTTCGGGCCTAGCCGCGTCGGTCCAGCCTTCTGCCGATGGAACCACTCCAAGTACCCTCGCACCGATCTACATTAAGTCTGCAAACTGTGCCTCTCACCGGAGCACAAGGAAGAAGATTGTGAGGCTTGTCGGTCGTTCCAATCGAAAAAGACTCTTAGGGATCGTCTGGCTCGACGAAAAGAAATGCAGCAACAAATCATCCAACATACTCCGGATATCTTCGGAGAAGAACCCGAACATGAAGAGGTTGAAGCCTCCGCAGCGGAAGAAGCCTTCTGTATCCCTTAATCGGATTCCGAACTGGAAATTGAGTTGAAGTCCGAAGTCGTTCCACCAGGACAGGGTGCCGTGAGTACTAAAGCTCCCTTACCCCACAAACTCTCTTCGACCAAACATAAGGCTTCGGCACCACCTCTGCCTTCGGGCCCTGGTCGGCACTGAGACGATGTTTCCGACGCCCCGCCCTCGGGCCCGGCACCGAAACAATCAGTCAAGCCTTCCGGCTTGGTACTGAGTCGAGAAAAGCCATCTTTGGAACCGAAACCATCCTCTCTGAAGAACACAAAAAGAAAAGTCCGGTTCGGCTCCGAAATCGAAAGAGGTCCTTCTAAAGCCTCAGGAACCGATCCTAGACCTCCTGAAGGCAAAATTAGACCCCAAGCAGAAGAAAATCCACATCAATTCAGATACTGGACATATTTTAGCAAAAACACCTTCCAAAAGGAAAGTTAGTTCAGAGGACACTAGTTATAAAATTCCTCTCAAGAAAAAGAAGGACATGGCTACAAGCCCTATTCATCCTAATCCCCAATCCCCTCCACCACTACCACAATCGCCAGGCTCAGATCCTCTACGCACAACACAGGGTTCTCCTCATAACTAGCCGATATAGGGGATGATGACGACGATGGCAATAGTCATTTACCAGTAGATCCATGGTATGACTATAATATTGTTCCACCCATGGATAATGATCCAAATGTATACCCTGCGAAGCCATCACCTCCAGATGATAATGTAGTTTATCAAGAGCTGATTTCAAGAGCAGCAGCTTATCATGGGATTACATTATACAAAGAGTCGTTGGAAGAAGACTTTTTATTTGAGACGCTAGGGTCTACACACAGGACAAGTCAGAGTCTTCTAACGTTAAAGGTGAACTGTTAGCAGCTGTGGGAACGCTCCTTCACGGCCGCTTCAATTCATTTCTCGGACTCGAACGGGCCACACGCAGCAGTCTTTCTTCCTACCACCTAAAGTGCAAACGACCTGCAGGGGCTGTGTTTTTCACACAGTAGCAGTGACCTGCTCTCCGCTTCATCAGATACCGACCCAGGCAGCACCAGATGAGCCCAGTTAATAACAAAAGTCGTGTGGTGTCCTGTGAGGCCCAAAGCCTCCATTACCATTTACACAATTGTAGCGCTACGCTACCCTGACTCTGGACACACCCCCCCCCATGGTATAAATTTGCCCTCTATACGCGTATACACGTGTTTATCTATACTTACTTATAATGGGAAGAGTTTGAGGACTCAAACTGAGGAGGAGATGATCTCCTACTTCCCGTCACTGATGAGCTCTGCGAGGCAGTAGATGCGTCCGTTCACAAAGTGATTTTGGACACAGTGGCACCCTTAGAGAAGAACCTTGTAGAAATGGCCCAATGGTGCCTACAACCCTCCCCACCCCCCCGAAGCAAGACTTACCAGGGCCTTTGGCTCCTCAGCCTCCAGGGCAGTCTGGTGCCAGACACCCCAAGAAACTGCAGAAGCCTCAGGGATTGACCTTGATGCTTTCCCGAGGCTTAAGAAAGCCTTCCTGGGCCACATGCCCCCCCCCCCCTCCTATGCCAGACGCACTGGAGAGCCTGCATACGTAAGGGGCGGATCAGCTCTTCTCCCCTGCCACTCCCTTCGATGGATCCCCCACAGGGTCGGACTGAGACTCAGACCACGATAGGTCAAGGCGGCCAATGGCCATTCCCCCAACGGGGAAGGGACTTGCCACTGAGGGGGCCTGTGGCCCAGAGTCCGATATGCTAGACCCGGAGGAACTGTTGCACCCGCGTTCCTCCAAATGTTGATAAGGTAGCCATGTTCGTGGCAGGTAGGCTATGCAAGCCCCTAGACAAGGAGATACGCAACAGCCTGACGGTGGAGTACCTCCGCCCCTCATTGGACGTCAAAGTTGCTTTAACACCAGAGATAGACCCCAGAGTGGCAAGGTTTCTGGCCAAGTCGTCAAAGAAACCAAAAAAGGGAAAAGCCTGCTCCTTTTATGGTTTTGCCAGGATATGCTCATGGACAGGATGGGTCCACGGACGATAATACTTGAAAGGCGAGGGCGCCAAAGCCTCTGGTGCGCATATCTCCCCAGAGATACTCCCAGGCTGGGCCCAGCGTGCCATCATTTTTCTGGCAATGCCAACTGCGCCATCTCTACTGAGAGGTGCAGATCACTCCTGATCAAGATAGACCCGAAGCTGGGGGACCTTGCAACCTCAAAAGCAGGGCAGGTTGTGCAGGGCGGGCCCTTTGGGAAGCATTTCATCAAGCAGCTCGGCAAGTTAGTCTCTACCTTCAACTCCACAGACCAGGTCCACTATTCAAAATCAAGCGCATCTTCGCCCCTCAGGTTTACACAGGGCTGGCCGTGGCAGGGGGTGCTCGGCTGGCCATCTCAAGCCTCTGGCAGAGGTCAGATCTCCAAATTCGGGGGTTTCTAACCCCACCCGGGGGCATCCTCGCTACAGAGGATCCAGAGGTGGTTCCAGAGGAGGAAGAGGCCCTTCCGCCAGCACACAGTGAGCGCAACTCATTTCTCACAGGCGTATGGTGGGTTGTTTGACACATTTCATGCACATTTGGAATCTCTGACATCCGACGCCTTGTTCCTGCAGACAATTCAGGGTTTCTACATAGAGTTCTATGGATTCCCCCTTCACAGCTTTCCCTCCTCAACCCCTCCTCTTTGCAGAGATGGAAGCCCATATCCAGTTAGAGATCCAAGAGCTCCTTTCCAAGGGAGACATCTTCCTGTCCATTCCTCACCCCTTTGGGCTTCCTCAGCAACTTATTCCTAGTAGAAAAACAGGATGGGTGTCTACGCCCGGTGATAAACCTCCGGAAATTTAATGAATGGTTGGTCTTTTGCCGTTTCAAGTTGGAGGGCATTCACCTCCTCCGGGACCTCCTAAGACCCAATGACTAGTTGGTACGTTTGGATCTCAAGGAAGCTTACCTGACATTACCAGTATTCCCACCACATCGTCAGTTCCCACAATTTGAGTGGCAAGGTCAGACCTTCGAATTCAACTCCATCCCTTCTATGGGCCTCCGGGATACGCATGATGGTGCATCTGGACGACATGCTCCTCATGGACCAATGTCTACAGACGTTATACGCACAACTGGGGAAACCACTTCTCTCCTCCAGTCCCTGGGGTTCATTATCAATCGCGAGAAATCCACCCTGACCCCTTTACAGACCCTCACATTTCTGGGTTTCGTGATAAACTCTGTGGAGACAACCCAGACTCTTCAATCCAGGAAGATGGCCAAAATACAACACAAGGTATGCAGAACCCGGTCCAGACCATCCACCTCCCTACAGGAGATGGCCACAGTAATAGGCCTCCTGTCATCCTCTATTCAGGCAATTTTCCCCAGGCCCCTAACAATTGAAGGCATCCCAACTACACTGCGGCCTCAAGTACTCCTAACACATTCCCCTCTCGGACGATGCAAAGGACAAACTACGGTGGTGGCTCACACATATGGAAGCCTGGAATGACGTGCAATCTTTGGTTCACAGACGGATCTGGTGATACAGTCCGACACCAGTGGCTCCGGTTGGGGCACGCGCTGTGGAAAGTTCACCACCGGAGGCAGATGGTCCGCTGCAGAGCAGTCCATGCAAACTCTTTGCCTCGAACTGATGGCAGGCTCCTTCGCACTGAAGTGCTGGACCAAGGAGCGTGCACAGTGTTGTGTCCTCCTAAAAATGGGCAATGTGGCGTCAGTCCGCTGCATCTACCTGGGGGGCATGACATCCAGAACCCTCTCAGATCTGGGCAAGAGCTTTTGGGAATACTGCCCCAAAAACCTAATTTTTGTGGTAGCGGAACACCTTCCGGGCACAGCCAACCAGGCAGCAGATTGGCAATCACGACACCTCAGAGATACAAGCCTTTGGCAATTGCTCCCAGCCCCGTTTCCAGCCCTCTGGGATCGCTTGGTCCCATTCACGATGGATCTCTTCGCGTCTTGTCTGGATCATCAGCTTCCCCAGTACTTCAGTTGCAGACCAGACCCCAGTGCTGTGGCAACCGACTCTTTCCTTCAAGACTGGTCAACAGGGGGGCGTGGCTTGCAGCCGCGGAAGATGGCTGGCTGCTGATTGAGCTCCGCTAGCGGTCGGCGGCTAAAGCCACTATCCGGCATTATCCGAGGGCAATTCACGGTGCTTACCGGGGCTATCTCAAGTTGGAATGCGGCGGCAGGCTGAGCGGCACTGAGGCGGCCGCCATTAAGCACGATTGTCCGTGAGCCAGCGACCTACGCCATTCCTCCCGACGCAGCCAAGATGGCGCCTTCCAGGCCCTGAGACGGCGGTGACCACAGCCTGGTGACAGCGGTTGCGGACGCGCATCTGCAGCAGGATTGCGGTGAGCAGCCAGGGTGGCGCGGCCCGAGGTGGGAGGCAGCGCGCCAGGAGCAGCTGGTGGAGGCGGAGGGCCTGAGCCTCGGGCCGGGCGGTGCACCCTTCATCTGGCGGCCGGTGAGTGCGGGCCAGACGCAGCGAGGCCGTGGATGAGACTCGGCACGCTGAAGGAGGTGGGGGCGGAGTGGCCTGCCACAGTGTATGCGCCCCCCAGGGTGACCAGCCGGACCATCGGTGGGGCGGAGGGCCCTTAGAGGGTGTGCAAAGCGCTGCCTGCGGGGTCGTGGTGCCCCCCCCAGAGAAGAGAGAAGTGCTGCGTCGGGCAGGGGGGAAGGCCCAGCCTTGAATACGTGAGCAGGCGGGGAGCGGAGACATAGCAGCCTTGGGGCCTTTGAACCGGAGCCTCCAGCCACACTGAAGTCCGATAGAGGGGGCCCGCAGTGGAGAGAGGCCGGACCCTGTGGAGAAGTGGTGTGCCTGAACGCCCTTTGCGCACCGCCCAATACGCCCGGCTGCGACCGGTGAGTCCGTGGGGTACCCGGCTCCCCCCCCTAAGAGTAACGTGGACGCCAAGGGGGCTATCCCCCATCACCTCCCGTCTGGACCTTGACACGAGTGGCTCACACTGGGTCATGGGCCGCAACAGACCAACAGGCCCGGGTCAGTCAAACCAGATTGACAAATACACGGTGGCCATGGGGAAAGAAGATGGGGCTCCAGGTGGGAGCCAGCTGGAAGACCCTGCCGCTAATGGTCCAGACCCTTCTTTGAGAGACATTATGGCAGCGATTCGGGAACTCCGGGGAACCCTGGAGCCCAAACTGGACTCGGTAACAGAGGAGGTCAATTTATTGAGGGCAGACTTCAGGAAGGTGTCTGATAAGGTAGCAGTGGTGGAAACAGGCGTCGGGAGTCTCCAATCAAAAACAAAAAGACTCGAGGAGCAGGTCGCTGCCCTCACCAAAAATCAATCTGACATCTACGCCCGGCTCGAAGACCAGGAGGGGCGGGCCAGGAGAAACAACATTCGCGTGTTGGGGGTTCCGGAGGGAATGGAGGGGCCCTCCGCGGACTGGTTCATAGAAGATCTAGTACTGAACCACCTGAAGCCCAAGCGCCTGTCCCACTTCTTCTCAGTCGAGCGGGCCCACCGTGCGTTTGGGGGAAAGCCTAAGCCCGGGGCCCCCCCGCGTACCATCATCGCCCGCATTCTGAACTTTAGAGACCGGGATGCCATCTTGCAGGCGGCGCGGACAATGGGAGACCTCCATCTTGAAAATGCCACGATCCGGTTTTTTTCCGGACTTCACCCTTCATGGCCAGCGTCGGTCCTTTGAGGGGGTGAAGAGAGCCCTCAGGGAACAAGGGGTGAAGTACATGATGCTCTTCCCCACCCGCCTCAAGATCCTGGATGGTGGCAGGGCTTACTTCTTCGAATCACCAGAGGAGGCCGGCGACTGGTTGGAAGGTTGGCAAACAGTGGGCAGAAAAGGAGGCCCGCACAGACCGGATCAGCGACTTAACGGACAAGACACTGAGCGGCGAGAGACCCTTGCCTGACAGCCAGGGCCACGAAAGGAGAGTAATTAAGTGACCCGTAGAAGGGTGGGCAATTGAATTGTTTTTTCTCCTTTTCCCCTCTCTTGGGGCTCTGGGGATCACTCAAGCTCAGATTGGTGGGGGGATGCACTGCTATGAGGAGCTCCGTACAGTATAGACACTGAACTTCCTTGTCATGCTCTGTGAGGTTCTGGGCCCGTGGGGTGAGTGGACTTTTCCGGGAGCACCTTCGGGGGGGGGGGGGGGGGGAGTTGCGGGACTACGTGCCGGTTCACTGAACTGCCCTAATATAGCTTCAACGTGGGTGAGACATTCGTTAGTTCTGTATAACTCTTCTAGCCGACTGCAAGTTCATTTTTCCGCGCATATGTTGAGTGTGGGATTAATGGGGCGACAGGCACTCTGCATGTTTGCATGGTGGGAGGTTGGGGACCCACCGAGCAGGGAGGGGGGTGGGATTGTTTCAGGGGTTGGTAAGTTTTGCTCTAGACCAGTTTAATCCGGTTGTGTGTGGTAACTGGCCGGACGACACAGTGGGTCCAAGCCTCTATCCGATTACGGTATGCCTCTCTGCCTACAATGGGTACTCAAGCTAAGATTACAATATGGACATGGAACGTAAACGGGCTGGGCAACAAGATTAAGTGGACAATAGTACTACAGCACCTCAAACGACACTCTCCCGACGTAGTTTTCATTCAGGAGACACCGGTGTGGGAATAGGTGCAAGGCCCTGGACCGGTTTGGATATAAAATGGTTGCCCACTCGGGGTTCACGTCGGGATCGCGGGGGGGTGGGCATCCTGATCCGAAATGCCTTACCCGCAGTTCTGTCAGGCACGTGGTCTGATGATGCGGGTTGCTTTGCCGCCGCCGCAGCGGTTAAATGGGAGGGCCGTACCGTAGTCTTTTGCTCCTGCTACGTCCCACCAGGCCTACACTCCTCAGTTTTCCCACGGCTGGGCTCTTTCCTGGCAGATCTCCCCCAGGGGCTCCTCCTGTTAGGGGGTGACGCTAAAGCGGTTATGAGTGCGGACCTTGACCGATCTGGGGATGGGATTGGCTGCAGGGGGGAGCGGGGCCTGGAGGGCTTTGTCACGGCAATGGGCCTGGGTGACTTGTGGCACACATATCACCCTTCACATAAACAGTACACGTTCTACTCAGCTCGTCATGGGACGTCTTCAAGACTTGACTACTTTTTCACCCGCTCCGATCAGATGAGCGCTTTTGCTGACCCCCGGATTATGGCCCGTGGGATTTCCGACCACTCGCCGGTCGGCGTCACGCTTCAGGGCCCTGTGATTAACAAGGCGTCTTTCCCGAGGATAGACCCGTGGCGCCTCCGGGATCCGACTATTGGGGACAAACTTCGGGAGGGTTCTCGGCTCTACTTTGAGGAAAATCGGGGCTCGGTAGCCTCTCGTAACTGTGTGGGAAGCATATACAACGGTGCTGAGAGGGCAGGCCCAGGCACTGATAGGTGCCCAGAAGAAAGAGGAGTCCCTCCAAATCCGTCAACTTGAACATGAAATAGAACAGATGGAGCGTGACGCCAGTGCAGCCTCTTCGGCCGACATCCGTCACAGACTGACACTCAAGCAGAGGGAACTTCGAGCATTAGCCGAGGGGGAGGCACGGGCATAAGCGCTTGCCACACACCACCGGTTGTATGATGTGGGGGATAAGTCCCTAAAGTTGCTTGCTTGGCTTGAGCGGCGTGACAGGGAGCGTTCCTGGGTGGCTGAAGTGATGGACGCGTCGGGTTCCCCAGTCTCCAGCAGCCTGGAGATTGCGGAGGCGTTTGTGTCATTTCGAGAGGGTGTACTCCCCGGTCTGCACCAGGACTGAAAGCGACTGTGCTGAATTCCTGCACGATTTTGCGCTGCCCCAGTTGTCCCAGGACCAGAGTGACCGCCTGGACGCGGATCTCACAGGGGAAGAAATTGGGAAGGCCCTTAACTCGCTCCAGTCCGGAAAAGCTTCTGGTCCGAACGGGCTTCCGGTAGAGATTTACAAGAAACAGGCAAATGTCATCATCAACCCCCTTCTTCAGATGTATTCAGAGGTGCGTGAGGTGGGTAGGCTTCCCCCCGATCAACGCGAAGCCACGATTGTGGTCATTCATAAAACTGGGAAACCAGCGGATCAATGTTCCTCGTACCGCCCCATCTCACTTATCAACGTAGAGGCCAAGGCCCTGGCAGATAGGTTGATATCTGTTCTTCCCGATTTGGTGCATGTCGACCAGTCTGGATTTATGCCCCGTAGGAGCACCCGACACAACCTGCGACGCTTATACGGCGTACTATACATGACCGAGGACGTTGGGGACGCACAGACGGCATTCATGGCGTTAGACGCATCAACGGCATTCGATAGTATTGAATGGCCCTATCTATTTATGGTGCTCCGGAAACTTGGTCTCGGCCCGATTTTCTGTAGTTGGGTGCGCCTCTTTTATGAACAGCCTGTGGCTCGAGTCAGGGTGAAGGGTGCTATGTCCAGGGTGTTCCCCCTCAGGAGAGGTACCAGGCAGGGTTGCCCCCTGTCTCCCCTCCTTTTTGCCCTGGCTCATTGGATCAGGAGAGACGGGGCTTTCTGGGGCCTGGCGCTGACGGACGAGTGGGAAGAGCGTATTCCCCTATACGCCGGCGAGGCCATACCACTCGATGGCACGGGCGTTACACCTTCGAGTTATTCGGCAGCTATTCTGGCTATACCATCAACTGGGGGAAGTCGGTGATCTTCCCTTTGTCGGGCCCCCCGCGGATCCCCTCTAGATGCCCAGCCACTGTGGCCACGGATGGGTTCAAGTACCTGGGGGTCTATGTCACGAGAGATAAAGTGGACTTTCTCGCTCGGAACCTTGAGCCTCAGTTGGCTCCACTCGGAGCGGATGTGGGTCACTGGCGATCACTGCCCCTTTCCCTCATGGGCCGGGCGGCACTATTTAAGATGCTCGCTTTGCCGAGGCTCCTCTACATCTTACAGAACACACCGTATCCTGTCCCCCCGGGGCTGTTTGCACGCGTCTCGCAAGCGGTGCGGACGCTGTTGTGGGATGGTGGGACCCCTAGGATAGCGCTCCGCAAGCTTACCAGAGGGGTATATGATGGGGGTCTGGCGCTCCCTGATGTCAGACTATACTACTGGGCATCGCAGCTCCAGGTAGTGAACGACTGGGTATATACAGACCGCACCGAGCCGGCCTACAGAGTGGATAGGTGGGTCATGCCAAGGGGCAATAGTGAGCACCTGCTCTATGCCCGGAGGCCGCGAAGAGAGTGGCCCGTACACACAAGAGTGGTAATTCAATGTTGGAGGGAGGCGAACAAATTCCTGGGGTGGGCTGAAACTGACCGGCAGAACCCCCTTATGGATCGGAGATCACCTGAGAGAGGTGACGCTTTTGACCGGTTTCAGGGGGTGGAAACTGATTGGCATTGAATATTTGGGTGACGTTTGGAAAGTATCTGACCCCCGCTCCTTCCCTTACCTCAAGAAGGAATATGACCTTCACGACTCACACTACCATTACCTCGGTCTCATACACGCCCTACGTTCACACATTAGTAGAGATTCCTCCATCCCGGAATATTCCCCCTTGGAAGATAGACTACTGTTAGACCCCATACTCGAGAAACCCACATCCACCATCTACCGTAAGCTCATAAACAATATGCCAGACCCCTTGGTGAGGCTTCGAGCGGCACGGGCCCGTGATTTTGGCACCCTAGAGGACGATGATTGGCAAGACGCCTTACAGAGCCCGCGTGAAATAGCAATCCGCCCCAGGTTTAGGCTGATCCAATTAAAAATCCTACATCGCACATATTACCCTTGCACACATCTATACGCATGGGGCAGGAGTCAATCGGCCCTTTGCGTAAGGGGTTGTCAAGGGGACGGCACCTTCTACCATATACTATGGGAGTGCCCCGAGATAGTTCCTTTCTGGACCAAGGTCACGTACACTATGTCCGCGGTTGTGGGTGCTGCGGTGCCGATGGAGCCAAAGTGGCTGTTATTAATGATTAGGGGCGACGCAGATTGGTCGAGGCATATTGAACTCTGGCTGGCGCTGGCAGCTGGGGTAGCGAAAAGAAACATCGCCAGGGGATGGGGATCCCAGACTCCCCCGCAATGGGAACAGTGGAGGAGGGACCTAGATTGGTGCCAAAGAGCTGAGGAAACCATATATAAGAGCAGGGGCTGCATCAAGAAATGGAAGATCTGGGGACCATGGCGGAAATAGAGAGAGTCGGGGAGGGAGTCCGGGGAGCAATTATGTAATTGGACGTCCCACTTGTGTACTAATGTGATAGTTTTGTTCACCACAACACTATTTCCTAATCTGCTTCTTGGACATGGTCTGTTGTTCAATGGTACTATGAGCTATGTTAATAAAAAGAATTTATAAAAAAATAAAAAAATAAAAAGACTGGTCAACAGAGAAAAATTATGCCTTCTTTCCCTTCGCCATGATAATGAGACTCGCTGCACAAACTCAGGCAGCTGGGGGATCTAGTGGTGGTGACCCAGATTTGGAAGTCGCAAGTTTGGTTTCCAGTTTTGATGGAACGTTTTTGGGATTTTCCAATCAGTATACCCCCATGATGTCCAGATCTCCAAGGATTCCTCCAGGAATCTCCACCACTTGACAATGAATGGAACCCTCCAGCTCATGGCGTGGAGGATTACAGGTCTCAATGGAGCTTTTGAAAAGCGCAGCGGACCTTCTCTCAAAGCCTGGGCGAATGGTACGATCGAACACTACCGGTCGCCCTGTCTCGATGGTTGGGTTGGTGTAAGCAGAGGGACCTGGATCCTGTGGGGACGGATGTTGTCAATGTGTTGAATCTTCTAGCCTTACTGGCGACAGACAGGTTGCCCTTTAGATCGGTCAACACCTTTCAGTCAGCGATCACCTCGGATCACACCCATATAGGGGTATTCCAGTGGGGGAAGATCTCCCTGGTCAGGAAAATTCTCAGAGGCATTCGATTGTCCCTTCCCCTGGAGCCGAGATATCTGACTCTTTGGGACGTTAACAAGGTTTTACATTTGTTCCTCCCCTGGCCTAGTAATAAGTATCTTTCTAGGAAGGAGCCGTCGGCGAAACTGGCTACCCTGCTATGCCTAGTGTCTTGCAGACGGGTCTCTGATGTCAGTGCCAAGGACATTACAGGGAGGACGTTTAACCTGAATGAGATTACCTTCCATTTTTAAAGGCGTACGAAATGTAAATTAAGACCGATATCCTACCCTGACTTTGAGGACTCTCCAAAACTATGTGTGGTTTGCTGTATCAAGGCATACGAGGCCTTAACGGAGGAGATCCACCCCCATGGGGAGTGGCAGTTGCTCAGTACCCTTCAGAAACCGTACAAAGTGGTCTCTTTCCCGACAACTGCACAGTGGGCATGATGGACCATGCAGGAAGCGGGAATTGACTCTAGAATGTTCGGGTCACATTCCACCAGAGGGGCTATGGCATCTAAGCCCTTCGCTCTTGGAGCTAGCCCAGAGGATGTTCTAAATGGAGCGGACTGGTCCTTAGACTCTACCTTCATAAGGTTCTACTTCAAACTGGGCCCCTCTGGTGGTAAATAAGCTTTAAACTAGCATAATCTAATGAAATATTTCCTAGCTTTCGTAACGGAATGTTTCAATTCCAATAAGGACACAGAGGCAAGGAATAGCCCACCATTACTCCACACCATTACTCATTGATCGTCACACACCAAGTGACGGAAAGGATACGAATATTTATGAGTAAGCACTCTACTTTACTTCATGTTTATATTGTCATGAGTACAAGTCAATGCCGAGTCGATGACCTGTCTCTTCCAATGAATCGTATTAATACTGGTTGGACTGTTTTTGTTCTAGGAGGTCCGCCGATGACTAAAGCCTAATCTGTTTTTTTCTTGCAGACTCAGAGTCTTCCAAACAGAAACAAGATATTCCAATGCCGGCTTTGGTCGCAGGAAGAAAGAGGGGGGAAAGAATCAACAGGAGCATATGAAGGGGATCCCTGTTCCAGACTGGTTAATGTGGTTAATTTGTGGGAGCAAAAATGTAAAATTGTGGGGGGGAGTGGGGGTGTTTCACTGCCGGGTACCCCCCGGGACGAACTGACGCATTTCCTTATCTGGAGGTCACCTTAGACTCACAAGGGTCTTGGGCGCCCATGCCTAAATCACAGATGCCTTAAGTTTTGTAATTCAGCCATTTTTTTTATTTTTAGTTTGGTGTCAAAGATAGAGAGTAAGCCAGTGGTGGCTCCTGTTGGGATCTACACCAGGAAGTGTTTGCCGATCCTCATCTTGGTTCTGGATTGTGGGGGTATAAAGCTGTTTAAGTTTGCAGGCTGAGGAAAACAGGGTCTGCAGACGTTTTCTTGGTCTGCCGCTAGGGTCCCCTTATACTATCCACGGGAATCGGGCCTGCCGTATGTAGTGGACACCATTAAACTGGCCCCCCTGATGCTATGGTATGCCATCAGGGGCCTTGCTGAATAGGGACATCACCTTGGATTGCCTTGGTTGTGACATGAGTATCCGTATCCCCTGGCTTAGGTAGGTTAAGGATATGTGCAATAAGTTGATATTTTTTCCTCGCCTGGTAATATTACTGCAAGGGATAAAAGCTGGTTAAAAAACGCTTTCAGGGACCTTATGAGCAGAGAAAGGGAGGCGTCCGAGTTGCGGAAGCACGCTAACAAAGAATAGCTGTTGGTACAAACTACCACTGGCATGGAACCTTACCTGGCCATGTTGCAGAGAGGAAGGGATAGGATCCTTCTCACAAGGTTTAGGCTGGGTTTGATCAGGTGTCAACTCTCCTACCCCCTGGGCCAGTTGGATCCGAAGGGGATTTTGGTATGCCCTTGCAATGAGCGATCACTGCATACTCTGGCACACTGTCTTTTTTTGCATGTTTTACAACTGTTATACTAGGAAGTTTTTAATTCCACTTTTGAGGTGCACACCACTTACCAGACATATCCCTTCCAGTCTGTATTTACAGCCACTCCCAACCCCCAGAGGTTTGCTTTGACGTTGCCACCTTTCTTAAACATACCTTACAGCGTAGGCGTTCTTTATTGTTTAAATAGACTGCATTAGCCTTCCATTGTGCGCCTGCCTTCAGGTCATGCACCCAGATTATCAATGACAAAGTACACGTTACTTCTTGCACTTCACTTTATATTTATGGATGTTTTTAGGTCTACTTCACTGAATTGCTGGGCGGCATAGAATTTGTTTAATGTTGCATGCTGTTTTTTAACTGTTGTATTTTAATTCCGCATTTTACAGTGTAACTATGCTTTTAAGGTTTCTTTTATGAACCAAAATAAAGCTGATGATGGGTTATTGGACTTCTTCATTTTCCTGATGGTTCATGGGTCCATGTCCTTAGTTGAATTGAACCTTTCAGTTACGAAAGCTAGGAAATTTTTAATTCTGCGCAATAATGCTCAGCAAAAGCATGAATCTCTGTCTAAATTGTGGTTTAGATAGGACGTCTGATGTTATCAAATAGACTGCATATGATACCCTTTGGTGGTGGTGCAACAGTGTCACTACTGGGTTGCTCTTTGGCAGCTCCTGTGTAGAGTTTGCATAATATTCCTCAGTACATTAGGAGCAAATGCCATGTGTTACTCTTCTGATGTTCTTGGGTAAAAATCCTATAAGACACTGTGGTGGTTTAACGGGGCCCCCTGCTCCTCTGTCTGAAGACTCCATAAAATACTCCTCAATGGAGAACACTGTCACCACTTGATCAACCTGCTCCCCTGTTGCTCCTGTGTAGACTCCATACAGCACGTCTTGGTGGTTTCATGGTCTCTTAAACAAATTGCTCCTCTGTCCTTCCTCAGTAGACTCCATATCACACTTCTTACTGGTTTAGTAGTGCCTCCAATGGTTTGGCGTTGTTGAGGTAACTGGCTGAGGTCCATATACCATAAGCAACCTCTCTGATGCATGCACTGTGTGTAGGAAAGTGGGTTTCTGTTGCAGTAACCCCCCCACTTTTTGCCTGATAGCTGATGCACTTTTCCTTGGTGTGCCCTGGGTCCCTGCCAATCGGGTACCCAGGGCCTGTGTTCCTTCCCTAAAAACTGTACTAAAGCCTAAACCCAATTGGCATCTCTGGCCACAGGTAAGCCCCTGGTAAATGGTACCCTAGGTACCCAGGGCACTGTGACCAGAGAAGGCCCCTAAGGGCTGCAGCACTTATTGTGCCACCCTTAGAGGCCCTGTGCCCTGACACACACCCTGCCTTTGCAGGCTGAGTGTCTTGGTGCAGACCTAAACAGAGTCGACATGGCACACATTCCTGTGTGCCATGCCCACAAACACACTGCCCTGGCATACCTCAGTCACCCCTCTAGCTGGGTGCACTATAACAGTGGTGTGGGCACAGGTGCATGAGCCCTGTGCCCCTACAGTACCCAGGGCCATTCCTGGGCACTGTAAGTGCAGTGGTGCCATTAAGAGTATATGGTGCTGGGAGGTTGTCATTACGAACGCCACAGCACCATAATGGCTACACTGAAGACTGAGAAGTTTGGCATCAAACTTCTCAGCACATTAAACCCACACTGATGCCAGTGTGGGATTTAATGTAAACTGCACGACAGAGGGCAACTTAGAGTTGCCCCCTGAACCTAACCTACAATCCACGTCTTGTCTGAGGGGCTGCCTAGGCTGCCACCCAGCAGACATGTTGCTGGACCCCTGGGTAGAGAGCCATCCGCTCTCCTGGGCCTGCAACAATGCACGTCCTGGGCGAGGTGCTAGGCCTCCTCCCCCAGGATGGGCAGGGGAAGCTTCAAAGGCATTCCGCCTTTGTGAGCTTCCCAGACCACTTGCTGTACTCAGCAACTGGTCCCCACTGGTTCCAGCCCCCACTCTGGCGGGAGGACTGGCGGGAAAACCAAGGGAGGAAAGGGGGTGTGCCAACCTCTGCCAACCCCACCCCTCAGGTGGGGGAGGCGAGGTGAAGCACATCTCCGGGCTCTCGCCATCTTGAAGATGGGGAGCCCTACCCAATCAGGACTAGGCTCCTGCCCCCCTCCCACTGGAGAGTGGCAGGATAGGGGGTGTACCCACCCCAGGGAAGGGACCCATTGGTCCCTGCCCTTTACCTACCTGGAACGACCCTAAATCTGGTATTTAAGGGCACCCTGAACCTTCCTTCCTTAGATCCCGAAACCGAAACAAGCAAGAAGAACAAGAAACAAGAAGACCTGCCGTGCAGCTGTTAACAAGAGGAAGACACCAACTGATTTGGCCCCAGCCCTACCGGCCTGTCAACCCTCGAACCTTCTCCTGCTAAACCCCGGCGTCTCCAGTGGTCAGCAACCTCAAAAACCCCAGAGGACCGGACTGCCTTGTGACTCTGAAGACTGGGACTCCCACGAGCAGTGGTACTGCTCAAAAGCAAGTAACAAGCTCCTGGCATCAGCCAGGAACCGCGAACCCTGCGCACTCTGCACCCGCCAAGCCTGGCCTGTGCTGGAGTGAACAAAGACCTCGAGGACGTCCCCCCGGCGACTGTGACCCCAAATCCAGCACCCAAGGACCCACCTCGACGCTCCGGACGACGCCGGCAGCCTCAGAACCAGGGACCCCTCCAACCGCGACCAGCCGAGGGTAAGATTTCCGACGCCTAAAGACACCCCTGCACCCGGCACCCCACGGCCTCCTGTGCCCAACTCCTGGGTTCCTACCCTTCCTACAGCTTCCCAACTTACCTCTCGAAGTGGTGGTCGCACCTGAAGAATCTTCGTCCCCGAGCTTGCAGCCTTTGTTCGTTCTTGAGCTCCTCCATTGAATAACATTGAGCGCCCGACGGCTCAAAAGCACCCTGCACCCAGCCGCCCGAGTGCCCCTGGCAGTGCAACCTCTACTCTAATCTACTTCCCCATTTGCCCTGAGCAAGCGACCAGGAGCCCAGCTCCCACAGCCGCGTGGCCTGCTTGCCAGCAGCCACCAACCAAAGGCCCCCTGCCTTCCATAGGGTAACATTGGGCCTACTCACTCTGCACCCAGCCACCCCTGTGCCGCTGAGGGTGTAACAACTGTACCTACCTGACCCTGGGAGACCCCTGAGTCTGTGCCCAGAACCTTAACTCTGCCAGTCGAGTACTTACCCAAAAGCCGATAATTCACTTTTCTTCCATAGGGTAACATTGACTGGTTTCACTTGGAAATTCTTCGAAGTGTGGAGTTTTGAAACTTTAAAATATTCATCTAAAATCAGCCGAATCACGAAAACGAAAATACTCACCTGTTATATCAGGAGAGATCCCAGTGCTGGATCTTGGTGCCCAGCACTGACCCTGAAAAGTAATTGTAACTGTACTTACCGGTAACTTGAATTTCCTTCCATAGGATAACAATGCCTGGTTTTTGCTGAAAAAGTTTCTAAGTGTCGATTTTTGAAACTTACAAATATTTGCTAAAAGTCGCCTGTGTGACATAAACACATTCTTTCAATTGTTTACAGGAGATGCACCAGTGCTGGATCCAGGATCCAACACGGAGTGAGAAAAAGTAACGATAACACTACTTACCTGCTAAGTGAACTTCCTCCCATAGGATAACATTGGTGATTCTATGTGAAAAAGTTTCGATGTGTCAACTTTTAAAATACAATAATATTCCTTAAAAATCACAACTGTAACCAAAACGTTTTTACTCAACTGTTTACAGGAGATGTCCCAGGACTGAATCTAGGATCCAGTCCTGTGGTAAGAAAAGTAATCCAAAAAGTAATCTATTGCATTCAACTAGAAATTCACATTGAGCTCAATGTATTGTGTTGCCTAATGCAACAACTAACTACTGTGTTCAAAAGTCTATTGCCTATTGAAAGTATTCAACTACAGCATTTGATTCTGAGAAAGTATTTTGATACCTATTGTTGGTTCTAAAAATAAAACTATATATTTTTATATACAAAACAATTGGCCTAGAGTTCAGTTCTTGAGTGTGTGAGACCATTTGCTGACTGAGTGTGTACAACAAATGCTTTACACTGTCCTCTGATACTGCCTTACTGCTCAACCAAGCTACCACTTTAGAGAGTAAGGTTATATCTAACTTTAGCCTCTGCCAAACCTCTGGGGACTGTGGACTCTGTGCACACTGCACCTTACTTTGGTGCAGTATATACAGAGCCACTTTCTTACACTGTGCACACCATCAAATCAAACCTCACGAACATGAGCCATGTAGGCCAAACTATAAACAGTGCTTAATAAAATGAAACAACCAAAGAAAGTTTTAGGCCTCACAAGGGGTTTAAAGTGCTATATAAATAGTGATACAAAACAATACTAAACTGTATAGATGGAAGAATAGACTGGCCCCTGTGTAAGGCAAGCATCATATTTTTCAGAAAAGAGTGGCAAGCACACAAACAATTTGCCTGGGTAGAATACAATTAATGGTGGACAGACAGATTGGGCCGCAACTCTCCAACCATAAGCGCCTAGGTAATAATGCCAAAAATGGCAGTCCTAAGGGGAAAAAGACAAATGGAACAAATGTCCATCAGTTCAAAATGCGATGCCAGGAGTAACGTCAGCATCAAATTTAAGTCCCACTGCCGAACAACAAAGAGAAAAGAAGTGCAAATCAAATCTTTCTAGGAATAAGCCACCAGTGGCAAACTGAACAAAGAAGGCTGATCAGAAAGGCACAAGGAGACAGACAGCACATCAAGAATCTGGCAAACCTTGCTGAGTGAGTGAAAGTAAAAAAACATCCCACAGACAAGCCTGGGAAGGGTTAAAGCCTGAATCCTGACCCCAACAGACAAACTTCTCTCATCATAAACATACTTATTGGCCATTTCCAGGAAGCCATCCACTGCATCTGGAGTCTGAAAGCCTCTAATTGGCAAGGCTCAGTCTCCTTACATGCAGACAGTGCCCAAGTACTGGGTGAAAGACACAACCATCCTCCTGAGAAAGCGGATCTACTGTCCAAAAGAACGACGAATGAACACAAAGTTCCAACAGATAGGTGTACCGAATCCTCTTTGCCTAGCCCAGATCATTGAGAATCCGCTACACCCATACTCTTGCACCTTCTACAGAGTCCCTGAGATCAGTGGGCTGGGAAACAATGCACAAATTAGGTCCCAAGGAAGGACTGCATCCCCCAAATGGCATGAGCCCATTAAGCCCAAATGACAGATAACCTTCAGAATCAGCACTTGAGCCTGGCAGAGTATGCAGGATCCTATGGGGCTCAGGAAAAGCCACCATGGATATAGTTTTCAGGCTTTCACCAATGAACTTCAACTTCTAAGAGGGGTGACGTGGAATTTGATGTTTGATGGAGAACCAGGGGATGTAACAGGGTCATTGGTGTGCACCAAATGGACCAAAACAAGCATGGGGGAAGCCACCTTGACCAGCAAGTCATACATGTAAAGAAATATGCATACTTCTGAGGGAGGCTACCAGCGCCTTCGTGAAGACTTTCAGAGCAGTTTTATGACCAAAAGGCAGTACTGCAAATTGGGAAGTGCTGAGACCCAAAAGTTACGCAGAGATACCCAGAAGAAAAAATAGGTGTCATGAGGATACAAGGACACCATGCATTCTTGCAAGTTCAATGTTAGGAGGACTTCGCTCAGGGACATCATCCTAAATTCACACTCGCTGACATAGGTTCAAGAGCGTAAAATGCTAGTCCTTTTTTTGGGAGGGTGAGCGTGGGGAAGATTAGAAAGTACAGGGAATAAAATCCCGTGGCACTCTCCGTCATGGGCATCACTTGTATGACCCTTTCTGTAACGAATCCAAGTCTACTACCCGCAAGATCGAGGTATGCAAGAGTGTAATTCCTAACAGATTGCTGTAAGATTTCTGTCAAAATATCAGATTGGGGCCCTGCATATGACAGGACCAATTCAAACCCCTCTGCTGCTTTAAACACACTGGCTGTGAAGGACCACAGATTTCAGAGAGAGGGCTTGAAGGAAATATAATAATAGGTCCTTCCTGTGACCACTGGAATGCTGATGCTCCAAGTAAAGCTCAGTACCTGTATTAAAAGGAGGGTGGAGGTTTACAGCCTCCAAAATCACCTTCCTTCATGTGCCTAAAAATACAGTTGAAACACACAAACGTTGATGGAAGGCTGGCCTGAAAGTTTGAGCTGGACTGCTCTGATTGGAGCAGAGTCAAGGCTGATTTGCAGCTGGGGGCAAACTGAGGTGGCATGGTGGGCAAAGAACAATTGATTGAGATGTAGCCCCAGCGATTGCCAGTGGTGGAGATCAATTCAAACATTGTCTCCATTACCTCGTTGCTGTTGCCGGCATAAGTGCGACGGGTATGCCCAGACATGGGTCCCGTGCTCACTGTGCCACTGGAATCAAGCTATACCTGGCTGATGAACCCATAAGAAGGATGAAACCAGTCCTGGGTTGCTTGTTTTCTGGTTCAGGGAGGAAATGGCCTGGAAGTTCGGCTGGACTGTTCCGATTGGAGCAGGGTCAAGGCTGATTCGCATATGGCTGAATCCAAACTGAGGTAGCATGGTGGGTGAAAAACGATGGATTGGGATGCAGCTCGAGCAAATGCCAATGCCTGAGAATAATTCAAGCATTCCCTTCATCACCTTGTTGTTGTTGCGGTTGCCACCCTAAAATTACAGTTGGGCATATCTGATGAATTTCAATCCAAGTCAAAGAGTTCTTCCATAGGCACAACTTTCTAGGCAAGAAAACACATTAAGGAAGCTTTTAGCTTCTCTCAAGCCACTCTAATTTCCTCTGATTTTGAAGGTTGACAAAGTGAATAAGTGCGCCTCAAAGAACGTTGTCAGGGACAACTTTAAAAGCCATATAGGAGTCTTAGAAAGGGTGGCTTCACAGAAAGAACACAGAGGCTGGATCATATGAAGGCACACTGGTGGCATCAAGGCTGGAGCGGCTGAGCTTGCAGAGTCTAATCCGACATTTGTGAGCCATAAGGGGCCCAGAGGGAAAAGGGACAGCACCACATAACAAGCATTGGCATAGCCAATAGGTCTCGCCTTTGGGACCTTATAAGTTATTAGCCATGCAACAGTTGCGTAACTAAATACTTATAAGGTCCCAAAAGCGAGACCTATTGGCTACACCATTATAATCGCGGCACCCGGGTTTTACTTTTAACATTAAAAGTAAAGCGCTTTAACATTAAAAGTAAAGCGCGGGTGCCGCGATTATAGCAAAAGTAAAGAAATAGAAAAATAATCTATTTCTTTACTTCAAAGCCGCGAAAGTGATCGCGATGCACTTAATGACCCGTGACGCGCGTGCACGCTCACGTGAACGCAAGCTGGTCGCCAGTGCTGTTTGCACTTCCAAAACCCGCTTACTAAAACTCTCGCCAGAGCAGCGCATGCGCTGGCTCAGGTGAGACCTAAAAAATGGCTCAGAGGAAGATGATAGCATTAGGGAACAGCACTGCTGACTCCAAATAGTCTAGAGAGCAGAAGCCTTTTCTAAGATGAGGAAGAAGGCTTCTTTTCAATGTAGTTTCTTGTGGGAAGACCCTTTAAAAGTTGGCACTCCGTTAAGAGACCTACACGAGGAGTGGGAAAGGTACCAAATAGGGGTCCATTTACAGGCCCGAGCCAATAACAGCTTAACTACCTGCTCCCTCATGGCTTTCAAATATACGGAGGCACAAGAGTGGCACGCAGTTCAGTGAGACTCCAGGCACCAAATGCAAATGTCATTATGGGGGGGGTGGGGTGCTGGTCAGACAGCACATCTGCTTGCAGAAACTTTGGCCAGGTTAGAACTCCTCTGCCTTCGAAGTCGACATATGACAGTCTACTACATAAGCACTGTTAGAATTTTGGAAAATTCTGTGAAAAACAAAGAACAACCATAGACCACTATCAGTTAGGGACAGAAAAACAGGAACAAATGACAGGAATGCAATTAACAGGCTGGTGTCAGCACTTGCTGAGCAGGCGGAGTCGCAACTGGATTCACATGCTACTCCCTAGGGCGCTGGTGTCAATGGTAGAAAGGTTTCCGGATCCATACTGGCACCTGGGAATGCTTATAAGGTGAGAAATCTGCCTGAAGTATAATCTATGAGACGAGGTCTCAAATTCAATCTGGTGCCAAGAACAGGAAAATACAAAGTGTCATAGAGCCCAGAAGAGACCTGTAATTGGCAGATGAAAGATTATGTGCAATTGAGCTGGATGGATAGCAGCTTGTTAAGCATTCTTTGTGCTTAACTTACCTTCTGATAGGCCCTCTGCAGGACCTTGGTCTTAAGACCAGTGGATACAAGTGAACTCCTTTCTACTCAGTTTTGTAGAAATTATAGCTGATAAGTCGGGTGGCCCTGACGGGGTCAAGATCACCTCAACTGCAAATAATCATGAGTGGTCATGTGAGATGGTTGGGTGGCAATGTAAAAGTATACACTCCCAGTTCAGTAACTGTTAGAGTGGGAGAGCAGTGGTTGGATGACATCACTGCTCTTTGGTCTGAGACTAGTGATTACTCATTTTGGTCAAAGTCAGTCTGCATGTGGTACTGGTAGCGATATGCCATGCCCAGGAAGTGTTGAACATGTGTAATTTTGTTTATTATATGGATATCTACTTTGGAGTTAGTGCTGTAGAGAGCAACTTGATTATCTGCAATGTGGTACAGCCCTGCGGGGTTTTGCATGTGATGTTACGTAAGATGTTTTCATTAACTCTGTTACGCAAGGAGTATAGATATTGTTACTGCTTCACTTGAATAAGGGAGTCAGTCATGGCTCGTTTTTTTGTCACAAAGTAAAGCATTTTACAGTGTTTAGTGCTGCTGAAAGCGATGCACTTGCTGGCATCAGAGTATTGGAGCTGCAATGGTTTTGTAGTAGATAACGCGGTTATGCACAATTGAGATGTAGGGAAGACTTCTGTCCAATATGCTCTGTTGTGTAGAATGTGGCATCACAATTGTTCGTGCAGTAGGAAGAAATGCGGTAGCAAGTGTTCTAGTTCATGTGCGTAATAATGGACGGTCCAATATTGTGCTAAAGGGACCATCCAGTGTAGAGGAAAAAGGCAGTTCTCTTTACCCAGTTCTGCATCGTTATGAATCGCCAACAGGCATTCCAGAATGTTGCTCTGGTTTTCATGTGTAATGGCTAGCCCCCCCCTTGAAATCGGTGAATCCTGGTGGCTAATACGTATGTGAGAAACATAATACTATATCAGGGCTCGAAAAATCCATTCGCTTTTGCGAGCGAAATTTAATTAGGGCAAGCTATTTTTATGTCCTACTCGCCCTTTCTGGCGAGTAGGAAGACAAACTGACTTTTGACCTCTGTCTCTGAAAGCAGAGCAAATGTGACAAGATAGCAAGATTTAAAGGCATCTTTATTGCTCACAAAGAGAATGAGCAATAAAAACGCCTTTAAATCTTGTTAACTTGTCACATTTGCTCACAGAGGTCAAGTGCATTACAGTTAGGTCGAGTAGATTTTTTAAGTTACTAGACATGCAGGTCTAGTAACAATTGTTTTGATTTTTTGAGCCCCGTCTATGGTTTGTCTCCAATACTTGGACTACATGCAAGATGTTCTGCTTAGTGTGATCTGTAGAGCTGCTTAATCCTTTGTGACCATGGGGAGCAGCACCTTGACTGCCTGTTACACGACATCTAAGCTGTTATGAAGCATATTCGATATTCTGTCATGTGTTGTATTTCTCTGTGGAGTATCAGATTAGATGGTGAAGAAAGGGGTAAAACTAGTGCAACTTACATAGCATACCTGTTCTCTGCTGGACGTATGCAAGAAGTTCTGTTGGATGAATTTATCCCATACGTAAAATGCATGCATTAACCTGATCTGAGAGCTTTCACTTACTTAAAGCTAGCACTTAATACAACCACTTAAAAGATTACTAGCTTTCAAATGAGAAAAAAGCAGATAATCACAGATGCTGGTCTCCACAGATTCTTGTGCCTGTACATCCAATGATTGCACCACAGTTCTGGAAGCATGGTCTACATTAGAATGAAGCGCAATAATGGACGGTCTAATATTGTGCTAAAGGGACCATCCAGTGTAGAGAAAAAAGGCAGTTCTCTTTATCCAGTCCTGCATAGTTATGAATTGCCAACAGGCATTTGAGAATGTTGCTCTGATTCCTGATTTTGAAGTGTAATGGATAGCCCCCACCCTCCCCCCCCGGCCCCTTGAATAGGTGAATCCTGGTGGCTAATACACATGTGAGAAACATAATACTATATCAGGGCTCAAAAAATCCACTCACATTTGCAAGCCAAATTTAATCAGGGCGAGCTATTTTCAGGTCCTACTCGCCCTTTCTGGCGAGTAGAAAGACAAACTGACTTTTAACCTCTGTCTCTGAAAGCAGAGCAAATGTGACAAGCTAGCAAGATTTAAAGGCATAAAAATGCCTTTAAATCTTGTTAACTTGTCACATTTGCTCACAGAGGTCAAGTGCATTACAGTTAGGTCGAGTAGATTTTTTAAGTTACTAGACATGCAGGTCTAGTAACAATTTTTTGATTTTTCGAGCCCTGTATATGGTTCGTCTCTGATACTTGGACTACATGCAAGATGTTCTGCTTAATGTGATCTGTAGAGCTGCTTAATCCTTTGTGACCATGGGGAGCAGCACCTTGACTGCCTGTTACATGACATCTAAGCTGGTTTGAAGCATGTTAGATATTCTGTCATGTGTTGTATTTCTCTGTGGAGTATCAGATTAGATGGTGAAGAAAGGGGTAAAACTAGTGAAACTTGCATAGCATACCTGTTCTCTGCTGGACGTATGCAAGAAGTTCTGTTGGATGAATTTATCCCAAACGTAAAATGCATGCATTAACATGATTTGAAAGCTTTCACTTACTTACAGCTAGCACTTAATACAACCACTTAAAAGATTTCTGGCTTTCAAATGAGAGAAAAAAAAAAAGATAATCACAGATGCTGCTCTGCACAGATTCTTGTGCCTGCACATTCAATGATTGCACCACAGTTCTGGCAGCATGGTCTACATCAGAATGAAGACATATGCATGGAAGTTTATGCCCATACTTTTAATGCTAAGGAGGACGATTTGAGCAGGGCAGACAAAGTTGACCTCAGAGTATCCGTAAGACAGCTCTAGATTTTGCACCACTATCAAGTGCTAACACAGGTTTTCTGCACACTTGAAGTAGCAAAGTGAATGCCCCCAATAAAGGAGCACCCTGGCGGAGTCACTGCAGATTGGAGTTTCTTTTAGGGGTTCAGGAGAATGACGTTAAGCGATAAGGATTGCCTATCTCAAGTTGGCTCCAGTGTCTGAGGTTGGCAGGTAAGTGTTTGAGACAGTGCAAGTGGGGACAATTGTGGCGACCAGCATGGTAACCTGGACATTAGTGAGGAGAGGTATAAGATGAGGGTCAAAACATGAGAGGACCCGAGAGGGGTGAGGTAGGGGGAGGAATGACAGTTCAGTAGCAAAATAAGGCCAAAGAGGGTTTAGTTTGGTAATAAAGGCCAGTGGGTAGGACTTGATGCTGGGTAGCACAGATCATAGTCCTTGAAGGACACTCAATAGAGGATATAGGCCACAGAAAAACCTACATTTGTTACTGGACACAAGTAAAGATCCTGCACGACTAGATCACCACCAATCCAAATAGCTCCCACAATACTGTGAGGATGTATTGTTTTTTCTCCTCTAGGCACAATTATTTTTTCCCCCCCCCATCTAATCATATGGAGTTGAGTCTTTTGCGACACAAAATCTTTATCCCCTCAGAGGGAGTAGGGTTTCCTTCTTTTGCTGCAATTAGACTTTTCTGTTTACTGTCATAATGAGCGACTATTGTTCCACTCATGCCATATTAAATGTTCTTACAATGTGGCGCAATAATTTTTGTTTTCCCCTCGTGTAATACAATGAGTTAGTTTCACTTTTGGGTCACAAAGTCTTTCTCACTTTACTCTTGAAATGAATTCAACAGTTTCTTTTCCCTTCTCTTGTGACACAGAATACTCACTTCCTGTCTTTTGTTAGGATGAGTACTATCTAATCTGTCAAAAAGTACGCTTTTACCTGTCTAGTCACTATACGTCCCCCTGGCATTCTCTCATATCACACAACAGGTCCCTTCTTTTCTCCTCTGACAAAGAAGTCGATTAGTCCCCTCTCCTGCCTCTGGTAGGAGTTCTCTATTTCTTCTTTAGACAGAATGGGCATTGCCACTATCTTGTTACAAGGGATACCTCTTACTTTGTTTGGGAAGCTTGTGCTGCTCTGAACCGATCAGCAGAACACTTACTCAAGTTCAAACTACTACGAAGGGTAACGAACTTCAAGCATGCAAGCACACAAGAGATCACACTTACATCTTTCCATACAAATCCTGTAAATAGTGGCCTAAACCTTGCTACTCCATTCCTTTAGTATCATCTTCAATTTGTGTCTAGACCCCCCTAATGCTGCTAAGCAACACCAAAGCACATCTAAGATACAGAAAATACTAACCATGCGCCATTCAGCACAATTTCTATAGGGGTAATACTAATTTAAGACTGGGAGAAAAAGAAAAAACAATTTTCCTCAACTTCATAAAAAGACATACACAGAATGAGCTCTTACCGATTCACAACTTCCATTGAATGCAAGGACATGTCCATGTTGACCAAGACTGAAAAGTACTCTGTGATTTGACTGGACTGCATTAACTTCAGCAACATTTCAATAGCCACTAGAGGATTATTTTCCACTAGATCAGGTAGCTTTGCAGGAGTGAGGCCAATGTGGTAAACCAATTTGGGGTCCTTTTCTAGTTCTCCAAGGAGCTAAAATGGAAAAACAAACAATGGAGATCCATACACATTAGGATTTAGAACTAACATTTGGTTCACAAGTTTATTTCGACTACTCCTATAACTGAAAACATTAAAATTAAACAGTAAAAAAGTGAAAACATGGAAAATATTTGACCATACAGATCAGACGCCAGGAAGTACCAAATGAACATTTGAAGTTAACAACGGAGCAATTAGAGTATGATTATCATCAACAAATACTACACCAACTGTGGAGCTCACTGTGATCAATATTAAGTGGCAGAACACAGTCAATAAACATTACTCACCAGTAACAGAACCGTAGATCATCTGGTGGATCAACTGAGAATCTAGGCCCATATATACGAATGATGTTTGCATAAACTGACAGAACCCCAGGGAAAGCAGCCTGACAAAAATATTCATTGCTTCTTTTAACAGATGCGAAGACGGAGTGTGAATTTTGACAGCACAAACTTTGGAGGAGAAAAACTATATTTTGCATTTAAGGCTTCAGGCTGACTCTGCTATTAGAGAACAGACTGGGTATCTGACTCTGATCTGTGATGAGGAGCGCTATGGTCCTAGGTCTCCAATAGTTGCTTTCTAGAGAATTAACTGATTATCAAGAATCGAAGGAAGATTTCCATGCCAGGTAACTTGTACTTAGGGGAGAAGTGGAAGCCTATCGGCTAGAGCTTCAGAATTTGGGGACACAGGAACAAATCCCAGCATCAGCACTTTATTCAATATTGTATAATTAAGAGCACAAATCACGTAAACTTCCTGTACTTAAATGTGTCAAATGTATTTGTGCAATTCCGCACTTGATGTACTTGATCTTGTTGATCATCTTCCAACTCCCTGCAATCCCTGTTCTCCGTTGCTTCATACCTAGATTTGCGCTCCAAGAATAGTGGTACATACTTCTGCACCGTGGGATTATAAGACATCTACGAACACAATAGGTTATGTAGATTTGTAAAGCACACTAACACCCGGGATGGTATCCTGGCACTGAGCAGCTGTGAGCCTAAGGGCTAGTGGGACTAATCGAAAAGCCAGGTCTTCAGCTTCTTGTGGAACTCAAGAAATGTGGAGAAGGCTCTTATGTGTATCAGCAGGTCGTTCCACACTTTCGGAGCAATTTAGGAGAAGGCTCAACCGCTGGATCTGGTTTTCCGTATGCGTGAGATTTGTGAAAGCAAGAGTCCAGACGAAAGAAGGTGTCTGGAAGGTTTGTGAAAGCAGATGAGATTGTTGAGGTATGCTGGGCTAGTGTTATGTAGTGCATTGAAAGTGTGAGTGAGGAGTTTGAATTGTGTTTGTTTATGAATGGGGAGCCAGTGAAGCTCCTTAAGGTGTGGTGTGATGTTAGTGCGCGGGAGGGTTAGAGTGATTCTGGCCGCCATGTTCTGAATGGTCTGCAGCCTCAATAGTAAAGCGTTCATCCCCCCCACTGTTGAAAGCAAGAAACGTAACTTTAGAGTGAAGGGAAGGTGGACAGATGAAGCAGTTTTCTAATCAAATTAAAGAAAATTTGCATCTTTGATAGTATCTCTAGGATGTTTATGTCAATGTTTAAACTGATATAGGTATAATATTTTTTATATATTATATATATTCCGTACCGAAAACGCTGTTCCTCGCGCCACTTCTGACGGCGCGCCGTGAGCGGGGTCGACTGGCCCCTTACAACGTCTCCACACTCTTCTCCCTTTCGACGCAGTTCACGTACAAAATAAAGAGATAGCCAGGGCTCAAATTACTTCAGCGTGTTTAATTTCCTTAAACAGCAAAAAAATGTTGCTGCTGTTTGACATAATTAAACACGCTGAAGTAATTTGAGCCCTGGCTATCTCTCTATTTGTACGTAAACTGCGTCGAAAGGGAGAAGAGTGTGGAGAAATATATATATAACATATATAACATATATAAGCATTTGGCTAAGCAGTGCAGTAGTAGCCCATTTTCCCATCGGACACCAGTATCGATCTTCCTGGCAGAGATTTCTTTTACTTAATGATTGCAATCTGTTATACAGGACACAATCCAGTGGGACACTGTCCCGGAACTAAAAAATACCAATTAGATCTTTATTCTACTCTAGGCTGTATTCAAGAGCAATCTTCAAAATTAAGTGTTTGATAAATATGATGCACCTCCTATACAAGCAGTCTACATCTCATGAACTACGTAATAAAGAAATGGTTATCAGAAAAGCAAATTTCCATGCTAGATGGTGCGAAAAGCAAAACTGCAACAACTCAAATGTAACACCCATTTGTTTAGATGTTGAGCTTCTAAAAGCAGCTCATCTTTTGAAAGGTGACAGAATGTGCAAGATGACCATCGTCGCATTTCTCCATTCATTGGCACCTGCCCCTCCCTTACCTGCTGATGCAGTGTCTTTTCCAGGTGGAAACCCCAAACAGGGATGAATATATCAAAATTGCGCACACAAAGAGCTTTTGTGGATCAAAACTAGGGCAACCAATCAATCAGGATTTGTAAAGCGTGGCTAGTCACCTGTGAGGGTATCCAGGGGCTGAGATTCTTGCTGCTTCGAGTGGGTTAAGTTGAACAGCCAGTTCGCAACCGGAGAGGAAATCTATCTTTGGTTTACCTGTGAATGCCGAAAAAGACACCAACTTGTGCGCTGAGTTTCTTGAATCCTGGATTTCCCTCACAGTGGGCCTCAAATTAGACAAAGACTTTGAAATCGAACAGGCGCACAGGATCCCTTAGAGTAAACCGCCCAACTCCGCACCTGGTCACTTCACTCACCCAAGAACAATGATTTTCAGGCCATTGGTTATCGTCACACCGAATTAATCCTCGCCCACATGCAAAAAAATCAACAAGTCATATGGAACGGATAGCGCATATCGATTGCCCAGGACTACTCAAAAGAAACTGTAGCCCCAAGGAAGTGCTTCCTGGCACTGCACCAAAGTCTGAGAGACCGTAACATTCCCTTCTCCTTCATCGGCCCAGCGAAGTTTCGCATTGTCTTAAGGGCAGAGCAATGGTCTTCTCCAATTCTGCCAACCTTCAAGCCTTTCTGGACACAGCCACTCAAACACACATGTCGTTTGACTTTATTCCTCCTTGATCATCCAGGTTGACCTCCATATCAGACTCAACCTAGCCCCTTGGTGCTCTACTATGATCGGCCAACAGCGTACCTGCTTTTCTCATCATGCCGGTCACCCGTGGTACTCTCTACGTTCTTGTTCATATGCCTGTGCTTTAGTTCATATATGTACTGCTTGAAGGGTGCGTAAACTGTCATAAACCTTGTTGCTTTATCTTAACTAGCATAACACTGTATCGACTCTAGTTCGACTATCACGGTCTGTAACTGTTTAACTATACTGTCCAGTGTGGGTACTCTGCACTACTCAGCACCTACACGCATCTCTGAATGCATCACCGCATGTGCTTGCTTATGTCCACATTTTTCTTGTTTAGATGCTATAGCACTCTTGCACTCCTACACACGCTTTGCTCGACTACTACCCCACCTCAGCTAAAGTGTCTTGTGCACCTTCGCTTTCTAGAGTGCCGTCCTGCATATGCTTGCTCAGGTACTTGTTATGTATTAATGAAAGAGGCAGCTGGGTTTTCAAGAGGATTGCACTGCCCAGACTAGTCACTACCCTTCTGGAATATTGCCCACCTCAAATGGCCAGCTGCCACATGACCAAAAAGTTAAACGTTCATGCAAGGGGTATGAGAGGCAACATGTAAATACAATCAATTACAGAGTCTGGGTTTCGAAAAAATAAATCCACGTTGTTGTTTGCAGCCTTGATGTGTCTTTATTAAGCAAGTACTGGATTTTCATAAGTGCACAGCCAACGCGTTTCGCCCAAAATGGGCTTCTTCAGGGCGATTGATGGGTGCTGTACTCTCGCCAAGGTCATAAAATGAGATCCGCAAATCTTTCAGGTCCGTGTCAGGACATAAAGGTTAAAAGAAGACGTTCCCTTGAGTTAAGGGTAACCAATGGTCCGAAGAGAGTCAACGACCAGTGTCAGAGGCAAGGGGTAATAGTTAGTAACGATAAGTCCGCGATCCGTATTCGGTGGCATCGGTATCCAGCCCGGCGAGGTGAAGATACTGGATACCGATGCCACCGAATACGGATCGCGGACTTATCGTTACTAACAATTACCCCTTGCCTCTGACACTGGTCGTTGACTCTTCGGACCATTGGTTACCCTTAACTCAAGGGAACGTCTTCTTTTAACCTTTATGTCCTGACATGGACCTGAAAGATCTGCGGATCTCATTTTATGACCTTGGCGAGAGTACAGCACCCATCAATCGCCCTGAAGAAGCCCATTTTGGGCGAAACGCGTTGGCTGTGCACTTATGAAAATCAGGTACTTGCTTAATAAAGACACATCAAGGCTGCAAACAACAACGTGGATTTATTTTTTCGAAACCCAGACTCTGTAATTGATTGTATTTACATGTTGCCTCTCATACCCCTTGCATGTACTGGTTATGTATCTTTGTATTTGTTTATGTGCATGCTTTTGGCATCAATGTTATGGTGTTTTTTGTACTCTTGTGCATGATTCAGCAGGATTCCTTCACCCTCCGGCTAAAGTACCTTGATGCACTAGAGGTTCTGCAAATAAGTTGCTGACCCACATACGTTATTCTAACCTACTGTTTCATCCTAGTTATGTCCCAAATGTCAATCCTATGACTAAGTTCATGCATTTTGCCTGTATATTGTGTCTACAGCATGTTATACATTTAGGCTAGGATGTCATACCTCTAGTATGGAGCTCCTCCATTAATGTTTAGGCCCGGCCATCTTGTAGCCTTCCACTCCTCTTTTCTAGATGGGGGGAGTGTGGTTCCCACAGCACAGAACCCCATGATTGAGCCCATTCTAATTGGCGACCACGCATTCATATCACTGTCAGACACCCTCCCATCCTCAAAAGTATGGCGCCTTAACGATACACCTGGAGGCCCACCTATCCAAATCTAAAATTAGCTAAACAATTCTACAAAATTGCAAGAAAACAGACCTAGGGACACCACAGACTCAGTTAGGAGGGAAGCCCTAAAGGCCACTCTGGGGGGGCACCTTAATGAACCTAGCTGCCTTCAGAAACAAATCCATGAACAAACGTCTTGACTTTCAAATTGGAGATTAAATCCCTAAACGGATCCATCAGACACTCCACTGGTTCTCCTGACATCTCTAAGCTGAGCAAACTAAAATACAAGTACAACCAAACACTAAGTATCAGAGCGCAGAAATGGGTGAATATCGCCTACCCGGAAAAATCAACCACTACAAACAGGCTCTCGCCAATTATCGGAAATATTCTAAAAACGAAATCATCACCTCAGCCATTAAAAACAAATCAGACATCACAATAACTTCCCTTACTGAGATCCTGGAGGTCTTCCATAACTTCTACTCAGACTCTATACCCCCAACACCACAATTAACCCGAATGAATGCACGTCTTAAATGAACTCCTGCTAACTCCCATCAGCCTCAGCAGAGGACAGATCCTTACTCAATGCCCCAAATACCTCTGAAGAAATACATTCAACCATTAAATCTCTCAAATCAGGCAAGGCTTTAGGTCCGGACGGGTACACCGTGACCTTCTACAAAACATTCCCCGCCATTCTAACAGATCCCATTCTTTCCTTGTTTTGATCATAAGCATTCACAGGGTGAGTCTCTGGCACGGCTGCAGAGGCCACAATAGTTGTTGTATCGAAAGAAGGGAAGGATACATTGGACATTAAAAACTACATACATATATTGCTAATCAATATCGACTTTAAACTATATACCAAAATCTTGGCACAAAGACTTGAGAAAGTGTTACTAAAATTGATTGCCCTAACCCAAAGAGGATTCCTGAAAGGCAGGCTAGCCGCCAACATCTGTGTCTTTTGCCACGCCATTGAAAAAGCGTAGTCATCATCCTCGCCCACTATGGCGATGGCTCTTGACACGGACAAAGCCTTTGTCAAGGTCTCTTTGACTTTCCTACATGAGGCACTCCACAGATTTTAACTAGGGGAGAATTTTTTCTGAATGGTGATGGCCCTGTATGCCACCCCTGTGGCAAAAGTTAAGATAAATGGCTGCCTATCTGATTCATTCCCTTTAGCCCAAGGCACCAGACAAGGTTGCCCCCTTTTCCTATTAACTATCGGACACCTCATATGCTCCTTAAAAGCAAACAAAGACATCAAAGGCGTCTAATTCCAATAGGGCAGGCAAAGTGTTGCAGCCTACGCCGATGACATTCTGGTCTTCACTGAAGATGAAGAAAATGCCATCCTACACAACAAGATAGAAAGAACAATAGTTACTTACCTGTAATCTGTAGTTCTCCAGTATTAGTATCTTTCATAGATTCACATGCTTGAATCATTCCCCGTCGTCGGAGTGGGAGTCCCACGGTACATAAAAATAGCAATATATATATATATATATATATACACACACCATATCCTAGGTAAATTAGAACCAGGAAGTAAAGTGGCCAGAAATTAAAGGATAAAATTCCTCCACTTTCATGACTCGTCCAAGTCATTATATATAGTCCAAAGTCCAGCCAATCAGGCGACAGCACCACCCAGAAGTTCTCCTCAGAGGCTCAGGCTCTCAGATTTTCCAGCACAAGTGTGATCCAGAATGAAACAGAGCATAGCAAAAGAGCCTCTGAGGGGAGGTGGGCGGGTTGCATATGAATCTATGAAAGATACTAATACTGGAGAACCACAGATTACAGGTAAGTAACTATTGTTCTTCTCCAGTATTGGGGTATCTTTCATAGATTCACATGCTTGAATCAGAGTAGATAGCAGTGACTCCAGAACCATACTGCTGACATTATCAGCACAACATAAGCATATGCATAACACAGTCAAAGTGTAATCACAAACATATAGCTTATTGTTATATATCTATTCACATATCAAGATATATATGTATAAATCCATTGTAAAACAATAGCAAGAGGAGGAGGGAAACAACAGAGGCTCACCTTAGTTAAAAAGATTACGAAGAACCGCCCGTCCCACAGACGTGTCTGCATCATTGGCAGCTTCCAAACAGTAGTGCCTTGTAAAGGTGTGCCTGTTGGACCACGTAGCAGCTCTGCAGATTTGATGAATAGGCACACCAGCAAAGAGAGCGGTAGAGGAAGAGATTGCTCTCGTAGAATGTGCTCTTGGAGTTGTCTGTAAAGGTCTGCCTGCCAGCTGATGACAGAAACCAATCGCAGCAGAGATCCAACGGGCAATGGACTGTTTTGATATTGGGTGTCCTGTGCGCATTTTTCCATAAGCTAAAAATAGCTGATCAGATTTCCGTATGGAAGATGTCCTTTGTAGATAGAATTTGAGACATCTTTTGAGATCAAGAGTATGTAAAGCCCTTTCCGCAGGTGATTGAGGATTGGGAAAAAAAGTTTTTAAAATGACCGGTTCGTTGAGATGGAAGTCCGAAGGTACTTTGGGCATAAAAACGGGGTTAGTGCGTAACACTACTGAATCTCTTGTGAATTGAAGGTACGGCGGTTTTATAGTGAAGGCTTGAATGTCACTGACCCGCCTAGCCGACGTGAGGGCTAATAGTAAAGACACCTTCCATGAAAGAAACTTCAATTCTGTCCGATGAATAGGTTCAAAGGGGTGTCGCATAAGTTGCGAGAGCACAACGTTAAGATGCCAGGCTGGAGGTGGATGGCGAATAGGTGGAAACATACGAAATAACCCCTTAAAGAACTGTTGAATGATCCTAGAGGAATAGAGAGAATTGGAACCGTCCTGCCTAAATCTTGAGATAGCTGCTAAGAATACCTTAAGCGTAGAATGAGAAAGGCCTGATCTTGCCAGATGCAGGAAGAAAGGTAAAATTTGTTCCGGCTTTGCATGCACTGGATGTATGTTGTTGGCTTGACACCACAGGCAAAATCGTTTCCATTTAAGCGTGTATGTCTTTATTGTGGAAGGCGCCCTAGCATTGGCCAGAACTTCTCTACAGTTAGAAGGAATATCTAAGTGGGCGAATTCAAGGTGCTCAGGCGCCAGGCTGCTAAGTGCAGGGATGCAGGATCCGGATGGCAGATCTGACCGTTCTGAATGGATAGAAGATTCGGTATTGGTCTCAACTGAATGGGATGGCATTCGGAGAGAAGGAGTAGCTCGGTAAACCAGAACTGGCGAGGCCATCTGGGAGCTATGAGTATTAGGCGACAAGGTTCCTTCTTCATTTTCCAGAGAACCCTGGGAACCAACGGTATCGGTGGAAAAGCGTAGGCATAAATCTGCGACCAGTTCATCAAAAAGGCATTTCCGCATGATTCGTTGTGGGGACGCCAACTTGCGAAGAATTGGCATTTGCGGTTCAGACTGGTTGCGAACAAGTCCAGGTTGGGCTGACCCCACTCCTGAAAAATTCGATTCAACGTTGGCTGATGGAGCTCCCACTCGTGATTGGACGTTGTCAAGCGGCTGAGGGAATCCGCTAGAACGTTGGACACTCCCGGGACATGAACTGCTGTTAGAGTTATCTGATGTTTGATCGCCCAATCCCACATTTCCTGGGCTTGCTGAGACAACAGTGTGGACCTTGTTCCTCCTTGTTTGTTCAAGTAATGCATACTTGTTGTGTTGTCCGTCCGGATCAACACTGATGCTCCGAGAATGATGGTGCGAAAAGACTTCAGGGCTAGGAAGATCGCCAGCAATTCCAACAGGTTGATATGACGTCTTTTGCTGAGCATCCCATCTTCCGCTTGCTGTCAGTCCCTGCAGATGGGCTCCCCATCCTTCTAGGGAGGCATCCGTGGTGATGACGAAGCTTGGAGGTTTCATGAGGAATGAGCAGCCTGCTGCTACATTTGTCTTTGAAGTCCACCATCTTAGAGTGTCCCTTATCTGTGAAGTGACGCGAATGAGATCGTCGAAGGATCCTGAGATTTGCAGCCACTGTTTGTTGAGTTCCTCTTGCAAGGGTCTCATTCTGAAACGGCAATTGGGGACCAGAGGAATGCAAGATGAAAGCACCCCCAGAAGCGACTTGAACCGTCGAACTGAAACGTACTCTTTTGATCTTAGTAGCTGTGCAAGATTGCAAAGTTTCGTTTGTCTTTCGGTTGAGACACAGACTTCTGTTCGCAACGTGTTTATGGTAGCTCCCAAGAACGTTCTCTCCTGCGATGGGAGGAGGTGAGATTTGTCGAAATTGATGGAGAGACCCAGAGATTGGAACAGGGATAGACATCTCGGAGTATGGACGTTTGCGCTGTTGAAGGAACTCGCCTTGATAAGGCAGTCGTCCAAATAGGGAAAAAGCTGGATTCCCTCCAGTCGAAGGTGTGCAGCCACCGGTGCTAAGACCTTGGTAAAGACCCGTGGTGCGGACCGTAGTCCGAAAGGGAGGACTTTGAACTGAAAGTCCCTGCCAGCCACTCTGAACCTCAAGAACTTTGTGTCTGGGTAGAATTGGTACATGAAAATAAGCATCTTGGAGGTCGAGGGTGGTCATGTAATCCCCCGCAGTAAGGAGAGGAAGAATTTCTTGCAGAGTTAGCATCCGGAATGACAATTTCTTGAGATATTTGTTGAGGGAGCGAAGATCTAAAATGGGGCGCCATTCTCCCGATTTCTTTTTTATGAGAAAAAATCTGGAATAGAACCCCGTTCCTCTTTGCAGTCGAGGGACTACTTCGATGGCTCCCTTTCGCAGCATCAAATTTATTTGGGCAAACAGCTCTGAGAGGCGAGCTGGAGGTGGGCCCTTGGGGGGAAAATTTGGAGGAAATTTTACGAATTCTAGAACGTGGCCTCTGGCCACAATGTCCAAGACCCATTTGTCTGATGTTATTTTCGACCAGTTTGAGTAAAACGGGAGATTCTTCCTCCAACTTGTAAAGGGGTAAGTGGTCGAGCAGGTGGCAGGTGGCAGTTGTCACTGCTTTTTAGAGGTATCACGTCCTCTGAAGGTAGACTTCCTTCTATTTTGCGAGTAAGAGGTCGCTGGTTGTTGCCTGAATTGTTGTTGGCGCTGGGAAGAGAAGCGCTGATTGCTGTGATAGGGCTGATATTGTCTCTGTTGATTATATCCTCCTCTAGTAGAGAAGGATCCACGCCCCCTCGCACCCCGAAAGGGCGGTTTACGAAACTGAAGTGTTCCGAGAGAACTTGCTGTCTCAGTATCTTTTTTAATGGTCTGTAGGGCCTCATCAACATGGTTCCCAAAAGAGACTCGCCATCAAAAGGCATGTCCAATATCTTAGCCTGAACCTCCTGGCGAAATGAAGTTGACTTTAACCAGCCTTGCCTCCGCAAGACTGCAGCACCCGCCATTTGTCGAAAACCTGTAGAGGCAACATCCACCGATGAATCTATAATCTCAGCCGAGATTCGTTCCCCTTCCTGAAGGATCTTAAGCGCCTCTGATTTAGAAGGCTCAGTCAACATGTTAATGTAGGGAGCAATGTCCGACCACATTTGTCTATCATAGCGTCCTAAGATAGCCAGTGAATTAGCTGCCCGAACTGTTGTCGCTGCCATAGTGGACACCTTCTTCCCAATAGCGTCCAAACGTCTACCATCCCGATCTGGGGGCGGATAACGGAGAGGAGGGATTCCGCGCTCGTCGCTGCGCTGCCTGTGCTATAACAGAATCTGCCTTTGGTTGACCAATCAAACATGCAGGCGAGTTGTCCGGCGCCTTGTATTTTTTATCAAGGCGGGGCATGACCGCAGGAATAGAGGCAGGAGCTTTCATAACCTTCAATCCCTCTTGCCAAATGAAGTCAATAATGGGAATGGATCGTATTTGTCTTCTTGGCTGATCCTTAAAATCATAGAGGAAGCAATCATCCTGTTTCGTTTCCATAGAAAGTAGAAAACGCTTTGTAGCTCTCTCCATAAGAAGGTGAAAACCTCCAACGTCAGCAGGAGGAGAATCGACAGGAGCAGGAGTTAAAGGCGATGGAGTTTGAATCTGATACTCATCCCATTCTGAGAGTAAAGATCTGTCATCTAATTCTCCTTCCTCCCTATCGTCGTCAGAGGTGTGGGCGTCCTGAGAGTGATGCGACAGTACAGGAGAATGTGGCCTGGGTGACCTCAAAGTTGAAGAAGTTTGAGGCATAGGTGTGGGCGGCATAGAAGAAGCCGATTCTGATGGAGGGAAACGGCGATAGTAATCATCTAGCATGTATTGTAGATTGTTCAAAAGAGCCAAAGGCATTTGGGCCGTAGGCAGTGAATCTGTAGGTAAAGGAACCGTTTCCTGACAGATGTCATCCTCTGGATCCTCATCTTGATATTTAATGAGGAGCTCTGAAGGGCTCCTGGCGGTACGGAACATATCACCTTCTTCCGATTGGTCATCGTCTTCATCAGAGGTTAGCAATTGGTCCGGTAGTCTAAGGTGCACCTTAGGAGGAGAGATTGTGAGCGGAGAGCGTACATTTAAAGAAGATGCACGTCTTTGTAATAAAGAAGAAGACGCCGTTGTCACCGGAGGCAACGTAGACGGTGTAATCTCTACTGCAGGCGTCGACGAAGACCAGACTTGCAGAGCCGTGCATGAGGCCAGTGGTAACGTCGACAAGGAAACCGTCGACGAAGTAGTCGTCGACGGGGCAGGCGTCGACGGAAGTATCGTCGACGAGACGGGCTTCGTCGACGGGACGGGCTTCGTCGACGGGACGGGCTTCGTCGACGGGACGGGCTTCGTCGACGGGACGGGCTTCGTCGACGGGACCTTCGTCGACGGGACCTTCGTCGACGGGACCTTCGTCGACGAGGCAGTCGACGACGAGGCAGTCGACGACGAGGCAGTCGACGACGACACTCCTTTACTTTTCGTCGTCGGAGCGTCGACGGTAGATACCAACACCTTCGTCGACGGAACTGGTCTGACTGAGACGGATACCAGCGTCGACGGCGAAGACGCCGACGACATGATCATTTGTGTCTTCGGCGATGAGAATGTTGCCGTCGACGTCGTAGTTGCAGTGTAAGAGCTCGTCGACGGAGTCGCCGACGAGCCCGTCGACGAGGAACTCCGTTTCTGAGGCAAATCCTTCTCAGAAACTTGCTTAGAAGAGAGAGACTTTTAGACTTTCTCGGGGCGTAGAAGCTATAGATCTAGGTTTAGAAGGTGGAAGAGTCTTTCTTGAAGTAGAAGGCACTTCAGCACTGCTGGAGAGTTGTTTCTTCGACACCTTAGCCCCAGGAGAAGACAAATTTGTGTCAGCAATCCTCTTTCTGGAGGACGTAGACTGAACAGAGGCAATACTCCCCACCTCAGATAAGGGATTGTCCTGGTCTTTTATCTTCTGTAGCCACAGAAGTAGACGCCCCTCTCTGTCCCTCAGAGTCTTTTGAGGAAAAGTTCTGCAGATCTTGCAGTCTCTCACCTGATGTTCAGGATATAAGCAATAAATGCACTTCTTGTGGGGATCTTCTGAAAACAGCCGGAGCTTCCCACAAGAGTCACAAGGGCGAAAAAGAGACTTCTTTGAAGAAGACATCCTAAGAAGAATAAAATCCAAAGAACTGAGAAGAAAACTGAGCAGAGCTCAGGGAGACTCCCTTCACACGACGTGCGGTAGAAAATCTGAGAGCCTGAGCCTCTGAGGAGAACATTCTGGGTGGTGCTGTCGCCTGATTGGCTGGACTTTGGACTATATATAATGACTTGGACGAGTTATGAAAGTGGAGGAATTTTTTCCTTTAATTTCTGGCCACTTTACTTCCTGGTTCTAATTTACCTAGGATATGGTGTGTATATATATATATATATATATATATATATATATATATATATATATATATATATATATATATATATATATATATATATATATATTGCTATTTTTATGTACCGTGGGACTCCCACTCCGACGACGGGGAATGATTCAAGCATGTGAATCTATGAAAGATACCCCAATACTGGAGAATCAACAACTATTCAAAGGTATCTGGCTACACCCTCAAACACACTAAAATGGAAAGCTTCCTAATGAACATCCACTGTACCTCCGAGCCATTCTGAACTTCATTTTGAAGGAGAAGAGGCCTAGGATCACCGGTCCCAGCCTAAAATTGAACAAAACCAGAGGGGGTCTAAACATGCCTGACTTCCATAAATATCAGAAGGCTTTCCTAGCTGCCCAGGGTAACTGGTGGCTCAACAAGACCACGGACTCTCCCCGCCCCTGGCTGCAAATTGAATCCCATCTACTATCCCAGCTCCACCTACAATACATACTAACTATCTGCGGCCTAATAAAACTGCCTATGCCTCACTCTTACTCCATTATAGCAGATCCGGTAGCAGCCATTGATAAATTATTGCCCAACCGCCTTGCCAGCTTCACCATAGCTTCTTTGTGGCATAATCATAAGATCAAACTAGAAGGCAGAACCCTATTCTGGAAACTTTGGGCTGAAAGAGGCCTCAACATCATTGGAGACCTAGGTACAACACTACACCCCACCCACTTTGCTGACTTGAGTTCGAGATACAACCTCCCCCAATCAAATTTTAAAAAAATTCAAAACGTAAAAAAATCAATTAGGAGGCCCCCAAAATCACACAATCCAGACCTCCCTGACCTTTTAAGGAAACTCAAAAGAATTGGTCATGTTGCATCTCACATCTACTAACTACTAGAGCCTCCACTACTACACCTCATTAAAAACCTTAAAAATAAATGGCCGCCATATATACCAGGATAGTTGATCCCACACTTCTATGATTCTACGTGGCATAGAATCTGGCATTCTTCCTTTCTAGCGAAAATTACTCCGGCTATTGCACCGTCTAGATTTTGGTTGATGCACAAATCCTACTGGACCCCATCTAGGCTACACAAGCTGGGGATCCTACAATCAGTTATTTGCTGGTGCTGTGAGGAATCACCCGGATCGATCAAATACATGTAGTTCACATGCAAAATGATTTACCGCTATGGTCCAAGATACAACAAACCATTCAAGACATCTTTAAAATCCACTTTTCCCTGCATCTACTGACCGCAACACTTGGCCTAGAGGCTCACCACCCCAAAATCAACCTATCCCCACAAGACTCACTTCTACTCAACCTCTTGTTAGCTCTAGGTACAAAAACAGTCCTACTAAATTGGAAATCTACCACAGAAGTCCCTTTCAAAAGATGGTGGAACATCCTATGCGTCACCAGAAGCTCTGACAATATCATGTATAAATAAGTACACAACTCTTCACTTTCGCGTGGCCTATGGGACAATCTCAACCTTTATCTCCAAAAGGTGGACCAACACACTTCCCCCTCCATAGCTCCCAAATGCCAGCGATACACCACTCCCACAGGTCTCATGCCTTGCATACCTACCCTCATTCATTCATTCCATGTGCCCTCGCCACACAATAGGGGACCAACTCTCCCTCTCCCCTCCCTCCCACGCTTCTCTCCTCCCCCTCCCTCTCTCCCACTTACCTTTCTCTTTCTTACTTTTTGATCTAACCTCGTGCACACTCAGGAATGTCATACCTATACATTTTGTTTACTTTAACGCTGTTAGTCAACAAATTGTATGATGCTCAACACCTTACTCCGTAGTGTGCAATTCATTTATACTTTGTATCAGTTTTTTTTCTGTTTTCTTGATCTATATTTTGAAATAAATTGTTTGAACTTTAAAACAAAAAAATAAAGCCAGGTCTTGAGTCCTTTCCTGAATTCTAGAAGAGACGATGAGGAGTAGGCCGTTTCATTGTTGCTTCGGCAAATGCGGGGGAGGGGGTGCGAGGGAGGAGGAGCACCTGTGTCTGGAGGGCTGGTGGAAGTTCATGCAGCGGTTGATGTATGCTGGACCTTGATTGTGAAGGGCTTTGTAGGTGTGGATCATCATTTTGAATTGACATCTCTTCCTAACTGAGAGCCTCAGAGAAATCTCCATCTGCGCAAACAATACGTCTAACACTGCCTTAGATTGAGGCATGCAGATCATATTGATGAGACAAGACTGACATGAAAAACTAGTTTACAAACTAGGGGTGCAGAGAACTCTTGGATGTGGTATACGATTACAAAAGAAATTAATTTGCAAGTTATAACTACTAAATTGAAAATATTATTTAAAATGACCTTACTTATACGCATTACAAAATGCACCGTATTTGGTCCAAGAGTCTTACGGTAAGGCCATAGAGGGTGAGATCAGAACACTGCTGTGGGATAGTAGACTGCCGCGAATAGACACTCAGAAGTTGGTAAGAGGGTAGTACGATGGCAGGTTTGCCCTATCCAGCATCCAGACATTATTGGGCAGCGCAACGGGCGTTCATAAACAAGTGGGTACACCAACCGCTAGACAAGCCTGCATATCGAATGGACAGATGGGTTCTCGGTCAGGGGAGTTACGAGCGAGCCCCATATACCAACCCCAAGTATTACCTTTTTACAGGACCAACAAAACACAATCACACTTTGGCATCTCGTTCATAAAAAGTTGGGGTGGCACAATAAAGTCACCCAGGCTATGCCACTGAGAGATGCAGAAAAACTGTGTACTGGGCACGTGCCCAGGATTCGATAAATGGTACGCCACAGGCATATCCAGGATGGGAGACCTATGGTCTAAAGGGGAGGTCATCCCATTTGCAGAACTACAACGGGAATACGACCTGGCAACCACGGAGACATTCCGTGCCTGCAAATTCGACACGCACTAACGATGGCTATACCGCGGGGAAGTTACCTCCCAGAGGTGTCCCCACTGGAAGACAGGTTGTTAACTGACCATATGGACCGCAGAGCTGTCTCCCTGACCTACCAGAAACTGATCAATAATTTCCCAGATCCTCTCCTGCGACTCCAGGAGCACTGGCAATCCGATCTTCGGAAACTGGAGGATGAGGACTGGCAGGAGGCCCAGGCTTCCCCCAAAGAAGAAGCAATATCAGCTAAACACGGATTGATCCAACTCAGAATACTACATAGGTCCTACCTATTCTGTGGTGCCTTAGTCAAGATGGGAAGGGGACTAGACACCGGGTGTCGCAGGCTGTGCGGGCAGGAGGGAACTTTTTACCATATATTATGGGAGTGTCCAGCCATTAAAACTTACTGGGAGGCAATGGTGAGGTGCATGCAAGAGGTGTGTGGGAAGGACCTACAGCCCTCACCTAAGTGGTGTCTTCTAAACGTTTGGGAGGCAATAGATCTTAGACGCAAAGGAGCAAATCCGGGTTACAATGGGCATGACGATCACTAAACGTAATATAGCCAGACAATGGGGTGCACCAACCCTGGGGGAGTGGAAGAGGGACATGGACTGGTATATGGTAGCCGAAAAAGTTATCTATGAAGGCTGGGGGATGTCCTAAGAAATGGGAGCATATCTGGGGCAAGTGGAATACTTATAGGGCACATCCGTTCATTGCCCTATCAACTCTACTGGGCGGTATCCCCCCAGACCAATTGCTTTTAATGGCTAAGACAATGGGACCCAAGGTGGGTGCTGGGGTCGATGATGGGAAAAGTAAAATGTTTATGTTATCAAAACTTTGGCACGCGTGGCTGCTCTGCTACATTTACTGCTGCTCTTTTTGCTGTATACTTAATAAAAGTTTTTTTTTTAAAAACATTTGCAAGTTATAATTAGGAGCACAAATCATAACTTGCACAACAGCTATGCAGATAAATATGAAAGAACCCTTGTACAGTCCAAGCAGAAGAAGGAACTAGCTGGGGCACCCGATAAGTCTATGCATGGAAAATGGATGCAGGGGCCTTACTTGACCATACAGACTAAAGGCCCTTCACTTTTTTGATGGAGGGAAACTCGTGGACGGTGTCTAGGTCAGTGGTTGTTTGTGGCCGAGGGTGGAGGCGGGCGACAGGGGAATTTATAAGTAGTTACAAGCATTGGCAAATTCAATAGCTCTCACCTATGCAAAAGCTATTGGCTTTGGCAATGTGTTTTAGCCATGTTGTAAGTCAGTGTGGCTGTTGTTCAGCATGGCTAAAAGTTAGTGGTGTTGAGGGGTGGGGGGTGTAGTGGATGTTGTGGGGTAGATTGGAATGGGGTAGATTAGAATGGGGTAGACTGGGGTAGAGTGTGCTAGGGTAGAGTGGGCTAAACTGGAGTGGGCTAGAGTGGAGTGGGCTAGAGTGGGTTTGAGTGGGGGACCCCGGGGTAGACTGGAGTAGGGTACCACGGGGTAGAGTGGGGTACCACGGGGTAGAGTGGGGTACCACGGGGTAGAGTGGAGTGGGGTAGAGTGGAATAGCATTGAGTGGGGTGGGGGTCGAGTGGAGGTACATTGTAGTGGAGTGGAGAGTGGTAGATTAGAGTGGGGTGGAGTAGAGAAGATTGGGGTAGACTGGAGTAGGGTATAGTACATTGGAGATGGGTAAAGTGGAGTGGGCTAAAATGGGGTAGCTTGTATTTGAGTACATTGTAGTGGGGTAGATTGAAGTAGAGTCGAGTAGATTTAAATGGGGTAGAGTGCGGTGGGGGCAGAGTGGAGGTAGACTGACATGGAGTGACGTTAGGTAGAATGGACTAGGATAAGATAGATTGGGGTGGGATAGATTGTAGTTGAGTGAAGAGGGGTAGATTGGAGTAGACTGGAGTGGGGTAGAACAGATAGGAGTGGAGTAGATTCGAGTGGGATCAAGTAGGATGGGGGTCTAGTGGAGGTAGATTAGAGTGGGGTACGGTGGAGTAGATTGGAGTGGAGAGGGGTAGTTGGGTTAGACTGGAGTGGGGCAGATTGAGAAGGGGGAGTGGAGTGGAGCAGGGCAGATTAGGGTTGGTAGGGAGGGGTAGATTGTAGTAGAATGGGGTAGATTGGAGTGAGGTAGATTGGGTTAGACTGGAGGGGTAAATTGAGTCGTGTAGAATGGGGAAGAGGGGTAGAGTGGGTGGAATACATTGGGGTAGAGTAAAGTGGGGTAGATTGTGGTGGGAAAGAGTGGAGTGGGGTGGAGTGGGGTGGAGTGGAGTGGGGGGGAGTGGGGTGGGGTGGGGTGGGGGGGTAGAGTGGGGTGGGGTAGAGTGGGGTGGGGTAGAGTGGGGTGGGGTAGAGTGGGGTGGGGTAGAGTGGGGTGGGGTAGAGTGGGGTGGGGTAGAGTGGGGTGGGGTAGAGTGGGGTGGGGTAGAGTGGGGTGGGGTAGAGTGGGGTGGGGTAGAGTGGGGTGGGGTAGAGTGGGGTGGGGTAGAGTGGGGTGGGGTAGAGTGGGGTGGGGTAGAGTGGGGTGGGGTAGAGTGGGGTGGGGTAGAGTGGGGTGGGGTAGAGTGGGGTGGGGTAGAGTGGGGTGGGGTAGAGTGGGGTGGGGTAGAGTGGGGTGGGGTAGAGTGGGGTGGGGTAGAGTGGGGTGGGGTAGAGTGGGGTGGGGTAGAGTGGGGTGGGGTAGAGTGGGGTGGGGTAGAGGGTGGGGTAGAGTGGGGTGGGGTAGAGTGGGGTGGGGTAGAGTGGGGTGGGGTAGAGTGGGGTGGGGTAGAGTGGGGTGGGGTAGAGTGGGGTGGGGTAGAGTGGGGTGGGGTAGAGTGGGGTGGGGTAGAGTGGGGTGGGGTAGAGTGGGGTGGAGTGGGGTGGGGTAGAGTGGGGTGGGGTAGAGTAGAGTGGGGTAGAGTGGGGTAGAGTGGGGTAGAGTGGGGTGGGGTAGAGTGGGGTGGGGTAGAGTGGGGTGGGGTAGAGTGGGGTGGGGTAGAGTGGGGTGGGGTAGAGTGGGGTGGGGTGGGGTAGAGTGGGGTGGGGTAGAGTGGGGTGGGGTAGAGTGGGGTGGGGTAGAGTGGGGTGGGGTAGAGTGGGGTGGGGTAGAGTGGGGTGGGGTAGAGTGGGGTGGGGTAGAGTGGGGTGGGGTAGAGTGGGGTGGGGTAGAGTGGGGTGAGGAAGAGTGGGGTGAGGAAGAGTGGGGTGAGGAAGAGTGGGGTGAGGAAGAGTGGGGTGAGGAAGAGTGGGGTGAGGAAGAGTGGGGTGAGGAAGAGTGGGGTGAGGAAGAGTGGGGTGAGGAAGAGTGGGGTGAGGAAGAGTGGGGTGGGGTAGAGTGGGGTGGGGTAGAGTGGGGTGGGGTAGAGTGGGGTGGGGTAGAGTGGGGTGGGGTAGAGTGGGGTGGGGTAGAGTGGGGTGGGGTAGAGTGGGGTGGGGTAGAGTGGGGTGGGGTAGAGTGGGGTGGGGTAGAGTGGGGTGGGGTAGAGTGGGGTGGGGTAGAGTGGGGTGGGGTAGAGTGGGGTGGGGTAGAGTGGGGTGGGGTAGAGTGGGGTGGGGTAGAGTGGGGTGGGGTAGAGTGGGGTGGGGTAGAGTGGGGTGGGGTAGAGTGGGGTGGGGTAGGAGTGGGGTGGGGTAGAGTGGGGTGGGGTAGAGTGGGGTGGGGTAGAGTGGGGTGGGGTGGGGTAGAGTGGGGTGGGGTAGAGTGGGGTAGAGTGGGGTGGGGTAGAGTGGGGTGGGGTAGAGTGGGGTGGGGTAGAGTGGGGTAGAGTGGGGTGGTGTAGAGTGGGGTGGGGTAGAGTGGGGTGGGGTAGAGTGGGGTAGGAGTGGGGTGGGGTAGAGTGGGGTGGGGTAGAGTGGGGTGGGGTAGGGAGTGGGGTAGAGGTGGGGTAGAGTGGGGTGGGGTAGGGTAGGGTGGGGTGGGGTAGGGTGGGGTGGGGTAGGGTGGGGTGGGGGTAGAGTGGGGTGGGGTAGAGTGGGGTGGGGTAGAGTGGGGTGGGGTAGAGTGGGGTGGGGTAGAGTGGGGTGGGGTAGAGTGGGGTGGGGTAGAGTGGGGTGGGGTAGAGTGGGGTGGGGTAGAGTGGGGTGGGGTAGAGTGGGGTGGGGTAGAGTGGGGTGGGGTAGAGTGGGGTGGGGTAGAGTGGGGTGGGGTAGGGTGGGGTAGAGTGGGGTGAGGTAGAGTGGGGTGGGGTAGAGTGGGGTGGGGTAGAGTGGGGTGGGGTAGAGTGGGGTGGGGTAGAGTGGGGTGGGGTAGGAGTGGGGTGGGGTGAGGAGTGGGGTGGGGTAGAGTGGGGTGGGGTAGAGTGGGGTGGGGTAGAGTGGGGTGGGGTAGAGTGGGGTGGGGTAGAGTGGGGTGGGGTAGAGTGGGGTAGAGTAGAGTGGGGTAGGGTGGGGTAGAGTAGAGTGGGGTAGGGTGGGGTAGAGTAGAGTGGGGTAGAGTGGGGTAGAGTGGGGTAGAGTGGGGTAGAGTGGGGTAGAGTGGGGTGAGGAAGAGTGGGGTGAGGAAGAGTGGGGTGAGGAAGAGTGGGGTGGGGTAGAGTGGGGTGGGGTAGAGTGGGGTGGGGTAGAGTGGGGTGGGGTAGAGTGGGGTGGGGTAGAGTGGGGTGGGGTAGAGTGGGGTGGGGTAGAGTGGGGTGGGGTAGAGTGGGGTGGGGTAGAGTGGGGTGGGGTAGAGTGGGGTGGGGTAGGAGTGGGGTGGGGTGGGGTAGAGTGGGGTGGGGTAGAGTGGGGTGGGGTAGAGTGGGGTGGGGTAGAGTGGGGTAGAGTGGGGTGGGGGTAGAGTGGGGTGGGGTAGAGTGGGGTGGGGTAGAGTGGGGTGGTGTAGAGTGGGGTGGTGTAGAGTGGGGTGGGGTAGAGTGGGGTGGGGTAGAGTGGGGTGGGGTAGAGTGGGGTGGGGTAGAGTGGGGTGGGGTAAAGTGGGGTGGGGTAAAGTGGGGTGGGGTAAAGTGGGGTGGGGTAGAGTGGGGTAGAGTGGAGTGGGGTAGAGTGGAGTGGGGTAGAGTGGGATAAAGTAGAGTGGAATGGAGTGGGGGTAGATTGGGGTAGACTGTAGTGTAGTGGGGTAGAGTGGGCTGGGGTAGAGTGGATTGGGGTAGATTTGGGTACAGTGGGGTAGATTGGAGTGGGGTAGGATAGATTGGACTGGAGTAGATTATGAAGCAGCAGCGGTCACTGTGGAACATGCAAGTAGTGCTGCATTCTTAATAACAGTTTTAAGTGCATTAGATGACCAGGTCGCATAGACACAACTTGCCCTACCAACAGGGTGCCTCTTCCAGCGACCCTGTTGTTTTTCAGCCAGTGCAAAGCAGTCTCCATCTCAGGATTTGGAATGGGAACAGTGAAAGTACACCAGTAGCACGTTTACTGCTGCTGACTGAAAACAGCGTTGCCTGAAGCCCACCCATGGTGGTGCATTAATGGCTCAACAGTTGCAACAAATGGAGGGCTTCGGCTGAAAAAGACAAGCGGCATCGCTTCATTACCCTGTGATTCTGGGAAAATCCCATAATCTCCCGGCATAAAAAAGGAGCAGGTTACTTACCCTGTAAGCATCTATTCATAGCATGTAGTGCTGAAGAGTCACATGCTATGCATACTCCTGTCATCTAGTGTTGGGCCCGGGCTCTGCAGGTTATTTTACTTGCAAACCTTTTATGATAGGCGTCATGCGTCGTTTCTCCTCCCCCTCGAGGTATTGCGAATGTTCAACATCCTTTGCTGGATAATGTTTTTTTCACCTTCCATATACAGAATGAGGATATATTCTGCTAAATTAGCATTTGCTGTTAAACATGCTGTATTTGTGTGTATTCTTCTCACCATCTAATACCTGCCAAGGAGGGTGCATGTGAATCTGCAGCAATACAAGCTACAAATAGATGCTTACTGGGTAACATACTCCATTCGTAGCATGTGTTCGCTGCAGATACACATGCTATGCACAAATTTTAAAGCAGTACCCCTCTTGCGGTGGTTTTAGGCATGAGATGGTGCATTTGTTTGAAAAAGAAAGTCTGAAGTACTGTTTGCCCACAAGAGCTTGTTGTCTTGCTTGAACATGCACACAATGTTTTGTAAATGTACGTGGGTTCATCCATGCTGCTGCTTTGCAAATGTCACTAACATGGTTGCTCCTTTCTTCCTTATCGAATGAGCCCGTGGCATAGTGGTTAATGTTAGTTTTGCTTTAGCGTAACAAATTTGGATACATTTGACAATCCATTTAGCTATTCCTGCTTTTGAAATAGCCTTTCCTTTATGTGGATCGGAAAACTAAACAAATAGTTAATGTGTTTTCCTGAAGAGTTTTGTACGTTGCAAGTAGTACAGAAGTGCCCGTTTAACATCCCGTGCATGTAAAGCACACTCTGTGACTGTCTCTGGTTTTGGAAAGAAAACCGGCAACTCCAAAGTTTGATTTAAATGGAAAGGAGATATAACTTTAGGTATGAACTTTGGGTTTGTGCGCAAGCTCACTTTGTCTGGGAACAGTTGGAAATATGGTTCTTCCACAGTGAGCACATGTATTTCATATACCCTTAGTAGAGATGTTATTGCTACATGGAAGGTCACCTTCCATGTTATAAATTGTATTTGACAGTTATGCAGTGGTTCAAATGGTGGCCCCATAAGTCGTGTTAGGAAAATGTTTAGGTTCCACACGGGTACTGGAGGTGTACGTGGTGGAATGACTTATTAGTTGGCCCTTTTATGGAAGAATAATCCAATCCAGGCTTTGTGAAATGTCAACGTTTCGACCGGGCAAAGAGGAGAGGGGCCAGTTAGAGCCTCAACAGCAGGTCTTCATCAGGACTGGAGTATTCAGTCCTCGGTGAGGTATCTGCAAAATTATTCAGAGGAAAAAAGGGGCAACTATGATTGAAACTATTACCCCTATACAATGAGATCACATTTATGACGTACAAATAAATGTAATGGACAGGCTTCTATATAATGGATATGTTCTATGTATAACTTCCTCATTTTATTCGCTGACAAAATTCCTACACAGGCACTCTTTTTGAGCACCTTCTCTCTCATCTTTCTATCTGGAGCGACCATATGAAAACATGCAATTACACTTTCAAGTTGCATATAAAAACTCATGTATTTACTTTTGTGTGAGATAAGAATTGGTATTATTGTATACTATTTTCCTTATTAATAGAAGTGATTACTTACCCCCACCTCAAACCTGATGAGATGGAAATTAGGATAAGCTAATTAGTGGAGTTATATTTTCTGTTGGCTTTACTAGAGGGTCCAATTGGGTAGCGATCCTTCTGCACCACAGATTCCCGATGTTCTCGATACACATCACAACGTCTCACTTAGACCCACAGAGCAGTTATGCTCTCCTCGAAAGCAGCCTGGAGGGACAACCGTGGGCAGTATCTATGTGCCCCCGGCCTGGATTACCGCTACGTTGAGTGGGTTGTCAGATGCTCGACTCCGAACCAAACCTTGTACATTGATTGTAGGAAGGGGACTTCAATGCTATCATGGATAGATCCATGGACACAACATCCTCTGATCTGGAGAAATACTCTGAAGGTGCTGGGGTAAACGACTAACAGAAGAAACAACAATTTGGGTAGAAACAATACTTAGACATGTGGTAGACCTGGAGGGGTTCCGCAAATGGGATGTTACTGGGTTTTCTATCCTGGGAGATGAAATGACTGGCACGGTGTTGAAGTCGTACAATGAGCTCCATCCTGAATATGGCTTACACAGCAGTCGGTTTTTCCTCTACTCAAAGTATGCTCTGTTTTGGGTCTAGAAGACGTCTGAATTTAACCCCCCAGGAGCAAAACTTCTCCTGGGAGAATTAGGTGAAAATAAAGTGACTTGAATTTACAGATCCCTGACGAACAACATGGCAGATTCCTTGCACTCAGGGAGGGTGGTCAGGGAGAGAATCTTGGGACCCCTTACTGATGAAGAATGGGGGGGAAACCAAGGCATCCCCGAGGGAAACAGCAGTGGCCTCCAGGTTCAACCCCTTTAAATATCTGCATATGGTCTACCTCACAAGATTTAGGTAGTGGAAAATTGGCGCTGCACCCTCCCCCTTCCTACCTCCGTTCTTCACAGGACGGTGATTTCCTACACACAATAGGGGGCTGCAGGTTAATTCGTTCATCTGGGAGCAGTGCTTACCTGCCTGGGTTCCGTGCTGGGATGGAAATTGCACCCCAATCAGAAGATGGTCCTTCGACAAATAAACGTAGACTTGGATGTAAACAGACAAACTAACGTTGCTGTGGTTGGGATTGGTAGTTTCCCAAAAGAGAGAGCCTGCAGTTGGAAGATAAAGATTCCCTATACCCTGTGGTAGAATAAAATATATATATATAGATCTGGGAGACTTGGGGAAGATACAGCGGGATAGTTCTAGACTTTGGACACTGAACAAGGAAATAGAGGGATATAAGCCCTGGTAATAAAGGTTTATTATACAACAGGCTACAGTTATGGAGTCAGTTAGTATCAGAAGTATCGGTCTGCTGGGTCAGCATGGGCATGGGGGGCTTGGGGCAAGGGAACCGGGTGACTTGTTTCATTTAAAAAATATATATATTTTCTTTGTATTGGAGTCCTAATATTCAAATCAATCAAATGTGTTAAAAATAAATAAAAAACAAAAGCTGACTGATCCTGGTGGGCTTGCCAGGATAAGCTTTTGGTGGATGGTTCACAAAGTTTACAGAGATGAGGAAGATAGCCAAGAAAAAGTGTCTCAGAGGGTGACCCAGACATCTATCGTATTGGGTCCCACATGCAATCACCATGTTAGTGCCATGAACTGTGCTGTCTCAGATGTGGTGATAGTGCTGCTGCTTCTCAGAATCTGCTCCAAGTTTGCAGAACTATACTATTCTAAGGGGGCAAAAGTGGCAAGGGATGGCAATTTGGAGATCCCTTTATGAAGGAGCTCAAGGTTTGTTGGCAACATTTAATGCACTTTAAGAAAGCCCAGAGGTCATATAATAGTTTCAGCCTGGGCATTCTTGGACAGACCAGTCCTGACAGAGGGCGCTCAACTGTGGCTCCCAAGTCAGGCCCCCAAAAGACTCTAGGTGGCTTTGGCCATGAACACCACAAACTGTTTCTTCCCTTTCAGAAAGAGACAAACAAGACCGTTTCCAGTGGGGATACCACCATGAGCAAACAGGATACACTGTTCGAGGTACAGGGGAGTAAATCATTTTTCTCAAGTCCTTCTATACTATACTTCTCTAGTGCAGATTACCAGAACAAGGCTGTTTATCCAGGAGAGAACGGGTACTGGCATCAGCAGAAGAAGATGGAATGCAAGGACGCTATTTGGACAACAGTGCTGCACCCTCCAGATTTTTCAAAAATGTATTTCTAGTGGAGAAAAAGGATAAGGGCTTCCAGCAAGTCATCAACTAATGTGAATTTAGAGCATGACTCGTGTACCATCTTTTCAAAATGAAGGATCATCTGAGGAAGGAGCATTTCCTTGGAATTAAAGGACTCTTACCTGACAGTGCAGATTTTCAGCATGCACAGTTTCTTCAGCTCCACTGGCTGGATCAGATATCTGAATTCACTTTATTACAGTCTGATCTCGTGTGCTCCTTGGTGCTTCACCAAGCTGCTCAGACTGGTGGCAGAGTTTCTCCACTTCAGGGGCATGTGGTTAACATTCTAAGTCGATGAAGTGATTTTGATAGCCCTGGACCAAAGTATTTTGACAAAGCATTTAAAAACAGTGGTCGGTCTTCTGCAGGAACAGTTTTTTGATAAGCCAGGAGATACTGGATCACAAGATTGGGGATCAGACTAGTGGAATTCAAGTGGGCAATACTTAAACTTTCAACTCTCAAGGTGGCTAAAATAAATAAATGTCTCCACAGGGCTCTTTGAGTGTGATTCTATCTCTATGTTTGCTGGCAAGACTATAGGTCTGTTGACTTTTTGCATACAATCCATATGTCCAGCTCTGCTCCATTAAAGGGCTTTGCAGAGGCTGAAGATGCGTCACCTCAGGAGAAAATTTGCTTAATGGGATAAGATTTCCCTGTCAGACGAATCAAGGATGGTGAACCAGAGGTTGTTCCTACATATGAAGGCCTGGAATTGCAGATCCCTTTCAGAATTAAGCCCAGATAAAAAGGTGGCGTCGGACGACAGCAAACAGGGCTAGGGTGGCTGCAGTGGAGACACCTGTACAGATTTCTATATCAACTATCTGGAGCTCTTACAATATGTCACTGGCGAATGACAATGTTCAGTGATCCATTGTGCTGTGGATGGACATAGTGTAACCAATGTGGAAACTTGAAGCTTAAATTAAAACATTTTTATATGGAACTGCTGCAAACTTGGAGGAATCTGATGGACCTAGTTGTGTAACTGCACCCAGTAGGTGGTGAAGCCTCGGTCATTGATGGCCTAGTGGAATTTAGGGGACGATCTCAGGAATTTTGAGATAAGCAACTGGTACTGAACCTCTCTAGGTAGGTTACTATTTTATTTGTTATTTATTTTAAGACAGAAGAGGTCTCATTCACGGTTACTAGGGGACAAAGTCCAAAACCAGGATGGTTTCCCAAATTTTTGGGATGCCCTGGGTTGTGCATAGTAAGGGGTTTAAGGGCCTATGAACAAGGAGGTCTAGCCCAGAGGGGTCAATTAACTGCTGCTTTTTTCAGGAAAACCTTTATCAGTTTCTTCTCCCAGCATAGACTGGTGGGTAAAGCAGGAGGCTGTTACGGATAAGGAAATGTTTAGTGCCCACTCGATTGGGAGTGAGGTGGGGGAGGCAATAGCATTCACAGGGTTTGACCGAGTTGTGATTTAGGGATTATTTGAAGGTTGGTTGACTGACTGATCCCCAGATTCTACATTCACAAGTCTATTCAGCATTGCTGGCGATGAGCAAGCTTTGAAAATGTATTTGGTCAACTGTGGCCCGAACTACAATGGAACACTTCCAAGTAACTAACGGAAAGTAGAAATTTTACTGCGGTGACAGGAAGCGAGGATTATATCACCCACAGCACATTTCTGATAGTTGTACTGCCATCCGGGTTGAACAGCCTCGGAATGTTACTGAGGTTTCAATGCTTCTGAAGTTTTATCTTACATTCCTGAAATATTTGATGTTTATTTTACATTTGGTTTATAAAGTTCTTATTGGTCATTGAGATGTGACCATTATTTCGTTCTGCCACTGGAGTAGTCCTAATTTTTGGCAAGATAAGAGCAAAAGCAGGATCAAATGGAAATTTACCTGGATCACAGATGCACTCTGGAGAGCAACACAAAGAAAGAGTGACAGAAGAACGTATTTGTTAATGGCGCTCTGCGATTGAATTCCGATAGCACATGATTTTATTTGAAAGAATCCTTTCTTGGTCACAATGCTCTCGGGAGATGTAGTTTTTAAATAAAAGAGAAAGATACACATTTGTGTTTTAATATAGCTGCTGAGCAATAAAGCGGGGGGGAAGTGAAACAAAGCTCACATCCTTATAAATCAATATAATTCTTAGATTAGGTTACAAGGTGCCCTTGGCTATGGTCAGATGGTGATATGGGTGCAGAGGGGCTGAGTGCAAGTACATTCATCAACTATACCAGGAGTGGGAGCTTTAGTCACAGTAAGCAATAGTTCCACCTTCTGGGGTGGTCCAGCATCCAGGTGAATACTTTAGGACTAGGTTTTGCTTAAAGAGATAGTATTTTCATCTTCATTGTTTTTTTTTTTTTTTTTTTTAAAGAAGAGAAAATAAAAGGTTAATTTAAAAAAAGTGAAGTGAATACTTACAGCTGGTCACATAACTATATGATAGAAACTCAAACTAAGCATTTCAGGATAAGTGGTTGGTGGGAAAAAACCCAAGAAAGACCAATTTTCCTTTTGGTGTACAAGTCGGAAGCTAAAACGTTAGTTATAAAGTTGCATATGTCATACAAGAAACTCATTTTGGTACATTTCCAGTAGATTACAGACTTTCACATGTTGAGTGACCAGGCTATATAGGCAATTTGTCTTGTATGTGGAGAAGAGAGAAGCTACCTGTGATTGTTGTAAGGATGATAAGGGACTTTTGAACGCCTTGGCCATGATTCTTTTTATCTCCACACCAGTGCTGTTCTTTACACACATAGACTTGTCCCACTGGATGGCATGATCTGGCTCAATTGGATTTAACCAAGCCAGTTCATCTTCACAAATGTGAAGTGGAGGTGGTGGGCGGATGAATTCTGGCCGAAAATGGCCTGCAAAAGCAAGAGAAAAACAGCTTTAAAAAACAGCAACACAGTAGTACAAATTAAGCATAAAACCACTTTGAAGTCATCCCCATATTATGAATATGTAAAGTTAAAACCACAGTGGTGAAGCTCATGATTGAGATCTGCAATTTAGACAATGCTCCTTCCATGACATAGCAATAGTATCAATACATAAATAGTGACCTAAAGGGGTGTTAGGAGCACACTGCATCACATCCCAGCACAGTTCGCCCTTTTGCATCCTGGTAAATGCAATACACAATTAGCACTTCAAAATTAGCTGTAGTTTCTCTCCAAATTTGGTGCAGACATTGTTGTATATCTCTAGACACGTGTTTCTGGGTTTAGCCCTTCATCAGTAGAGAGCAGAAGTAGTAGAGAGGAAAGAAAAGTCATTTAAGGTTGCTAGAAATGCTGCCAAATTCTTCTCAGGTCAAAGTATCACTCACAGGTACATCTCCAAAGCTAGTCAGCTTGCTGGCTCAAGGAATCTACTGGGATGAGAGGCAGTATGATCCCACCCCCCTTCTGTTTAAAATGGCTCCCTAGAGCCGGTGAGCTGACAAGCTTTTTGGAGATGCACCTGTGCGCCTGGGAGAGGTACTGAGACCTGAGACAACTGTGGCAGCATTCTTAGCAACCCCTAAATAAATTGGTTTATGAACTCTACTGATGAAGGATAAAATCCAGAAACACGAGTCTAGAGATGAACAGCACCACCTGCACAAACTGTGGTGAAAAACTCCAACTAATATTCAAGTAGGTGTTAATTGTGAACTGCATTCACCATAATGCAAAGGAGCGAACTCTGCTGGGATGTGAGGCAGTGTGCTCCCATCCCCCTTCTGTATAAATAGTGAACTACCTCTAGTCTCTCTGGTACTCTTAGCATTTAGACTCCCTTCAAGTGTAACAGAATGAGAAGCTTACATCACACTCAGACAAGATAAACTATCTCCTCAGCGTATCAATATTTTAGGCCAGTGGGTGAAATCTCACTTTTATTGTAGCCTGACCCCTGCCTGGACCATTACCTAATATGGAAAACCAAAACAAGTACTAAAATTAAAGCTGTACAGTATAATCTTGGTGGCACTGGTAACAGAGGGGAGTACTAAGTAATCAATTCATTTCATACTAAGTAATCAATTCATTTCATACTAAGTAATCAATTCATTACATAGCCAACATCAAGGCAGAATAATACATTAATCAGCTACACGCTCTTTTTTAGCTTTACCCAAATGTAGCATTTCTGCGCCGGCTACCAGGGGGTTATTATTGAAATAACGGAGAAAATTTGTCCGGCCTTCTTTATCTCTTATTGAACAGGAGTTGGTAACTGGTACAGCGTTTTGCTTCAGACTTTAGGCCCGAAGTTACTTTGACCATTTAACAAAAACAGCCCCCACCACAAGCTGACAACCTTAGCGAAATGGTATTACCACAATCAGTACAGCAGGAAAGCCATTCGCCCCGCCAATTTAAAGAGAACAGCTTTTTACTGTAAATGGATGATATATTATACACCGGGTAAGATCAAGAAGATGTACGATATGTTTTAGATGAGAGTTGGAAGCAGGGGACTGGCTCCACACAATATTTACTTGTCCTAGATTGTTTGTATTGTTTTCTGGACCAATATATTAATGAAATTGGGAATCTAACGTGGCAAAAGATTACTCCTGATCTGCTCGGAGCCCTTTTCGGCATTCTATTAGAGTTGAATAATCTCTCCACAGAGCAAAACCAGCTTTGTTTTGTAGCTACTTTAGTTGCAAAGTCACTTAGCTTAGCGAATTGGAAGTCGGTAGCTATTCAGACAGCAGCTCAGTGGCGTATTAAAATGTGTAAGGTCAAAAGATATGAAAATTTGTATGCAAAAAGAGTGGGTGCAAATAAGTGGTTCAAGAAAATTTGGCAGAACTGGGATAAAGGGGATAATGGGGAATTTAGCGGGGAGCAGACTCTTTCAGATAACTGAAAGATATAGATGGCCTTTTTTTTTAAATTTGAGCCAGCATCAGTGTTCTTAATCGTATGAATGTTGATTATTGGTGATCTGTTAACGTATGAATTAGTATTTTGATTTAAGATAAAATGTCTCTGCTGCATTTCCATAAATAAAGAATTTTTAAAAAGTACCATTTCAGGCACAGTTGTCCCCATGGCAACTAAGTTCCTCAAAACGTTGTAAAACCTTGGGGCATCCACTTCCTGAACTTATCATTACAACATTCAAAGGCGTTCACGTTAGTCTATTTAATTGGTCCTAAGTCAGTTAATATGTTTTACATTGGAAACTGGCATAGGGATGTATTGTCTAAAGGTCTATCTATAAAACAAATAAAAGCAACAAAAAAACAGAGAGAAAAACACGCCTCACTTTTACAAGTTCAACCTTATCTCGTCAGTTTCTCAATATTTTAGGCCAGTAGGTGAAATCTTTCACTGTAGCCTGACCCCTGCCTCAACTATTACCTAATATGGAAAACCAAAATAAGTATTAAAGCCAAAGCTGTACAAGATAATCTTGGTGACACTGGTAACAGAGGGGAGGCCCTCAACTAAAAGTACTGAGTACTGGATTAAAATGAAAGCGGAGAGAATCATAAGCATCATTAAAAACTGTTGCTTATTTCTTGGGCCTCGGTGAAATTGAAAAATACCCAACAGCTTACATCTTTGGTGCAATGTTTCATCCAGGAACTGGATGAGTAATAAAGGCATACTCTGAAACAAGGGGGTGGGAGAGCAGAAAGCTACCATGCCACTAACTCACACTGTAGAACATCTGTCTCACAGGCTTGAACCATTCTACACCACTGAGAAAAACTGATCACAGACCAAAACCCTTCTACTCCACTGTGGTTCTTTCTAACCTTTACAACACAGGCCGCAGTAAACAAAAAAAAAAACAAAAAAAAAAAAAAAAATTTTTTAAAAACAACTCAGAAAAAGAACTACAATAATTTAGCCAACATGAGTCAATCACAAAGTCAGAAGTAAAACAGATTTTTTTTTTTTTTTTTTTACAAAACGCTAAATTGATTTTCACATTGCTGCAGGAGAATGAAAGTCCACGACTGCCTTTGTCGCAGTGCTACTTCATTCAGAATGTGTTCTAAGCAAAGACAAAATTATGAGATTCAGTTAAGGCAATGTATTGCAATACCCAACGGCTGCATGACAGCCCCCCTATTTTATTTCTGTAGAGATAGTAACGAGATCTTACACATAAGCAAAAATGGCTGACCTTTAGTGTCAGAATTTATAGAATAAGTGAATCAGTAAGTTTTGTTGGCCTAAAAAGAATCATCCCATCCCAGTTTGCCTCTTCGCCTGAGGTGACTGGGGCAATTGGCAGAGGCTCCACATCCAAAAGACAGTCATGACTGCCACCACATGGTGAGATAAAAACACCAGTATGAGAAGGTTAGGTCACCTTCATGAGACATCAGTTGCAAAAGTAGATATGTGGCTACTTTTGGTAAGGACATATAGTAAGATTTGGAGGATGTAGGCTGGTGGCAGGGGTTTGTCAACAGTCTGGAAGTAGCAGGAGACCAAAGAAGGAGAGAAGATGGGGCTCTGCATCTTCCAATAACTTCAGTTCTGGAATACAATCAGTCACCCCCACCTTTCATTTGTTGAAATGCAGAGTTTGAGAAAGAGATTGAAAAAGTGGTGTCCAATTTGCATTATTAATCTATGCATCTCAGGGTAGCCGTGATCACCAGAGCCCAGGAAGGCATAGACTAGATTGTAAGATGGACTGCACACGACAAGGCAAATGAAACAAAGTCAAACATTCAAGTAGGATTACACGCTAGTCCAAGGGTGCAGAAAACCGGTGAACAAATAAAGGACTTTCTCAAGGAATTCGGCAGGGTCGGTTCAGCAACTTACATGAGTGACAAAACAATGAGACACCTTTTTTCTACAAAAAAAATGTATCTTATGTTCTTTACAATTATGGTACACAAATGAGTATTTGACTGGTGGTGGGGGATATTTGAAGGGATTGTGCCAGGTCATACCAGGGCACGCGAAGGAAGAGGGTACAAATTATGAAAATGATTTCACTCAAAGGACAAGGTCAAAGAACAAACCAGGCCTATAAAGGTGGGATGGAAGCTGTAATCTGCAGGGTATGGGGCTAGGATGAGTAGTGTCTCTGCCAAGGGAAAGCATGTATCCCTTAACTAAAATAAATTAATAAAGTTTTACCCACCAAGACAGACTTGACCAATATTGTGGCAGGAATAATTAGTTACAAGTCAATAGGATAGAGGGAGAGAGGAATGCCGGAGGGTTACATCAGGCTCTGTGGACAACCAGAAGGCAGCGGCCTGTAGCAGAACTGTGCCAACACACCTTACAACTTCCAATTTGGACAGCAATTTGACCCTTCATTAATGGTTTCTCTTTCAATCTCTAGATGTCGCTACAGGAGGAGCCTTGAAGATCAGAATTACAAGACCAAGTCGACAGCCACAGAAGTGGACCACATTTCTTGTGTCCAGTGTGGGGACCTGGACCTGCACCAGTGTTTGGCAGAACAAGTATTAGGAAGAGGCCCACCCAAAGTCTGGTAGGTGGCACTGCTGGTGGCCGGTGGATTCCTGTAGGGTGAGCAGAGAGGCTACTACCAGAGGCTGTGGCAGAAATGTGGACTGAACATAGCCATAAGCCACTCCAGCCTACTCCCTTTCGACCTCCTCAATAAACACCCCAGCACACCCAGTGAGTTGGGGGAGGGGCCACTAGTTCCCCAATGTAACACACTGGCAGTTAAGCTACTCCAAGCATCACAGACTCCAAAACATCCACTCACTCAATAAGTCACACTATCTTGCAGCCAAAACATCACCAGTCTAGAGGTATATAAACATGGCAAGAAGATAAAGGGGCTCCGATGGTAACTTTCCCACTGCAGCCTATTAGGACTACCTCACTGATGGTGATAGAGGTGGTGGTGCTGCAGAAACAGCAAATAACCTAAAAGCCTAACCAGAATCTAATGCAGCCTTTGAAAGGAGGAAACAATCTTTGAATTAATATAATTTCAAGTGCTCTAGGTTACTGAGTCGCCAACTGCAGCTCCTCATTTGTTTTCCCTGCTTGTCATTGTCATTTTCAAAACTACATCTGAACCCATCCCCCTACTCCAGCTGCTGGTTTCCCTGACCATGCTACAAGTGTACCCCGAGGTAAAGAACAAAGAGCCATTAAAACTGCAGAGTACAAAAAGTGTACTTACCTGTACAAGTAGTTTTGCAGCTTGAAGAATTTTCTGGATTTACTTTTTTTTTTTTTTTTTTTTAAAGTTAGTGGGCGTTATCAAGTAGTTGATTATTTGGTGCCATGGCCCTCCTCAGATGAAATCAGATGTATGGGTTGGACGCCCCTCGTGTGAATGCCATATTCAGATTCTTTTTTCCACTTGGCAATTCTCATGTAGTTTTGGATTCCTGTTATTCTGTATCTTGAAGAACCTCCCCTATTACAAAATCATGTTGTTTTCCACTAGGTGGGTGGATCACTTGAATTACTCCTAATGTAAGTAACCATTAATTTTGCTGTGTTTACCTTTTCTAGATTCACAAACTACACATGAATTCAGTAGCTATAATCTCCCTCCCCTCATGAGATTGGTTTGAAAAGTTTGCATTTGGAAACAGGTGTCCGACCTGTGCTTCTTGTTAGCTTAAATGTCCACACAGTAATGTTAAGTGATAATGTGTATGGAAGACTGTGACCGCAATGCAAATTTCATTTATGGCACATTAGTAATGAAGGTGAGCATCACTCCTTTTTTTCGTGGAGCGCACCCTTAATTCCCCTTCTAGCTTCACTCCTGCTGTCTTGTAACTATTCTGGATTGTTTAGACTATCAGTCTCAAGATAGTCTCTTTAGTGACTGGCGAACCTTTAATCGTGGTAACAAAGGAGATGAAAAATTGCTTTCCTTTCCTGAGATAGTCTTTGTTCCCAGTAAAGACAGGACTGTCCTTCTGACGTCCAGTGAGTGAAGGACCCACTCAGCACGAGATTTTGATTGTTGGTAATAAAACCAGTTTTTCCATTTCTTGATTCAGATGGAAATGTGAAATCACCTTTGGCATGAATGGTGGGTTAATTCTCATTGCCACTCTGTCTCATTGATTTGCAAGTAAGGTTGTGTTGCGATGGCCTGGAGTTTATCCACCCTTCCCAACAACGTGATCGCAATTAAGAATGCAGACGCGAGTATTAAGTGTTGTGCATAGGCACAAAGGCTGGTCTTAGAGGGTGATATAGCACTAGGTTTAGGTTCCATATTTGTATGGGAGCGGACCTTTGTGGCACTATCCTTTTTGCTCCCACTACGAATCTATTGAGGACTGGTGTTTGGAAGAAAATCCGTCCTATGAAACACCTTGTATAAGCTACTAAGGCTGACTAGTGTACTTTTAGTGATCCTTAAGAGAGTCCTTCATCCAACAGGTAAGTGTGGTATTTGAGTATGGTACTGTCCTGCATCCAGCTTTCCCAGGTCGTTAATTTAGCCTCCTCTTTTATAGGCAGTACTTAGAATAATCCCAGAACTTTACAGGTGATTAAGAGTCTTTCGGCAGAGTTATGACTCACGGACATTTGTCACAGAGATAAATTGGTAATTAGATTTTATCATGTTATTTAGTGTGTTATTAAGGCAAGATTTTATTTTGGCATCAACCAAATTGATGGCTGCGTGAGTTGATTACTTTCCAACTGGTTTCTTGGATAATGCCGGAGTTGTTACAGAGACTGGGACAATCAGGACGCAGGTTAGAACTCCTGTTACATGGCACTCAGTTTGTAAAGGAAAAAAAGGATTCTCTAGAGGTAATTTTCAGGAGAATGGGGCCTTTGAGGCTACAACATGGAGTCAGCTGGTTTGTATTACTACATATCAAACTAGTGACAGCAAACCCAGCAGTCGCTTATTGGATTTCCAATCTTCTGAGAGAGATTTCTTGATCTATAAATCTGATACACAGGGCAAAAAAAACAGGAGCAAGCTAAGGAGGAGTAAAAAGATTTGTTTTTAGTGTGAGATAATTAGTGGCCAGATATACGGTCAACTGTACAAAGAGGAGCATATGGAAAATACTTGGCTTAAGAAAATTGTAATCATAATCTGGCAAACTCTATTAAGATTCCAATTACCAGTTAAGTGAATGAAGACACTGAAGCCATCATGAGGGTCTTTTTCAGCATTACCGTAATACTTATGGCTCCAACTTTTCAGAGGTAAAACTCTGTACAAAGCAGATTTTCAGCATCCCTCAAGTTAACATAGATTGATTTTTCCAGAAAGCCAATCTGGTTATCCATTTTCCGATACGGAGGTTAATGAAACTTGCACCAAGACAGACTTCCTCATGAACTTTTCACTGCAAGTAGACACTCATTCAGTAGCATTACTGAACAGTATTGTGATGGGTGACAATGTCTCACAATTAATCAATAGAGAGGGGACCCATTGATCTTATCACAATCTCTCTAAACCCATTGTTTATAAGGGCAAACCTAAGTGTTTTATTAGGACTAGAAAAAAAAAAACACTAGGGGGGGGCATTATAAACAATAGGGTTAGAGAGCTTGTGATAAAAATTTTAGTCGGATTCCTCTTTATCACCTTCATTTTTCAAGAGTGTAATAGTCATCTTCCTGAAACCAGGATCCTACCACTCAATATACTAATGACTACAAAAGCTCGGTCAAAATGAAATTGCAATGGAGATACAAAGTTCAGTCCGTTCTGATCAAAATGATAGCATACCTGGGTACTTACCAATAGTTAATACACATGCAGAAGCAACAGATTTTTATTTTAAATCTAACAGTGGATGTACTGATGAACGAAGGTGCAGGTCCTCATGTTGTAATTTATTACTTACATTGCCAGATTGCTTTAAACTCGCTCCGCTCATGGTATTATTCATCTCTTTGTTGTCAGCTGGAAGCAATAATGATCAACCTCCATGATCAGTTGGAAGCAATTGCTCCATTCATAGAGCAATTTGCAGCATATGTGGGAAATTTATGTGGGAAATTTCAAGACACTGCGCCCCACATTAAGGACACTCCAGTTTTCAAACAGAAGGATGATTTTTTTTGTTTTAAGAAAAAAATATTGTGATAATAACTGCCACTTTTAAAGCAATAAAGCAGTTTACAGAATTGGCAGAGGGTTACAAGCCTAAATGAAGTTCTTACTGTTGACTGCACTACCAACAATATCTTCAGTGCACACAGAGAAATGTAGCATAGTCCTTTAGGCCCAAGCACCACCTGGGAATGTTAAGGAAATCATGAGACCATTAGCAAAATTACTGCCCTCAGTTGCTAAAAACTAAATGATCGATTCATAGGCAGTGTTGGTTTCCTCTCTCAGTAATGAGTAGGGTGCATACAAATGAAGACATTAAATTACTAATCAGTCTCTCATCAGCATCTTTATCAAAGTATACAGTATGTTATCTGAATTCATTCAGGCAGGAAACACCCACACACTATGAAACAGTGCTTGACGCTATCCTGATAGAATAGGGTCTTGCAGTGCCTAACCAAGTGACAATTAATAAGCAGCTCGCATTAATGGCCAATGGACCGCGGTATATGCTTGGAGGTCTCTGATCTCAAGGATCCTGCAGACCTTTACGTGTAAGATTTAAGCTACTAGCAGTTTTAGTTAAACACTACACTGCATTATTTTCATTATTTCAAGATACCAAGCCTGTACAGTGGAATCACTTCAGTTTAGCAAATTGTATAAGATAATTTTTCAGTTTTTATTTCCTACAGCTTGAATGTGTCTGCAGATGTTTGAAATTAAGGGACATTGCTCAGTTGAAAAATAAATCAGTGGTATTATTGTTTAATCAGTTTGTGGAAAATTAAAATAAAAACATTGTATACTAGATTTCAGAGTAATGTCAAAGAATCAGTCTCTGCTGTCAGAACAAGATGGCAGAACTAGACCAGGATCAAGGTTGAGTACAGCTGAACGGAGAGATCGGCTTGTTGACCTACTAAGCAGTTCAATACTCACCATTTCAGACATATGCATTTTTTTTTAGCATGTTCCTGATGTACGACACCTATATGGTCTTACATACATTTCACCCAAACATCCCAACAGATTGTCCTAGATGTTCAGGCTCCCAAGTAGGGGATTGGTTGCATATGTTTTGGGCCCATCTGTGCTATTTAATCTTCGCCCATGTTATCAAGTCCTTACCTCTTAAAATTGAACTAAGTTGGCACGTTTCTGGTCTCCAAGGTGGCCAAACTCCCTAAACGTTGCCACTTTAGGTGGATGATGTGATGTCTGCTGTACAGTGCAGTGTAATTGTTCCATTTGTTTGCCAAACGTAATACATTTTGCATAATGTATGGTTTAAAGATCAACTAGGGAAAATGAGGTGTAATTTAAGAAATCTGCTCCTAGTTACTTTACTGATGCGCTTCTTACTGAACATCTGACATTTTTCAGAGCTTTAAATAAGAGGGGTTACTATTATCCATTAAATTGTACTCCGTTTACAGATCTTTGAAGCATAGAAGACAAGCACTGGAACATGTGACCTCTGGATCACTGCATATTTTGGTGTCAAGTGTTACCCCACGAAGCCATTGTACCAATGTCCGTAAATACTGGAGACCAATATAATTTCATCTGTGTCACCAAATATATGGCATCTAGTTGAGTATTTGACATCTTACTTTACATACTATCATAGTGCACCGCTCTCTCTTGGCACATGCTAAATAAAAGCTGATAAAATAAGGGGGTCACACATGGAAGACGGCTGTATATCTAGATGAACTTCTAGCTAACTGCAGCTGGCACAGACACGCCCCACAGCGATTCCGTGATTTCTGCAGCCCTTTCAGACTACACTGATGAGGTTCGTCTGAGCAAGCAAATGGCATTCGCGTCGCAAAACTATCTCTCCTTAGTAGAGTCTGGCAACTGTAGCTAATATATATGTACTGTAACAACCAATTGTTTTCCACTCCTAAATGGGGTTTGGGGGGAGGGCGTGGTTGGATAAATATAGCAAGACCAGATTTTTTTTTCTTCTTCTTAATCGACTGTAAAACAGATGATGGCATGCTTCCTATTACACTTATTCTAGAGTTAATCTAGTGGGAGATAAAGCCACAACTTTCCCTGCCCACTTACAACTGTGTATAGCACACAATTCTCTACTGCTTCCAGGGACGGGGGTCCCCATTCTTGCAGCAGAGGGGGGATGAGTAAATTGATAGAGCTCTACGAGGAGGTCCGGTAATTAAACATGGACTGTTGTACAGGCATATTATATAATACAGACAAAGGCATTACTCTACACCTCGGATACTGGATAACTGACATCAGAGTGCAAGTGTCAAGTTCCAGACCCCGGATGTCTACTAATCTTCTGTGCACAGCCATCCATCCAGTGTCATCACATAACAAAAACACAAAGGACTGGGAACAGAACAGGACTTGAATAGTATCTTATCCAGTCATGACAGATTATTTTATAAAGGGTAGCTTAATCTTCTGCCTAAAAACTGAACTAAGAAAATGGAAGTGGCATCTTGCTAGATAAAATATCAGCCAAATTATGGTGGAGTAAGATTTCCTATTACTTTCTCAGTAAAGCCATGAAACTTCATTCCAAAACTGCCCCTAAATTAAGGTTTTAACAGATTGAGATGAATTATGAATGTTTCAAGAGAAAATGCTATTGACATATAAAGAAACTGAAGTTTAAATGAGTTATTTTATTAATTTGCTTTAATTTACTGTGAACAATAAAAATGGTTTTTGAATTATGACAGGAAAACGTCTTGGCCAATTATTATTTTCAAAGTAAGAAAAATGAGATGTAAGCGGTTAATTATTTTTAGACTTCAGAGGCATGTCCCATTGCACAAGGGGACACTCCAGGCAGAATTAATGCCAGTACCTCTGTCATTGCTAGGTCACCAACTGGTACCTACCCTAGTAACATGCAAAGAGGTTCTTACAGTATCATTCACATGGTTATACCCCAGACTACAAAAAGCTCGGGCCTGGTCCTCATTTTAGGATTATATATCTGAAGATAACTTAATACAGCTCAAGAGGTTTCTTACTTTCAAATGACCCCCCCTCCCCAAAAGGAATGTCCAATAAAAACTGGGCAGCACACCGTCCACCTACTGAATGCTGAGGGCTTGACTTGGGGTTTAACATATTGAGGTGTTAGCGTTATGTACATGCTTCCACGTTTAATTTCGTGGTCTTAAAGGTATGTCATCCCACTGAACACAGACTATCAGGATCTATGAAAGTGACTTGGTTTGCCTGCTTGTATATTGCAATAGTCACTGTCAGAATTTTGAATCAAAAACGTTCAAAGCATACTAAAAAAAAAAAAAAAAAAAAAACACAGTTGCACAAAGTAGTGTGACATAGAAACATAGTGCACATTTCTGAGTGCATCACTACAGAAGCTCGTCGAGAAGCCAGTGACTGAGCAAAGATCCTAGCATGACACTTACAAATTCATGCTTCAGTGTATACTATTCTCTGGTGCAAATTTTATCAAATGCATGTTCCATGAATTTGGCTTAGTAGCAAGTCACAATAACTGGGAGAAGTGCTTAGCTTAATTTAAAAACAATTTTCAATTTATCTAGACTGTTACAAGAACAGGATTGTTACTAGCCAAGGGAAAGCCATCACAAAACAAATATTTCCATACTTTCTCAGACGACAACACAGCCTTGCTTAGACAGAGTGAGGTCAATAGAAGAACTAGCATTTTAGGACTGGCTTAAAAGCAGAGCTGCCCTGCAAGACGGTGGTTTACCAATTCTTCAAAATATAGAAGGAATACGTTTTGTTTCCACCCAGGAGTATTACTCTCTCACCTCATGCTATGGGCTATATGAGATTATTTTGGCGTCCATGAAGTGCTTCCACTTGAATGCATGAAACTATTTTACAGCTGAAAAGTATCATCATTAAACAGATATATATATATTTTTTTTTTTTTTTTTTTTTTTTTTAATTACACTCACACACTTTATTTCTGTCCAAAGTAAAGTTTGATCCCACAATGGTGCATGATTTAGCACTTCTTTAACCTCCCCATTTCAGGTCATTCACTGTCACCATAAACAGTCAGGACGAATTGTGTGAAAAAAAGACAATACAAACAGGACAAAATACATACTTTCTATAGCTGGCTTTGGTCCACCGACTAATGATTCTGTAATCTGAGAGGCAACAGAGCTGTCAAACCCAGAATTCGAGGAGTCCGGATCAGGGTCACTGAGAATGCTGGGGAAACTTGCCTTGCTCTGCGTTGGTAGCTCAGACTGTCGTTCTGAAATCAAGCATATCAAATCAGTCATTCTCAAAACAGTTTACAATTATAGAATGAAAACGTACATTGTAGTAAAAGAGGGAAGTGTTTAACAATTATTATAATGCAATACCAATTTAGGTTGCAGCCTACTAGATGAATGAATGAATAAATGAATTAATTAGTTTTGTAAAGCGCGCAATACCCAAGGGTGTCTTAGCGCTGAGCGGAGCAAGACGGAAAAAGAGGCAAGGACCCGGGAAATGTGTCGCCAGACGCTAGAGCTCAGTCGGCGGAAACAGCCAGGTCTTCAGCTGCTTTCTGAACAGCTGCAGGTTGTGTTGGGAGCGGAGGGCCAGAGGGAGGGAATTCCATAACTTTCCCCCCTGGAATGTCAGAGTCCTCCCGCCCCATTTTAATCGCTTGATTCTCGGAATCTGAACCTTATGCTCCGTGCTAGATCTTAACGTTCTGCTAGGAGTATACCATGTAAAAAGCTCCTGAAAATAGAGGGGGCCGGTTCCATGGAGTGCCTTATGCATTAGGCAGAGAGCTTTGAAAGAAATTCTCCTCTCCACTGGGAGCCAGTGCAGGCCATGCAGTAGATAGTACGTCTTGCAACAGTTAGGGCATGCACTATCAGCTTACAGTGGGCTTACAGCCCCTCCCACTTTGCTTACCACTGGTTGGCTTTATGGTCAATCATTTGCTTGCTTCTTATAAGTTACCTTGTGTGAGCGTTAACTCCTCCTCTGGTTTGTCCCACCCCTGGAGAATGGCCGAACTACTGCTCCTTCCACTGCTCACTTTTGAAGCAATATTTTTTTCGTTGTGATCAATACTCCACAAAACTGCCTGGGCTTTACAGGGGTCTTCCTCTGGAAGGAAGAAAAATCATTGCCAGAGACAATAGGTCTCAAAGGCAAGATCTATTGGCTTTGCCAGTGCTTGTTAGCCTATGTTCCACATTGTATAGGGATCCTGCAGTATTGATTGCCTCTGTGTAGATTCTCTTTAGGCAGGCTAGCTGTTGCAATTGTAACCTCAACAATTATACCACAATGTTTCTCGTTTCTAAATGTTCTTAGTTTTGAATTTTAAGAAATAAAATTATTGAAAATGTAAACTAACAGAAATGCAACTTCCACCAAGAGCCGAAAACAAAGACACTTCAAACATCACTAAACAGGGAGATTGGAGTGGCAGTATACTTTAAGGTAACAAATAGCTTTATGTTATGTTAAATGAATTAATAGAGCGCAACGTATACCAGAGGGTGTCTTGGCGCTGATAGCTAGGCAAAGTACGCGGGAAAGGGGAAGGAGGCAGCTTACAGGTTAAAAAGCCAAGGTTTAAGAAGCTTTCTAAAAGCCAGCAGCGTGGTTGCTGATCTGATATGGGGGGGCAGGGTGTTCCACAGTCTAGTGGCTCCTGCATGGAAGCTGCTGCTGCCGCCCCATCTAGTTTTCTTAAATCTAGAATGGAGTGACTGTATAGCGCCCAAAGATTTAAGGTTCCTGGTAGGGGTGTACCATGAGATGGTATTTCTCAGAAATTCTGGGCCTATGCCATGTAGGGCCTTGAAGGTAAGAGAGTTTTGAATTTGATGCGGTTGCTGACTGCCAACCAGTGTAATTCTTTAATGGCCTGGGATACAGACTGATGTTTCTGCAGATTGAGCAGCACTCTGGCAGCTGAGTTCTGCAAAACCTGTAATTTATTGAGGTGTTGTTTCTGCAGATTGATGTAAAGGCCATTACAGTAGTCTGTTTTGGATAAAATGGAGGAGATAACTGTTTTCTGGCGTTGATTGGAATATAAGATAGAATCTTTCTGATGATTCTTAGTGTATTATATGAAGAGGATATGATAGAATTAACTTGTTTACTGAAATTAAGTTTGTCGTCCAGAATCACTCCCAAGCGATTAACCTTGGGAGAAAAAGTCGGAAGCGGGCCCATCTCTGGTGGCCAACAGTCAGGGGTCCGAAAGCATGGATTGTTTCCAAAGAACATCACTTCCGTCTTCTCTCAATTTAGCTTAAGACAATGGCTGTCCATCCAGGTGCAGATTTCTTTCATGCACATGTGAAGCTGAAAACACGTATTATTGGCCTTATTTGCCACCGAGACCACAATTTGTGTGTCATCTGCGTAGGAAGTGAGAGAGACCAAAAGATTGAATCAGCAGGGCAAGATCTGCCACATATAGGTTGAATAGAGAGGGGCTCAGCGAAGACCCCAGGGGCACTCCACACGGAAGAGAAAACGTTTTTGAACTGAACTTATCTAGCGTCACAGTGTTTTCCCTATTGTTTAGGACGATGGCATAATGTCGGTTGGTCCACCGTATCGAAGGCCGCGGAGAGGTCCAACAGGATCAGAGCTGCATTTCCTCCATCGTCAAGAATAGTTTTAAGTTAGTCTGTGGCTTTTATCAATGCTGTCTCAGTATCTAAAGTCAAATTGAGTTGAATCTAACAAATTATGTTCCTTCACGAATTGTGTGAGTTGGGAATTCATGATTTTTTCAATGATCTTGGCCAGGAAAGGAAGTCTGGAAATAGGTCGGTAATTAGACAGAGTATCAGGGTCGAGGTTAGACTTTTTTTTAGAAGAGGAAGAATGCAAGCCTTCTTCCAGGCTGTGGGAAAGATACCTGATAGAAACATTGCGCTGAAGATGTTGACTAGGCATTTTGCTATGGGTTCATGGATTTGTTTGAGCACTGAAGGAGGGCATGGACCACTCGGGGATCCTGTTTTAGTAGTCAGAATAAGATGTTCCACCTGAGCTATAGAAACTGAACTGAAACTGGTCATGTCAGAGTGGGAGGCCTTGTTTACTAAGATTTGCTGCGACGAAGAATAATGATTCTCCGGAGCACTGAAAATATGCTCCACCTTGTTCCTAAAATAATGGGCGATATCGTAGCAGAAGGTTTGACTGCTGGTACATACTTTGGCTGAAGAGACTTTAGTGAGTTTGTTACACATTTTTGATAAACTTGCAAACTAACAGAACATGACCAAGTGATGATTTGTATTGTACCCAACCCTGCACTTGCAGACTTGGTCACATACAAGGCCCTTGGCAAAGGCCATGGTCTTTAGCTATTCTTTGCGCCTATTCCATTCAAGCAAGAGATTTACCAGGCAGATATAAACTGAAGTTGTGATTGCAGTGCATGGCTTCCTTCAGCCATGCACAGCAGACTCATACATGTCAACAGACCCCACTGCAGACGGGAGACTATTTTATAAGACAAAAATGGCTTTATTTTGGCTGTGTCCACCTGAAAATGCTTCAACAGAAGTAAATGGGGGAATACATTCTACCGGTTGTTTTTTAAAATCTCCCACTTGCCTCTTCCAAAATGCTGGCAAGTATGCTGAGACTCTGGTGATATACGGCCACACCCATTGCCCAATTCCCTTGGCCACAAAGCCTGCAAATGCTGAAGGATAAAAGTCCCCTTAATTCAATCATTGGCCGATTTTTTGGACTTCCTTTTCTGCGGTTCACTGACATTTCAAATTGAATATATATATTTGCACACTTTTCTATGAAATAACGGCTCTCACCCCCTTCTGTGATGCACCCTTATACCCGCTGGGTTTGAGGTACGCCCCCTTTATGATCTCCCGAAAATCTTTTCTATTACGAGGGTTTGAGTACCATTTTGAAACAGCTTGCATCATGACAGTCAGACCAAAATGTTGCATCTGTGACAGGAAATCATACTTCGGGGAGACCACTGAAGCATAATCGGAAAAGCGACTGTTTGAACCAGATATGAATTTAAAATACAAACCGATAGGGCTGAAACATTCGAATCCCACGCAACACATTTTTCCCTGCCTCAAACTGAAGAAAAAAAACTACTAAATGCATTTACACGATAAAGAAGTGCCCTTTTCTGTGTAAAAAGTTCCATTGTCACGCCAAGTTCGGCCTAACGCTATTCAGTAGTATTTGATGTCGCCAAAAACAAAAATTACTAAAGCACTTAAAATAAAGAACTCCACTCTTGTCCCTTGATAGAACGTGCTAAATCCAGATTCGTCAAGCAGTGTTATAGCAAATCAATCTGCAGAAATAGCAACCACCCCCATAACCAGAGTCCCTAACTCGTATTTGAAACAGAGACGTTTTATGAAAACACACTAGTAATTTCTATTCACCTGCCAAAGCGAGTTGAAGTCCACTAATGTCCACCGACTGAGGCATATTTGGGACTTCCATAACGGCAATCTGCTGAGGGGTCTTTTTAAACAGTTCCCTAGGTGGCGCCAACATCAGCTGGGAAAGGAAAAAACGCTCAGGTGGCGTTATTGGAGGCAAAAACCCTAAGGGAAATGAGAAGAAAGAAGTTTAGGTTTCACATGAAAAGGCTTGCAAAAAAAACGCTTCTGAATTATGGTGAACATTTAACGTCTCTGAACTGTTCCTGCTACAGGGAAAAAGTGAGTTGTATAATCATTTTCATTTCACAAATAATGTTGACAATTTAATTACACACCACAAAATGTATTCTCTTGTAGCTTAAATAACTGTTAGTCCACTCTGTCTTACTGCATGATGATTGGCTGCGCGACAGACCTTAAGCTGTCAATCACACTTTTACTGTGTGCGCAGGGCAGGACATTAGTTTTGGAGCACTTCTATACCTGGTCGGACATACTGTACTCAGATGGATATCTGAACCACGATTGCTGTCTACCGCTCCCTAGAAGAGCAATAGTGCACCCATACTTAAAAAAGCACAATGTACTGATGTATCCACAACTCCACATTTAAAAACTTATTGAATCATCATCACCCTAATACATTAATAGTCCCTGCTTCTTGAACAAGCTAAGCTCCCTTGCAACTAAGTGCAAAACATTTAAAGCTTGATCTAGGATCTTCCATCATTAACTTTGTTAAGGGGGAGCGTGGTCTTTCACAGCAAGATGGCGGACGCTTTCTAACCTCGCTCCGCCAGTGGACCCATGGTCCGGTGACAGCGGCGCAGGAGGTGGGCGAGAGTGACTGCAATGCCAAGGTACGGGCGGCAGCCGGCTGAGGACCGCGTGGAGCTCAGTATGAACACCCCACCCCCAAGTTGGGTGCAAACTCAGTGGGCCCTGGATGCTCTCATCTGGCGCATGCCCCAACCCCCCTCCACCGAAGGGCGGAGACCACCTGGGATGGGAAATAGCAGGGAGGAGGCCGTACTGGCGGGAAGGCCTCCCAAGGCTGTCCCTCGCCCCCACCTATGGCCACGGAGTGAGCAGGAATGGACGCCGGCGTGGGTATCAAAGAGCCGCCCCTCCCCCCGCATTGAGGGGGCTCATCGCTGGACGGCGGGCACGAAGACAGATGGCTGTGGGAAATGCGTTTGTCCGAAGGGAGCCTCCCCCTCAAGGCCGGACTGCTTGTGGCCCCCCAGGCAGAGGGCAACCGCCTCTCCAAAACTTGGGGGAAAAGCGGATCCCTGGGTGTGGGGGAGGGGGTTGGAAACCAACACCACCCTCCTGATGACCGCACTGGATGACTCCCAGGATGGCCAGTTCTCCACTCACCAGCAGCCGGAACGCCCAATGGCGGGCCCCCTTCTCCCACAACGGGGGCCTGCGTCATGGGGGGGTGGGGGAATAACTTAGTGCATGGGATAGCATGGCTTGCCCCAAGGGACTATCGGGCACTGGATGTTGCATCAGAAGACACCAAGAGACTCCCCAGCCCCTCATGGCACCGTCACGGAGACACCAGACCCTACAGAAGCTAAACTGGACAGAATCGTCACAGCTGTCGCGGACACCAGGCAGGACCTGGGCTGCAAGGTGGACGCGGTGGCGGTCGTATTGAGCCTTTTGTACTAGGACCAACGCAAACTCAATGCAAGGGTGGCGCAAACTGAAACTGTCCTCTAGACCCTCCAACCTACCACAGCGGACCTTGAGGGACAGGTCAAGGATCTTGTCGTCCGAGTACGCACACTGGAGAACCGAGCAGAAGATGCTGAGGGCAGGTCGTACTTCAACAACCTGTGCATCATCGGCTTCCCGGAAGGTGCATAGGGAGGGTTGGACCTCACCACCTTCTTCTAGTCCTGGCCAGCCACCACTGTGGTGCCCCTGGGACTGCCCCCCGTTCTTCACAGTGGAGCGGGCCCACTGGCTGCCCACCCGACTGCCTTCACCTGGTGCCTTCCCGCGCCCAGTGGTGGGTAAATTGATGCACGGGACCCATCAACTATGACAATAAGCATATACTCCTATTTCCAGACTACAACCTGGCGGTCCTGCGCTGCCTCGTTCATGGCAGTGAAAAAGCAGTTGTGGACTGCTGGCCTCACCTATTCCTGGTTATTCCTGACAAAGTTCAAAGTCATGCATATCAAACAGCCCATTTCTTCACTGAGCCTGCAGATGCTTGGGACTGGGTGGAGTAACAGCACTACGAACCATAGGAATCTGGGATCCAACTCCACACCGATGGCTGAAAGACCATCAGAGGCACCCCTGCCTACAGACTGGCAGGACTACGGCCCGATTTCTGTGACGCCATCGACTTAATCGCCCCACTAGCAATCGAGTCCAAGCACTACATCTTCCTTGGCGACCTCAACTTCTACCTCGACGACCCCACAGACACCAACTCTGACAACCTACTGGAACACATAAGAAACATCAGCCTCACCCAGGTGGTCACCGACCCCACACACAGTGCAGGACACATGCTTGACCCCATCTTCACACCCAGCAACAGTCATAGCAAAGAACTCACTTGGACTGACCGCACCATCGTCAACTTCACCGTAGCAGGATCACTGTGTACTGCCACCAGGCCTCCCAACTCCTCCTTCTGCGGCTGGAGCAAAGTGACACAGACTCAATGGATGGATGCCCTCAACACCACCGAGCCTGACCTCGCAAAGAACCTGGACCAGGCCGTACAGAACTACATCACCTGGAACACCAATTGGGACAACCAAGTCACCCCCATCAAGCCTGCCAAAGGCCTGCAAATCCACCAACCAAGCCAGCTGGTACACACCAGAACTCAGGACAATGAAACAAAGCTGCAAACAACTGGAGAGAAGATGACACCATAGACTGAGCCACCTGCAAATCAGCCTTCAACAAATACCACCACCACCACCACCACCTCAAAGACGCAAAAGACGCCCTAGCAAACCAGATCTAAGCAAGCGCAAACCACACCAAGGAACTCTTCAGCATAGTCAGAGTTCTTTTGCCAGACGACCACCGAGAAAACAATCTCCCCTTCACAGAAACTCTGCGACACTAGCAAACTATTTCCATAACAAGATATCCACCAACTACGGGAACTTCAAACAGCAACCCACTGACCTCTACAGCCTCCTCACTCCTTCGGACGCCACTGCCGACCATCCGCTCACTGCATGGGAACAGCTCACCATATAGACCACCACAGTCATCATGAACTTGTAGTAAGTTCCCGTTAGGGCCCACTCAGGATCTCCCTTATTTAAGCCTAACTACACGTATTAGGCCCCATTTGCTTTGCACAGCCATACAGAACACATTTATTATTGTGCCATATCATTTTTTAAATACGCTGTACGATATTATTCAGTTCTTCTCAGGATTCAGTCTGAAAATTTTGCACAAGGTCGAACTGGTTTTTCTGGGCTCAGTCAGCAACATCTCCTAATGTTCAGCCGCCATACAGCGGCACAGCTGCTGTTTTCCAACACAGCACTTTTTATCATATAGACCAATACTTGCCTTTTGGAAAACAGAGAGGAGAATTCTAGCAGAAGAGAAAGTTCTTGGAACAGGCGCACAAGCCTTACGTAAACCGAGTTTACACCTACGATGCAGACCACCTAACTACAAGATACCAGGTATGGGGTCCGGTTCTAATCCCAGAGATCTCAGATATATTCCTGTGCCCACGTAGTGAAGGTACGCCTAGACAGCTATATCATTTATCAAGGTAGTGCTTTTCATTATATACAGTTTGCTCGTAATGTTTATTACTTTGCTTAGTTGTATAGGTTTTCTAAATCGCAGCAGAACTGCTTCATAACAGACAACGGTAGTTTCAATAAATATTGTAAACTTTCCTCGCGTCTTTCTTTTCTTTATTATGGACATGCAGGAGTGAAGAAAGAAAGGTGATGATCGGCTTCCACAGTTGCCTTGGGGTCTACAGAGTTGTGTTCTAGGATGCAAATTCACCTGTTACTCTGGGAAGGTTAGTAGGGCAGGTTAGGCACTGTGAGCTAGTCGGATTTGGGTCCCATAGGTACTGATGTGTTAAGGCGACTTAGTCCCTACATTCTGACGTCCTGTGATCCCAAAAAGAACAATTGATGGACAGAATGCAGAACAATGTCATACATTCACCCCAGTACAGAGATCTGGGCCTAAATCCATCGTTTTTTTGCTCACCATGCCATTCCAGTTTGAATCAAGACAAATGCAAATCAGTCTTGACCCTGTGCCTCACGGGAACAGTCCAGCCCGTACTGCCAGGCCAGGTCCTCCCTGGACTGGAAACAAGCATCATAGGACCGGTTTCGGGCTTACAGCCCTCATCAGCCAGGATAGCTTGACTCCAGTGGCATGGAGAGCACGGGACCCAGGCCTGGGCATACCCGTCCCACTCGGGGTGACAAATGCAAAAAGAACAATTGATGGACAGAATGCAGAACAAGGTCATACATTCACCCCAGTACAGAGATTTGGGCTCACTGTGCCACTGGATTCAAGCTATCCTGGCTGATGAGGGGTGAAACTCTGAAACCAGTGCTAGGATGCTTGTTTCCAGTCCAGGGAGGACCTGGCTTGGCAGTTCGGGCTGGACTGTTCCCATGAGGCACAGGGTCAAGACTGATTTGCATTTGTCTTGATTCAAACTGGAATGGCATGGTGAGCAAAAGAATGATGGATTTAACCCAGATCTCTTGACTGGGGGTGAATGTTTTGATTTGTTCTGCATTCCATCCATCAATTGGGTCTCTTTTGCGTCCTGTGATCCCAGGCACAGTTCTGCTTCTAAGAATCCATGCAACAAACTCTATTCACTCGGGAGCACCCTCGGACCCCTGCCTCCACTGCCTCTTAAACCTCAGAAGCAAGGATATCAGCCGCCAACTCATTACTCTCCTCAACATATCCATCGCCACAGCCAACTTGGAAGATGCAGAAGTCCTACCTCTCCTCAAGAAACCCTCCACCGATCCCAACAAACTCCAGAATTGCCACACCATCTCATTGCTCCCTTTCCCCACAAAAGTCCTTGAGAAGGCCATCAACCGTCAGCTCACCGAACACCTGGAGAGAAACAACTTGCTCGACGCCTCTCAATCCAGTTTCCGTGCCAACCACAACCACCTTGATCTCCGCCACTGGCGACATCCACACCCTCCTCGACAGGGGAGAATCTCGACCTCTCCGCAGCGTTCAACACCATATCCCACCGCACACTCAACAAGAGACTGCACCGCACTGGAATCCAGGGAGACTCCCACAGATGGATTGCATCAATCCTCACGGGACGAACTCCAAGCTTCCGCCTAACCCCTTTCGCCTCGGAAGCAAAGAGCACCAACTGCGGCGTCCCTTAAGGTTCAGCCCTCAGCCTCACCCTCTTCAACACCTACATTACACCTCTAGCTGACCTTGTCGGAAACCATGATCTCATCATATCCTACACAGACAACACCCAGGTCATCCTCTTGCTCTTAACAGAACCCTCCACCGCAAGGACCAACTTCCACAACTGCATGAAGAATGCCTCTGACTGGATGAAGATCAACTGTCTGAAACTTCATATCGATAAGGCCGAGTTGCTGATCTTTGGGAACAATGCCTCCCCGTGGAACAACACCTGGTGGCCCGCCGAACTCAGACCCACCCCCACACAGACAGAGCACGGCCACAACTACTGCATCATCCTGGACAGCAAACTCACCATGAAAGGACAGATTAACGCAGTTTCCTCCGCCTGCTTCCACACCCTCCGAAGAATCTTCAAGTGGCTCCCCATCGGCACAAGGAAAACCACCCCCCCAAGCCCTAGTCACCAGCTGCTGGACTACAGCAACGCATTGTACGCAGGAACCACCACCCAAATCATGAGGAGACTCTAGACGATACAGAAGTCAGCGGTCAGACTCATCCTCAAACTACCCAGACTAATATCACCCCTCACCTCAGGAACCTCCACTGGCGCCCCGTCCGGAATCAATTCCAATGCATGACGCTGACACACACCTACAAAGCCCTCCACAATCAAGGACCTGCATACATCAACCACCGCCTCAGCTTCCACCAACACTCCAGACACCTGCGCTCCACCTACTTTGCACAGACACTGCACATCCGCCGAAGCTAAAGTGGAGGCAGCTCCTTCTCCTACCTCGCCGCCAGGTCCTGGTACAGCTTTCCCCTCCACCTCCGGACATCACCCTCCCTGGTGGAATTCAGAAGAGGCTCAAGACCTGGCATTTCAACTGTGCCCGGCAACCTAGCACCTGGATGCCCTCAGGGGTGAATAGCAGCGCTATACAAATACATATTGATTGACAACAATAAAGTTTTACAAAAGCCATGTCAAAACAAGACACGCATTGATAAAACCAAAAAACTGACCAATGTTGGACCTATGTGCTTTGCCAATGCTTGTTTTTATTCATGTTTACCCATTATCTTGTTGAAACCGGTTACACTGATTTTTCATTCTGAATATTTTTGGGAAATACTAGCATGCATTAAAACATTTTACTAAACGATGCTTCATAGAAATGTTGCCTAAAATTTCACAGTAGTTTAGCAAAACATTTTTTTTCCAGTTGCATTTTATGTGAACATTTTATTTTGAAAACAAAGAATCAATCTTGCTTTCAAGCTTCTGCAAATATTTGCATCTAATCAGAGAGCATTTTGGGAGCATAACAGTCACCTCATGTTTTTTTTTGTAAATCTTTTTAGTAAATGATCAAACATAACATTGCGATGACAGCAAATATCGCAATTCACATTATTGAAACACAGTACAAAGCATTACCACTGGCTTTTAGACTCACATTGTACTCCAACCTCCCCGACATTCTAGTGTTTTTCAGCCACATAATACATGTACTTTTAATACCGTTCAAAAGAATGAACTGTCAATAGGTGCACATAATATCCCTCAATATTCATTCCACTTTCCCCAAATGTTGGTCCATTTATTTGGGCAGCCTCTGCTTTCGTAAACCACTTTTTCGGCCTGCATACACCAGCCTTTGTCTCTTTTCCATTCCTTCAGAGTCGAAGTGGACGCAGCCCTCCACATCCTGGCTATATTGCGTTTGGCCACTGTGAGAGTCTGGCTCACCATATACTATACCAAAATGAGGTATAGTGTGTATTGAGTCCAGTGGATCTTCAGAGGTTGTATAGAGGTTAAATAGATAACACTAATGCTCCATTTTGTGATAGCGCGGGTGAGCAGTTAAGCTTATCAGAGGGTTGTGTTAATGCATTTGTTGTGTACACAGTGGCAATAAATGAGAATTAATAAATCCGAGACCAATTTATAAAAATTGCATTTTGGTATATTAACTAGGACCGCAAAACTTTAATAAAAGCAAGTACATTTTAAAATAAAAATGCTTTTCAGTTTCAGAAGTGGACACAGTGCAATTTTCAGTCTGTGCAATGTTAATCGGAGGAAAACAATTGCGATTTTGCAAGTAATTAAACCACCAGCGGCACAGGGGCAGCCGGTCAAATCTTGTGTTAGGACACACTGCTTGCAGGTAAGTAAAGCAGCTGATGGGCTCAAGCTTCGGAGGTTTAGGCAAGCACAGGGGGGCCACAAGGCAGCACCAAACATGCTCCACCAGCGGCGCATGGACAGACGGGTGCAAACATGTTGTCGGGCGCCCGATGCTTGTGAAGGGAGGAAACATGCTGCAGGCGTCGAACCGGAGGCTGCACGAAGAACACCTGCAGCAGCAGAGGTAAGTTGGGATGCTTTGGATCACAGGGACACGGTTGGTCGAGCTCTCCAAGGCCCAGGGGCTTCGGGTGTAGGGGTGTCCTTTGATGTCACGTTTCTCTTACTAGAGCCTGTCGCGGTTGGGGGGAGCCTTCGGATTTAGCCTGCAGGCATCGTCTTTGTGTCCAGGAGGGGTCAGCCAACACTGCACATGGAATCAGGAACGCTGGGGAACCTTTTCTGGACTGGTGGGCCACCTGGACTCAGGCCTGAGGCGTCGGTACAGAGTGGTCAGGGAGTGTGGTTCCGGAGGGCACCAGAGCCCTTTGTCTTGGATTCTTGAGGACAGGTCCGCTGTCCTCAGGAGTTCTGGTCTTTTTCTAAGGCAGGCAGTCGTCCCCGGGGTTTTGGAGGTCGCTGGCTGCAGGACAGGCGTGGTTTTCTTTGCAGTGTTTTTGAAGCTGCAGACAAGCCGGTTGGGCTAGGGCCCAGTCAGTGGGCATCTTCAGTCTTCTCTGCACGGCGTTTTCTTTGTCCTCTCTCTTCTTAGGTTGGCAGGAACTACTTTCAGGGTCTGGGGGAGCTACCTAAATACTAGAATATGGGGTGTTACGAGGGAGTAGCAGGTAGGGACCAATAGGTTCCTTACCTGGGGTGACTACACCCACTATTATGCCACACTCCTGTGGGAGGGGGGGCATAGTCCTAGCCTGATTGGAGAAGTCCCACCATCGTCAAGATGGTGGGCACTGAAAAATGTGCTTTACTTTTCCTCCTGCACCTCAGGGGTAGAGCTGGCGATGAGGGTCACACCTCCTGTTCTTCGCCCAAAGTGGGGGGTTTGAACCGGGTGCTGCCATCTGCTGCTAGCAGCAGAGGCTGGGGTTGCATTACAAAGGCAGCAGGCCTTTGAAGCTTCCCTCTCGAGAACTGAGCCCATCCTGTGGGAGAAGGTGACACCTCCACCCAGGATGTGCTTTGTTTCTGGCCACAGAGAGCAGAGGCCCTCGACCCAGGGGTCCAGAAACATGTCTGGTGGTGGCAGGCTGCCTAAAGCCAGTCCAAGACCACACCAGGGTTGGTAGGTTTTCAGGGGGCACCTCTGAGTTGCCCTCCGAGTACATTGTTTAATAAATCCAACACCAGTATGGATTTATTAAGGGGAGTCGTTGGACACCAAACACTCCTGGGTTCAGAGACGACATAATGGTGCTGGGGAACTTGAGTTGTCGAGTTTCCTGCCATGTACTCTCTATGGCTGCCCTGGCACTTACAATATTTAAGAAAAGACTTAAATATTGTAGGGGCATATCTGCTCATGCAGATATGCCCACACTTGTGATATAATGCATCCTGCCTTAGGGCTGTAAGGCCTGCTAGAGGGGTGACTTACCTAAACTTTAAGAGAGTGAACAGTAACAGGAGTAAACCCGTTAACCCAGCTGAGACCGGGTAAGTATTATAGCAATAGGACAATGTCTCAACTGGTAGGTCATGCAGAGGGACTGTTAAAAACCGTGTATCAATCACATAGCACAGGAAAGGGACGAGGGAGACCAAGCCAAGGTGGAAGGGTTGTTACCTATACTTTAAGCAGTGCTTGTTGACATGGCACACAGGCAGTGTGCCATGTTTACCTTGCAATTTCTCACTGCACCAGGGCATGCAAGCTGCAAGGGCAGTGGCATGGCCTTGGTGAGGGGTCCCTATGGGACCCTCTTCAGTTCCCATGCCCTAGGTACCAAGGGTACCATTTACTAGGGACTTACAGGAGGCTGAAGTTTCCAATTGGGAACAGTTTTAGGGGAAAAACACTGGTACTGGGAACCTGGGCAGCAGGGCCCCAGTACACTTTAGTCAAAGTTGCATCAAAAGCCAGGCAAAAAGTGGGGGGTACTGCAACAGAAAGCCACTTTCCCACAAGAACCACTTTTTCGGCCTGCATACACCAGTCCATGTCTGTTTTCCATTCCTTCAGAGTCGGAGTGGACGTAGCCCTCCACATCCGGGTTATATTGCGTTTGACCACCATAACGTCCAGCGTCACCCAGAGGCAAATTTTGCTGCTCAGGTCAGTTTCGCCCCAAATATTTACAAGGCACCACTTTGCCGATATTGTCATGGCACCCCTCACACATTCAGTATACAGATTGTCACCGCACCCCAATAATTCTTGGGTGCTAGGCAGTCCCACAGCATATGAAAAAATGTGCCCTCCTGGCCACATTCTCTGGGAAACAGAGCCGACACATCCCTGCTCATTTTAACCATTGTTGTGCAAGCATAATAGGATCAATGTAAAATCTTTAGTTGTACAAGTCGAAAACGGGCGCGTATAGCTACCTCCCTTGGAGATGCAATCACCTCCTGTCATTCATCATCTTCTAAGTTCCCCACGTTACACACAGCTTTCTCGGAGTCAAGAGTTCAGGGAAGTTATTTAAGAGTTTGCGGTAGGTTAGTGAGATTGCTTTTTTCTCCATGTAGTCGTCCAGCAGCCTGTCTTCCAGTGTGGAGTACTCAGGAAGCTCCTGTCCATTTGGTAGTGCCTTAGTAGGGCGTGGCTAATCTAGAGATAGCGGTATGCCTCTGTGTGTGCTTATTGGCAGTCCCTTTGTAAATCTGCAAAGGATATTACCTTCCCATGTGCCCACAAGACCCCCCCCCCACTCGAGAGGCCTATTAGGTCCCATTTATCGAAGCTCTGCTTTCCGGCCAATGTGCCCAATTTCGCTGTGTCCCATAGCAGGGTATCACGGGTGATCTTACCTCGCCAACCCAGTGCTGCCTGCGATATATGCCATATCTGAAGCGTAACGGAAGTAGAGGCTAAAAATGAATTGTAGCACCTACCTCCATATATCGCTCTACGATAGCCCTCAGGTTGCATATTACACCGGTCCATTCTATAAGCTGGTTTATCTTGAGGAAGTTGAAACCAATGACTGCCATATGCTGGGCTGCCCAGTAGTATTTCTGGAGGGCTAGAAACACTCTTCCTCCATTGTACCAGCCCCTCGTCAGTTTCGGGAGGGATGTTCTAGGGGCACCCCATCCCACAGGAGTGTACGAGTCACAGTGTCTACAGCTTGGAAGTAGAAGGCGGGACCGGGTACGGTGTGTTGTGAAGCATGTAATGGAAGCTGGGCCGGGCCATCATTTTAAGAGTGATTTCTTTCCCAACAGCGACAGCTGTAGAGCTCTCCAATGCTGGACACCACTCCGCAGTCGTGCCAGTGGGGGCTCGAGGTTGCGCTCGTAAAAGATATCAGGGTTCCTGTTGATAAAGATCCCCAGATAGCAGAATCCTGCTGTGACCACCCGTGCTGTAAATCTTTGGGGAGCCGCGGCGCTGCCCCATGCAGGTCATAGATCAACGATTTGTTTCAGTTTATAGTGTATCCGGAGCATCTGAGATACAATGTGAATATGTGTAATATCCTGTCCAGTGTAGTATGTGGGTCAGCTACATATAGCAGAAAGTAGTCTGCATATGGAGAAATTCTGTCCTCGCAGTCTGCGGACCATCTCAAACCACTGGTTAAAGGATCACCCCTTATCCAGACTGCCAGCGGCTCAAATAACAGGACGAAGAATATGGGGGAAAGCGGGCAACCTTGCCTCGTGCCATGCCGCAGCAGGAAAGCTGCCGACTTGTCCCCATTCACTGTCATTTGGGCCAGAATATAGAAGCCAAACCCAGGCAAGAAAATATGGCTCAAATCCCGTTTTTTTTTTTTTTTTTTAAGAACTGCGTACATGAAGGGCCATTCAACCGTATAGAAGGCCATTCGTGCATCTAGCAACACCACTACGACATCCTCATGGATGTCGGTGGCACGGCCCAAAACCCAATGCACATCACCTAAAGTTAAGTGCAGTATTTCTTCCTTGCATAAAGCCGGACTGGTCCGGGTGGACCAGCGTCCGAACGACTGGAGTCAAATGTGTGCCCAACAATTTTGACTTCTGCATTCAGTAGCGAAATCGGCCTGTATGAGGCACAGTCATCGGGTGATTTACCCTCTTGGTGGATTATCACTATATTAGCTCATCTCTGTTCCGCCTGCAGTTTTCCGGCTTCTAGACTTTCTTGAAACATTCACAAGAGGAAGGGGGCAATTTTAGCAGCTGTAAGCTGGTAGAATTCAATAGGCAGGCCGTTGGAGCCCCCAGCTTTCCCCGAATTCAGTGCTCGAATAGCTTTCGAAAGCTCAATCTCCGAGTCCGGCTTGAGGAGGTCCTTTCGATCGGTTAAAGATGTGGCATATGGATGTTAGGCAGCACTTCCCGCGCCACCTTACTCGTTCTTGTGGAGACGGGGGTGTAAATACATGTATAGTAAACCGAAAAGGCCTCAGCTATGCCCTGCCTGTCCCTGACATGGACCCCCTCCTCATTCATCACCTCAAACACCCACTGCGATGCCGCTTCTCTTCTATCCAACCACACCAAGACCTTGCCCACTCAATCACCCACCTCATAGAGGCGATGTTGGTAGCCCCATATTGTTAAGCTTTTCAAACGTGTGTACACATTTTGTTTTTACTGGAACCACTGTCAGTAGTGCAGTCCAAGCTTACAATATTTATTTAGAGCGCTCACCCTAATAATAAAGGCTCACCCTGATAAAGGCTATGCAATAATGAACCATAAATACAAGTTCGAAAAGCATTAACATATAAACACAAATATTACCTCAACTGCAGAAAATACTCTTCCCTGCTCCATAATGTGATACTGTAAACTGGCAGACAAAAGGTTTGTGCTGTAGGGGGTTGGGCCTACATGTCCCAAGGACAAAATAAACATGAAAACATGTCCTTGACCCCAAACAATATGTCCTGGGCATCAGGCTATAGAAATTTCACACCCCTGGTGTAATCATAACTGTGATCTACATTCTTAACTTCCATCAAAAAAAGCAACCCAAATATCCTCATTAAAAGTTCATTTGGTTGACTCAAGAAAAATCATGAGGAATCAACTAATGAATCATACAACAAGAAATTAGAGTCTGCAAAAGAGAATAGACTTCAGAGTTGATGTCCCTTTAACAGTGATCTATGGTGCATTCAGTCAATGGCGTGAAGTTGGCAGCGGTCACTTTAAAAAGGTGGGGGGAGGAGGATGGGGGACTGGAGTTTAGCATTACACTAAGCTTTTTCTAGTGTTTGGATTTTTTTTTTTAAATAAGATGCTTCAAAAAGTTACAAAACCCCAAAACTAAACTTGCTAACTACAAAACTCACATTACTAGACACAACAATGCAGTCTCTGTACCAGATACTAATCCCCTCAGAATGAACAGAACAACTTTTTTTATCCTGAATTTCTAGAAAAGTAGCATGTGATCTACGGCTTATTTATCGAATATGCACACATTTAGGTTACGTACGCAATATATTTTTTTTGCAACGCTTTTTCCTGTTTGGGCTTGGCTAACATCACCAGGTCTTTGGACGTCTATGCAAGCACTAGTTTAGTTCACGTTGCATCCACAAGTGTGTGTTTGTGTCTCACATGACCACTGCTGGACTGATCGCTTGAGCATCACTTGGACCACCCTTACCTATTAGCAAAGAAGGGAGGATGTGGTAATAGGGATGTACTCAAACCATGAGAAAATATGACCTGCCATTTTGCACACACATTTCACGTCAGAAGGTTTGCAGATTTGCATCAGATCTTTAGAAGCACTTTTGCTGGAGGAAAAGAGACTGCTGGTGATTTAGTAAGAGACCTGCATCACAATCTGTGTCTGATCGCACCAACAATGAAGCGGTTTCACGGGTCGATCAGGTAGACTATTGGGAGGAGGCAGCCACACACCTGAGACCCAAGGGCCCAATTATAACATGCATCAGTGCCAGGGCAATAAGCATGATTGCTTGGTACTAAAACTTATAACCTCAGTAGTTTGTGGTGAATCAGCCCTCCTCAATTTAAAGAGACTCACAGGGTACCATAATGCTTGACTTTTTAGTTAACCCACTGTCTACTAGCTCTGGGTTATCAGTGACAGCCATGTCAGACTCTGGGTCTGAGAGATCTTGGAAGCTGAGGAGTACCCAGGTACATGGATGATTAGAAAAGCAGCATGACCTTTCATGGAGATTTGACTCTTGGTTTTTTTAGTACAGGACCCTGTGTCCAGGGCTGCAACCTATACTACACTCCCTATTAGCCGACAGCTAAAGTCAATCAGACTCATAAGCTGCAAAACTCATGTAGCCACGAAACCTACCCTTAACTGGTGACCCAGAAGAGTAGCATCCAGGCCCCGATAAAGGTAAAAACGGTCTGAAAAGGAAACGAAGTATTCTGTCATCGAAAGCGGATGCACTGGAAAAGCTCTAGTGAGCATTTTTTGAATAACTCATGTCAGCCCTCAGACCCTCTGGTCCAGCAGGATGTGCATGCCATGAGGCAGCAATGCAAAGACCATGACCTCATGACAGGTCTGATTAGCAATGAAATCATAACTGAGGAGTGGATGTGACCCAACGGTCAGAGCGGGAGACCTCAAAGCTGGGGAACCGGATTAGAATCTCGGCAGGGACGCTCAACATCCTGTGATTCTGGGCAAATCACTTAAGCTCCCTGTGCTTAACAAAATTAATGTGTCTGTAACGCAACTGGTGCTCATGTAAAGCGCTCAGATACCTTTGTGTCGAGTTCGCGCTATATAAAACTCAACAAAAAAAAAAATGTTGAGAAGGTATGCTCAATTATGACTTTTTTCATGAAGTAGAGGACGAGATTGAGTTCCATCTATTAGGACTAGGACGCAATGTATGGAGATGGACTTCAGGTGCAAGGCAGAATGCCCACCGAACTGGAAGATTACCCAGACACAAATAACGACCCAATGTTCAACCAAGAGAACCTCTGTCAACACAAGTACTCAGAGAGGGGCTCCAAGTACAGCTTTACATGTGTAGACATGCTTGCAGCAGCACTCCGATTGATAACCACCTCTGGACATTCTTCTCAAGACTTGCTATTGAGGGAAACTAATACTAATCATGCACCAAAAAACGAACATGCTCTCATAAAAATCTCACCTACTGGGGGCAAATCACCTCTAATGCTGACAACTCCTCTACGGTGGGTTGACGCATCAGTCCCAAACCACCACAGCTAGGGCCTGAAAGGCATTTGCCTTCCTCAATAGCCCCTCAGCCTTTTGACGAGGGCCACCAGCCATTAGAGTACGCTTTGGCGAGTGCGGGGTGGCCGATGATGAAGCATGACAACCAACGGGTGTGAGAGGCCATCCGTTCTTTTTAAGCAAATGCCCTTCACGTCCTAGCTGTGGTGGTTTGGGACTGATACGTCACCCACAGTAGAAGAGTCACTCAGCATTAGAGGCGATTTGCCCCCAAGTAGGTAAACTATTTATGAGGGTGCGTTTGTTTTTGGTGTATGGTTATTGAAAGGGAGAGCATAAACGTGTACTTTCACTTAAAAAAATCTCTCTGCTTTCCCCAGCCCTTGAGATTTCAAGGGCAATCAATGTGTTTTGTAGAAACTATACCAGAACTCGACAAAAATGTTGACAAATAAATTCACACAAAACCGTAAGGAGAAAGACAAATCTTGGCAGACTTGCCAAGACAATTTGGTGGATGACTAGAACGCGTGCTAAAACTAATGACAGCTAAAATGACTTGGGCCCAGTGATCTAGGTCTGCTGGATGCAGATGGCCTCTGAGACACAGATCAATGCTCTTCAGGGTGGATCTCAATTTGGGCACACTCTCCTCACCAAGGCAGGTCTATAGGGCTAACAGCGCAGTGGAAGTCCCTTTGCAAAGTTGTACTTGTCACCTTTCTGTTGCTTATTGCTATATTTGGGTGTTAAACTGGTACTAAAGGGGTGCAACTAATGCCCAGCCTGTGTTAAGTTTAAAATTGACAAAATAATGAAGTATACCCATCACAAAATGTGCCTCATAATGCACCTTTTCTTGCCACATAATTTGCTCAACCTTACCACATGATTTGGCCCTCTACTGCCATATAGTTCGGGGTACAGCCTTTGCAACGAAAGCGTTACAACGCATATCGTTACAATGCATGTCGTTACAACGCGAAAGGCTTGTTGCAGGGGGTAGAAGGTGCTGGAGTTAACTCCAACACCTTCCCTACTGTTGCACACACTAGAGTTGGAATAGTAAATTATACTATTCCAACTTCCAGCACACCCCCGACAGCAAGTCGGGGTAAAGGTATGCGTTGTAACGTCATACAACCGTATAATTCCAGTGGCCCTGGCTAATTAATCTGCAACCCCTTACAAAGATGGAAAAAACTAAAATGTCTAAAGTGCAGAATAATTTGTATCCTTCCCTCTACAAGACGTTCCAGTAAAGACTTTCTGCATTTTCAGGAGTGATTAAAGGCAGGCTGGGGAGAAGTGCAAGGTTTCTAATAGACACAAAGGTACCCAGAGGGTAAGCGATCTACGACAGGTGCAGCAAAACTTCAAACCCTTTTTGCCTTTGGAGGCATGTTCTTAAAGGGCATGCCTCTAGGGATTCACATTTTTTGGCCACCCACACACTTCAATTGAAATAGGGCACATGTGTCCTTACAAATTCTCTTTGGCCACTTTGTGATTCACTAAATTTCTAAAGCCAATAGACATCCTAAAAATGTGACAGGATGCACACAACTACGCCTGTAGACTAATTTTCATGAGACAAGACTAATCTTCTACGTGCTTGTAAGAACACCGTCCAGAGGGCCACGGGGCAAGCAGGGGTTACTGGGCCAAACCAAGGTGGTTGAAGAAATTTCCTACTGCTGTCCCGGGGCCCACCCTACTATGGATCCCGCTCATTTGGGTCAAGCACCTCCTTCTGCACCAGACTGTTAATGTAGCGCGAGCAGTCAAGGCTCCCTCGGAGGGAAGTGTAGACGCAGATCAGTGAACACGAATCATAACTCAACAGGCACACAGTGCACACAATACATCAATGTCCAGTCAAATAGATTATTTTGTATAAAAGAAGTATTTTAATTCCAATTCTACACATGCAAAGATAAACTACATTCAATATGCAATAACACAGTCCTCCTTGAGGTAGCCACCCCCTGTGCTACTAAGTTCCCATGTACATGGTGTGCTGTTATGTACCACTCATATGCGGCAACATACAGGGAATGTAAACTACTAGACCCTGTTCACGGAGTTTCCCCTCTTGGACTCAGCCAATTAAGTGTAGTCATTTAGAGTCAAGCGGGATTGCAAAAACCAAAAGTGGTATATGCCCCGGGGCCTGGTAGGCCCAGTTCTCAGCTTACCCGCTCCAGCAGTGCGAACCCTGGCAGCAGTACAGTGCGGTCCTGACCTGGATTGGCAAAGTCAGGCTGCACATGTTCTCACACGGAACTCCTGGCAGGAGCCATCTCTCTCTCCTGAGCTGCGCTTACCAGCGCCCTGACGATCGGAGTTGCTTCGGCTCCAGCCACACGAAGTAAATCTTATTCTTCCTTCCTTAGTGGGGTTACTGGCAAAGATCAAGGATCCCGTGGTGATGCAATACTTGGGAACTTTCAATATAATAATGCTCCAGGATACCTGGGCCCAAAGTAGCATTACTCTAATTGGCTATGAAGAATATAGAAAATCAGCCGATAAAAGCAGTACATTCAGAAGGGCGAAAGGCGGCCTGGCAATCTATTTCAATACTAACCTGTCAGCAGAGATTGTTTATGTGTTTTATAGAGCGCATAGCTGCCCGTGGGCTTCCCAGCGCTGCGGAACAGGAGTAAATGCGGACGGTTCTCAGCCTGGGAATAGCCAGGTCTTTAGTTTCTTTCTGAAGGTTTGTTCCTCGGAGATCACTCTTAGCTCTAATGGCATTGAGTACCATAGTTTCGGTGCCAGATATGTGAAGGATCTTCCCCCCCCATCTGGATCTCCTTATTCTGGTGGTTTTGGCAAGATGTTCCGAGGAGGATCTCAGAGTTCTATCTGGTGAGTATGGAGTGATCAAGGTTTTCAGTAAGGTTGGACCTTTCCCCTTTAGGGCCCTGTGTGCTATACATAGTGTTTTAAACTTGATCCTTGCCTGCACGGGCAGCCAATGTAGTGATTTCAGGGCCGGCTTGGTGGATTCATGTTGTGGTATCTTTCTGAGAAGTCTTGCTGCCGCGTTTTGTACCACCTGCAGTCTGTTAAGCACATATTTAGGTGACCCCAGGAAGAGAACGTTTCCGTAGTCCAGGCGTGACACCACCAGAGCTTGTACCACGGTTCTCTGAGCCTTCTCTGGGATGAAGACCATGATTTTTCGGAGCATCCTCAGGATTCCGAAACAGGTGGCAGGTAATTTGCTGGCTTGGGTTTCCATTGTGAGGTTATGATCTAACCATACTCCTAAGTTTTTTATGGAGTTCTTATGTCCTGGTGGTTGCCCTAGTTCTTTTGGCTAATTCAGGTCCATATATGGTTTTATTTTGTTGCCCAGCAACATGAGTTCGGTCTTGTCCCCATTAAGTTTTAGCCTGCTGTGGGTCATCCAGCTGGCTATTTTTTCCATGCATGGGGCTACAGAAATGTATTTCGCTTCGGCGTCCTTTGCAACAGAAATTACCAATTGGGTGTCATCTGCGTAGGTTATAATTGACAACCCAAATTCCTGGACAATGTCGGCTAGCGGCTGCATATACAAGTTAAACAGTGTGGGGCTCAGGGATGAGCCCTGTGGAACCCCACATGTGACTTTGAAGTTATCTGATAGAAATCCTCCTTCGGTGGTTTGGAAGGACCGATCTTTCAGAAAAGATACGATCCATTTTAGGGCCTGGCCTTGAATCCCTGCTCTTTCTAACCTGGTCGCAAGTGTCTCATGATCGGTTGTGGAACTGTATATGGATGATCCATGCCTCCTGGCTCTCAAAATGGTTGATTGGGCCAAGAACTTGCACGAATTCCTAATCCTCATCAATGGGTACATAAACCCTAAGTGAAAAGGAGTAACAGCAGAAAGGGTTGCAGCGCACCTACTTCGCCTAAACAACACATACCATCAATCGTACTGGCTAGTCTCCGGAGACTTTAATCTCTATTCATTTTATTACCCAAATGAAAAGCCATGCCTCAAAATCGAAAGGACAAGATATAAGAAGAATTAGTGAAGGTCTGGGAACTAATTGGCCTATTCGTACTGAACGGTCGAAAACCAGGTGAAATCTTTCCCATTTGGACAAGCGTTTCAGGCAACTCAGTCTCCTTTTTGGATTACACGTTAGTGACCCCCTTACTATACAAGCATGTGCGAAATTTTAGAATCTTCCATCGCGAGGAGAGGGATCATCATCCACAGATAATTACAATAAATATATATCCATACAAACATGACGCTGTAATTTCTCTACAGGGATAGATTGGCAGTGCAAATCTGAAACGCCCAAGGTGGAATCCAAGCACAGTCAAGGACCTGGCAGTAGACGCTCTGACTAGCCTTGAGGATGCGGCTTTGGAAGGCTGCAATCAGATATCAGTATGGGAAACATTCACTAGCAAATTAATTAATACATTTCATGTCAGCAGAGTTAATAGAGGGAATAAGGGAGCTCATGTCGGATTCCATTAAGCTATAGTTATGCCGCAACCTATTAGATCAATAAGATCCAACGTAGGTAGACTTCTCAGGCAGCTACATCAAACACCTAAAGACAAGAATCTATTGGAAAGTCTGCGTAAGGACAGAAGTCGCCTGAAAGTGATTTTTTCTTTTTTTTTTCTTTGTTTTTTAAACCAAGCAGGAAACACTGTGGGCCCAACTGCTACATGCTTCAAAAACAAATGACTAAAAAAATTTGGAAACTTGTTAATAATATCAAAAAAGGTCCATTAGCAGCCAACACAAACATCAATGAGGCTGATTGGGTCGAGTTACTAAAAGTGCATTTTAAAGGCAGCGCCCATGATGTAAACAGCTTGGACAGGCCCAAAAATTACAGCAGGGCTACTGGGTTGTCGGTGGATCTAGCATATACACCAGCTAAGGTAGTGAAAATAATTTAAAAATCTGAATGATTGTGCCCCAAGCCAAAATGGGCTGCCGTGAACGCTTTTCAAACACTCGACAGCAAGATGGGCAACTTTCCTGGTGACAATGTTTAACCATATCCTGGCAAACGGAGTTATGCCAGAAAGTTGGAAAGGGTCAATAATTCATCCCATCTTTAAAGGAGGTGAGGCTTTCTCACCCACCAACTATCGCTTAATTGCTCTTTTGGATGTGGATCTTAAATTTTTTTCACACACTACTGCTCCAATATCTGGAGACAAGGGTACTAAATAACGTGAGACTCCCATTCGATTAAACCGGATTCACAAGGAGCCAGGAGACACCAACTAACCTCATGGCTGTGGGCCTGATACTCAGCAGAGCAAAGGCTACAGGTACACCTCTATACATGTATTTTGTCGATTTCAAGGCAGCCTTTAACTGTGTTCCACATAACAGGCTATGGCCCAAGCTTCAACAATGGGGAATTTCACCCAAAATCCTGCGAGCAATCAGGCGGCTATACACAGACACATGGGTTAAGATCAAGATTGGAGATGGTACCCACCTGTCAAGGGAAGTCAAAATGTCATCAGGTTTAAAACAAGGCTGCGTTTTTGGCACCACTTCAATTTATATATTGCAGATCTCTCCACAGAACTGGACCTGTAGATATCCCATGCCAGAGTCTGGGTGGCCAGCAAGTGTCAAACATCCTGTATGCCGATCTGCTACTTCTCAGCAACACAAGAAAAGACCTACAGAGGCTACTTAATTGCCTCGGCACATATGCAGATAAAAACAGGTTGGAAGTAAACCGTAAAAAACAAAAGTGATTGCATTCAATCGCTGCATTTCAAATAAGCGCAATTGGCATCTCAGTGGAAAAACAATTGACGAAGCAATGATGTATGTGTATCTAGGAGACAAATAGATGCAAGAGGCACTTTTGCACCCCATAGAGAGGCGATTAAAGGGGAAGCACAGGCACTTATCATACTTTTTCTACATTGGCAAGATCCATCCGAGGCCATAACCTGAAACCAATGAAGGCAAGACTGTTAGCAACTCTTGCGTATGGTTCAGAAGTAATGTTAGGCGCTGAGGCCAAACTTTTAGATAAAATATTGATAAGATCATATAAACATACCTTCCGGTTATCCAGATTTGCATCACCCGCTCAAATTAGATTGGAGTTTTCATTAACAAATCAGATACTCGCCAGGCCCGCGGCATACATTAAATGCTGCCACAAACTACAATCCTCCACATGACATGCTGGCTCATCAAGTCTGGTCCGAAATAAATCTTCGAGGGGGGGTGGGGGAGGGGGAACAGCGAATACAAAATATATCTTGAGTAGCATACAGAAGCTCAAAATAAGCAACCTATGGAACACACGTACATCAGGGCAAGCTTTCAGGGAAGCTGTAAATAAATCTATGAAATTACAAAGTTGGACGATGGATAAAGAAAAGCTGTCCAAGCGGTCACATTGGTGGCTGGTCCTGAAGTCTTATGCTATCCTAAGATAATCCCCCCTTCTAGAAGCAACCTACCATCGGCAGATAAAACGGAGCTTATGAGCACTAAGACTTGGTGATATTCCCACATTAGACTCCCTTCCAAAATGGAGGGAAGAGGAGCAAGGAGGGCATAAGAACTGCCGTCTGTGCCACCATGCAGATGAAACTTTGCAGCATATTATATGTATTTCTCGTGCCCTGGCCATGCAGCAAAAAGGTCTGCTGAGAACAGAGTTTAACAACTTAAGTGTCAGGACCTGTAGATCTGCACTGATGAAGTCATTGGATCCAAAGAATACAATTTTGAACATTAGACTGGTACAGTTCCTGGGCAACTTTAAAACTCTTGTCAAAACACATGAACAGACATAGGTGGGGTACAGGGAGTGGTAAAGAACGCCCACAATAAGATCTCCTGGGTGTACCGCGGGCTGCTAGGTAAACTGAACATTGGTTGCTTCCTATCCAGTTAGGCTTAGTATAAATTCAACATCACCTTGTCTGTCCCTTGATTATCTGCACTTTCTGCATACATTTCCACAAATGCACTTTTAGCAGAAATTTCCACAAATGTATTAAAGTTCTAGCAGGCTGCTAGGGGCCACAAGCTTTGCTGTGTTCACGTATGGAGAGTCAAACAACAGCACCTTTATAAACTCCTTTCTGGTGGCTAAATATCTGTACCTTCTGCATAAATTGCACAACACATTGGCTCCGCTAGCTTTTTCAGCATTATGCACATTTTGCGAAATCGACCAGTGTATGTGCAGGAACGTCTGTATTAATGACTGCTCCCCAAATGGGAATTAATGTGTTCAGGATTCTGTATTAATCTCTTTTATTGTGTATGCCCTTCTGTCGAAGTTTATGGTTTTAATTGACTAATAAACAAATTATACTATGTTATGTTATGTGCTCTTATAACGCGCAACAGCTACTCCGAAGAGTGTCCCGGCGCGGATCCAAGAGGAGTCCCTAAACTACACCACAATAACTATGGAAACAGATGAGTTTTTAAAAGTTTCTTGAAGGCTAGCGGGTCTGGAGTATTGCGTAGTAGAAACGGAAGGGCATTCCAAGCCTGGGCAATCTTGACGGCCAAAGAGCAGCCACCCAGCCTGTGGCGGATGAAGCGGGGGACCCTAGCAAGAAGGAGAGCTGAAGAACGCAATTGTCTCAAAGGGACATAAAAGGTAAACCGCTTCTGTAAGTAGGCGGGCCCACGACCGTAGAGGGCTCGGTGGGCAATGACCAGGGATTTAAATTTGACCCGGTCCGCCATGGGAAGCCAGTGGAGAACGCGAAGATGTTCACGCACGCTGCTCCTCTTAGCAATTCCCAGGAGTAGCCTAGCGGCCGCATTCTGAATGACCTGGAGTCTATTCAGAGAGTAACCAGGGATGCCGATGTACAGCGCATTAGCGTAGTCCAATCAAGAGAGGATCAGGGCACGGATAACCGTCTCTTTGGCAGGCCTGGGAAGGAGAGGCAAAAAGTTCCTGAGTGTTTTGAGAAGGCCAAAACAGCTTCCTGAGAGCTTTTTCACCTGAGCAGAAAAGGAGAGGTTATCCTCAAACCACACTCCTAGGTTTTTTGCGGAGTTCCCATTGGAGGTTGGTAGCGGGAACCCAGGAGGCCAGATCGAGTTTCTAAAGCCAGGGGGGAAATTACCGTAGAGAAGAATCTCTGACTTGTCTTTGTTGCATTTGAGTTGAGCCGCCGCAAGCCACTCAAAAACCGAAGACAAGCAGTGCTGTACAAAAGATATAGAGTCTTCATCCTTTCCCCACATGAAGAGAAGCTGGGTGTCGTCAGCATAGGCTATCACCTTAGCCCCCAAATCCTCGGCTAAATAGATCAGAGGAGTAACGTAGATGTTAAAAAGAAGGGGGCTAAGGGAAGACCCCTGTGGGACGCCAGTGGAGACCGGCTGCGGGGTAGAGGCAGCCGGTGGCAGCCAAACCCGTTGAGTCCGCCCTTCAAGGAAGGACCTCAGCCAGTCCCAGGCAGTGCCAGAGACACCAATCTCAGTAAGTCGGGCGAGCAGCAGGGAGTGCGGGACCGTAACGAATGCTGCCGACAGGTCGAGCATTACCAATGCTGCTCTCCCACCAGCATCTAAACAGTCACGGATGGCTTCAGAAATCTCCACCAGCGCAGTCTCGGTGCTGTAGGTGGAGCGAAACCCAGACTGCGCTGGATGCAAAACATCAAACTCTTCCACAAACTCTGTCAGTTGCCTGGTCACCACCTTCTCACAGACTTTAGCTAAACTGGGCAGGAGGGAAATAGGGCGATAGTTCCCTGGGGTCATGGGGTCAAGAGTAGGCTTCTTTAAAAGGGGAAGGATTTTTGCCTGTTTCCAATCCATCTGTACCCGAGCCTCACGAAGGGAGGCATTTAGGATTGAATTGACTTCGGGGTTAATAATCTCCGCGACTGCAGCAAGCAGTCTCGCTGCACAGGGGTCCGCAGGTGACCCCTATTTCAAAGCCTTCAGGATTTTAAGAGAACTAGACAAATCCACAGAGGAGAAGGCTCGTAGAGCGTGCCTGGGAACAACAAGCAGTACAGCAGGGGCAGAAGAAGGACCAGGGCAGGCAGTGAAGGCCGCCTGAATCGTGCGTATTTTATCCATGAAAAAAATAGGAGAGAGTGTTGCACCAGCCCTCAGAGGCTGGGAGAGAGCATGCTTGTGCTGCAGGGGACGTGAAACTCTGAACTATAGAGAAAATCTCCTTGGAATTGTTATGAGCCTGCTCAATGCGGGTTGTGAAATACTGCTTTTTAGCCAGTATTATAGCCGCATAGTAGAATTTTTGCCTGCCCCTGAGAGTGGCCTTAGCCAGGGGACAGTAATCACAGACGCCAGGCCCGTTCAAGTTTTTTACACTCCTGTTTAAGCACGCTCAAGCCCGGGGTGAACCAGGGTTTGGAGGGGGATTCCCTGGAGAACCTGGACGAAGTCGGTATGGCCAGCATGGTCATAGAATTGGATAGCCAATTGGTAAAGCCTGCAAGACTCCAGTCTAGATCCGGAGTAAGAACGGGTCTAGAATCCACCAGAACCGTAGCAAGTTTGGAAGGATCAATTTTTTTAAAGGCTGGTTTCCGGTAGCTGGGGCCCGCAGGGCAGGCCGAGGCTAGCTCCCAAGAAAAGTAGGTAAGAGAGTGGTCTGACCAGGCGACTGGCAGAGGATCATCAGCCGCAATAGCGAAATTGGAACAGATAGGGTCAAGAATGTGACCGCCTTGATGAGTAGGGCGGGTGACCCATTGAGACAGTTGGGCGAGCTGGAGGGTGTCCCCAAAAGCAAGCGAGTCTTTCGCATCAGCCTGGTCAAGGTGATTATTCAAATCCCCCAATACCAGGTATTGTGGAAATCGAAGAGCCCTGGAGGTCACTACATCGCCCCATGATTGCAAAAAGTACCTAGCAGGGCCCGGGGGACGATAGATCAGAGAACCTCCCATCAAGAAATGGGGGGAAAACCTGATACTGAAGTCCAGGGCCTCGCAATCACCCAATGCGTGAATGTCGCCCTGAATAAGGTCCCATTTGTCCCTAAACATGATCGCCACTCCACCCCCCCTTCCCACCAAGCGATCCGCCCTGGCGATTTTAAGGCCCTTAGGGGTGGCCAGGGCGACAAACGGGTCAGATGTGTTATCCAGCCACGTTTCTGTGATGAACAGTAAAATCGACTGGTCTGTCAGAGAGGAGTTCAAACACATCGGAATGGTGTTTTTTTAAGGAGCGCACATTAATTAGAGCCGCTAGGATAGGCCGCGGTTTGGAGGGCCTAGACAGAGTGCCGGAGGATTTTGAGGATGAAATTAAGTCAAAGCGTAAACTGAAGCCGCACACATCACAGATATTGTCCTGGCTCAGCCACAAGTCAAACTGAGAATGAGAGTGACATGCTGGCAAGCAGAGAGCCCATATTGCCTCCCTGGAATAGCACACCCTCTCCAGGGTGCCGGTAGCCCAGCGGGCGGAGTAACTGGCCCTGGCCACTTCCGGGACGCTGACGGGCGCAGACAGGCTTGCCTTAGGCGCGTCCGCCCAGCGTGCATATTTATGGGCCGGCAGCCAGAGAAAACTAGAGAGCGCACTGCCTAAAAATGGCGTCTCTCAATGGCAAACCGGCAAAGCAGGAAGTGAGGAAGACCCCCCTTGTAAAGATTCAAATTCCCCACATTATCAGAGCACACGTAATTTAAAAATGGTCTCTTAAAAGCGGCAACACAGGAATGAGTAAGTACAAGGTTAAAAATCAGAGCAGCTGAGAATATGTGCAAAATCGGCAATTACGAGGTCAGAATGCAAGCGTTTGTTCAGAGAACCCCTCAAGGTTCTCTGAACTCCAAGTCCCACAATACACTCCCCGGACACCCAACCAACGAAACCCCATTCTTGCACTCCACACTCCAACCACCCCTTACTAGTGAACGTGAAAGGACGAAAACATTACCAATAAAAAGAATCATTAATAAAAATAATAAAAATGTGCTGCCTAAAAAACATAAATCACCAATGACATGTTCAAAATCCATAAATAAATACACTCCCATTGCCGTAGTCTGCTGATGGCACAACCACAGAAACAGACTCGGTTCAACTGTCCTTAAAATCAAATGCTAGTTCACATCAGGAGAGTTACTGCGTAACTCCATAGTCCATTCCAGATTGTCCGTGTACCACTGTCTCCGAAGTGATCAATTCTTTAACTCTGCTCCTTACTTGATACTGGTTCCCTTAATCCATGGGGTGCAGACTCACTTTTAGGGCGGTAAATCGCTAAGCAAAAAACAAATAAGTGTGAAAATGCACTCCTTCCCTTATCCATAAACATTCATAGAAAACTGTATTTTATGCTGCGTGCGTCCAGATGCTGTGAACCGTCCAACGTCACAGCTACTTTCAAAGTATATTAAAGGGCACATCTCTCGAGTCCCCATCTGTCGCACTGTTGAAAGAGGGATGCTTCTTCCCATTTATCCACTTCCTCATTAATTATCCATATTTTAACCACTGTAATCCAAACATTTTATGTTTTCCACAATCTTCTTCCATCATCATTCCTATTTATATAATCACTGCGGAGACAGCTTGATTGCACCTTAATTCTTTATTCAGCATTTTCAAGTACCTCTTGTGTGCCCATCCAGGCTTTCACAAATGGCACGTGCAGGTCAATCATGCACCAAGGAAGACTCATTTGATTATGCCCAATGCATTTCGAGCCTAAGCTCTTCGTCAGGGGTCTCTCAAAGAGCCGTGACCAGCAGCCTAACTTCTTAATGCTCTTTCACAAGAATACCTGTGTCCTACTTATTCTTCCTTCCTCAGGGAAACGGAAGCCAGCCGAATAAGGAGAGGAACTTAATGCAGCCAAATGACGGACAACAAATGATGAGAAGTGGTGGCTCTTCTGTAGTGAAGCGACTGACTGTTCAGAGAAAGTCTATCCTATTGAGAATGATGAACAATCTCAGCGATTAGATGCCAACCCCAATACAATCAAATTCCTCCAATCAATTGAGAAGAACTCGTCTGACCACTTTCCCATCCCGTTTCTACTCATCATCCCTCATGATCTAACCGCCATCAAATTTCAGCCTTCCACCATCAAGAACCAGTCTTTTATAGACTGGTTACTTAACATGATCGAAGAAATGATGGCCTGCAAACTACATTTACTACAGTTTAATGTAAAAGCTAAAGCAACACTTGACATCTGCAATAATATCTAAAACCAAGCTATTGGCACTGCGGCCCCTCTGAAATCAAAATGAGTTTGTATCAGACTCCCATGCCCCCGAGTTACCTCCTGCCTGAATTCCAGCAGATATAAAATCCAAAATAATCAAAAACAATGGATACTCTCTAAAGCACCAATAATTCGCACAAAGCTAAAAGCTCTTACGAGGACGCACAAACTCACCCTTCAAACCAAATCCAGACTTCTAATTACCTAACTCCAGGCCTCTCGGAGCCCACTCAAAACTGCCTTTCAATACATACATTCCAGTTTCTCCCCCACAGGCTCTTACCTGAAACCTGTCAACATTTGAAAGGATTTTTTTTTTTTTTTTTAAGTGTTCACATCCAAGACAACTAATTGGAATATTTTCAAAATCGGTCACACAATCTGAGACCTCTTCAACATTGTTAAAAACCTCAATGCCACTACTTACTTACACAATCTCATCCCTGCTGTTATTAAAGCGAATTTTGCACTTTTGTCTTAAGCATGGTGTAAAATCATTAAAGCTTTCTTCTCTCAAGGTTGCTTTTCCTGACTCTCTCAAATGTTGCCACAGCTCAGCCTTACTCAGTAAACTCAACCTTGATCTAAATCTATCAATCTCCAGCTACTACCATTGTTAGACAAAACAATTGTAAAAGGTATCTCATTACAACTCCCTAAATTCATTAACAAGCATTTACTGATAACACACCAACCTGTATTCACAGCAGGTCATGGAACTGAAACAGCATTGTTAAAAAAAATCTGGACTACATCCATCATATATTGTTTGGTGGAGAATCTTGCCTCTTAGTTTTGCTTGACCTTACAGTAGCTTTTGAAACAATTAAGCACTCCAGATTGCTCTCTGTCCTGCATCATCACTTCGAATTTAAAGACTCTGGGGCCGATTCCGATCTTGGCCGGTAGGGCACCGAATCGGATTCGGCTTAACCGGATCCGATTCGGAGCCCTCTTTCCCGACCGATTCGAACGTGCGTCCGGGCGAGTACGATGCCAGCGCACGCGAAATCGCCGACCGACTCGTTCGCGGGTCCGAAGCGCTCCGACCGACTCGCACGGACATGACTCGCACCACGCAATGGAGACGTTATCCGGCCGGGCAGGTACGATGCGCGCCCCGAGCAGTCCGACCGACTCGCGCCATCCGGCTCGAAAGAGCAGTCTGAGCCGCACTTTGGGGGTCCGTGTCAGCCCCCCTGTACGCATAGCAGCGCGAGATGCACACAGGGGGGATCATGGGTCCCCCCTACCTGTGCATGTACGCCACGAGTCGCATCGACGCGTACCCGCTGTAGGGAGCGCCCTTGTTCGCCTCGCACCCATTGAGTCAATGGGAGCCCGCGTACGCGTTGTACAACCGGCTCCCATTGACTTCAATGGGAGTCCGACCGAATCGAGTCGGATTCCATGCGTGCGCATCGTACTCGTTGGGTCGGACTGCTAGGGTCCGATTCGGTCGGAAATCTCTCCGGGTCCGGCTCGGTCGGATAGATTTCCGGCCCGAATCGGAATCGGCCCCTCTGTCCTCAAATGGTTTCCCTTCTTCCTCTCCTGGTGCACCCAAATTAAGAAAATTGACGTCTCCGACGCAGCCACCTATATACAACCCTCTTTAACCTATATGTCAAGCCTCTCGGCAAAGTCTGCAAAGAACCAAGTTTCTCTATCCACCATTACCCAGATACGTAAATTTACCTAAATGCCAAAACATTATCTGAAATTCTCGCCCTTCGAGTGGTCCTACTGAGCCCAACATGGATGAAGAATAACTTCCCCACTCTTAATCCAGAAGAGGCTGAAATCACACTATTCTTACCTAAGCACCAAGAAATCATTCCATCCGATTCTGCTGCAAAACTTGCACCTACTAGACTTTACCACCACATAGTTGACGACAGTCTTCTTATGCCTTGGAAGAACACTACACTTCACTAACTACGGAATCACAAATAAAATTGCCAAAAGCTCACATTTATATTTACAGATGCTGACCTTCAAAGCAATCCACTCAAGTGCCCCGCCTTATCTGAACAATCTATATAAGATCTAGGAAATCACCAAGAAACACTGAAGCAAAAACAACCTCTATCTTCAAATTCCATTACTCCTGACCGCACATGTCATCCATCAATAATCCTCTAGAGCTGCATCCCTATTCTGGAACTTCATGTCCACAGAAATCAAAACTGCAACAGATTTTCTGTCCGTCTGTCAAAGCCTCATCTGACCCCTATGAAACCAAAGGCTGGGCCATTAACCTCAGATTCTACTCTTATCTATTCCTCTTCATAATTAATTCTCCTATTTTTCTCATAACCCCCACCACCCTTACCTTTTCCCACTCTAACCTAATTGGAGTACCTCTCTTCCTGTCAAATGCCGTTTCCTCTCACCTCCTTCGTCCTCTTTCACTTCCCCACGACCTCCTCTATTGCTTCCCCCTGGTGTTTCATTCCCTCCTTCTTTCATCACCACACTATTCACCATCTATGCATATATTCCACATATTCCCCTCCCATCGATTTCGTCAATATTCGTTTTGAGTAAGAACTTGAGTCGCGTGGTATGAGCACCGTGTGGCAAGTGCTCCAAGACACACACATCTTGAATAACTGCAGACTAAACAACTTGGGGTCAGCCTGGTATTCGCTTCTCTGACCTACACGAGCAAAAACGGGGCAATATCGGTAGTACAAAGAATTGCGTTCGAATAACACCTTTTCCGTTAAACACAATTTAACACCGAGGCAGCCAGCTAAAACTGTCTGAATACCCTCATTCGAAAAACAATTTACTGTCAACTAACAAACTATCACCCCACACAACAAGTTTTGTTTGCGCTTTAAGTTTGGCAACATTTGCAGGCTATCACTCGCATGACAAGGCCATTAAGTAGGCACAAAGAGACTCTACTTCGAATGTTCGCAGCTTATGAATATGCAAGTCTGAGCGGATAAATCTGTACGCTCCACACCCTCTTTAGATTGGAGGTAGTAACACGTCAACAAGGCAGCGCGAACAAAAGTATGGCTACACTGATATTACGCTCGCTTTGATGGCTGCTCTGACTTCTTCCATGCGCAAATACATACAAAGGTGCAAAAGCGCGGATATACTGAGGGAGGGGTGGATGGCGCGGTCGGTCATCACCAGATGTGTGCCCCCAAGCCACCCTAGTTTGACAGCAGCAAGGTGTAAGCTCCAATGTGAACTTCCCAAGCACTATTCTTCAGCCTGATCGCCACAAACTATACTCTCGCCTCAATGCTGTGCAACGCCGCACCCCCTCATAATGTTGCGCTACCTCTTTCCTTACCTGAGAGCGGCCGCTCATGTTCCTCGGAGCCTGGGGGTGGAGGGTTCAATAAGTGTGCGAATATAGCGGCGAAGGGGTTGGCTGCGAGGGGCTCGGTCCGGTACATCTCCCAGAGTAGGTAGAGTGCGATAAGCCGCTGAGCCGGGCTGGGCAGCAGATCTGGCTGCTGTAGCAGCATCACCAGGACAGACCCGGCTCGGAAGTGCTCGGATTTCAGGAAGACATGATGGAAGGCGGCAGACAGCGCTTCGAAGGTGCTGGTGCACGCCTCCTCCGAGAGCAGTCCTAGAAGGCTGGACAGCTCCTTGGGACCCAGGCTCATGGCGGGGCCGCCCACCGCAGGCTCCAGGCCGCCGCGCGCCTCCAGCGGAGGAGGCGGGCAGGGAGCGCTGCCGCCGCCGGGGGACGCCGTGGCCGGGTTCTCCGCTCGCAGAATCCGTGTTTTCCACGACCGGCTCCAGCCGGTGAAGCCGTAGCTGCAGAGACAGGACCGTAAAACCAGCCACCGTCGCCGCCTGCCGTAAAGCAAGGCGCGCACTCGACGGACGTGGACATAAACAACAGACCATGGGAGCTCGTGCGCTGACAAGCAGAGAAGGAAGAAAGACTTTCATAGCGTATCATATGGACTAGGCCGCGCACGCGCATCGCGTACAGTCAGTCTCCAGCGGTGCATTTAAACTCAAGCTACTCCTGTTAGAAGGACTACCGAAAGGAAACTTAAGCGGCCCGGTTTAGATGTGAGCTGTGCGCCTAAATTCTGTTGATTATTAAGTGAGAACAGGTTACGAGTTATACATATACAATCAATCAACAATATTCATGGTTCTTCAAACCTCCAGGTGATCAATCCGCCCGGTCTATAGTACGCGGGATATAAGAAGGTGCCCATCTAATCCGCGGTGTATATTCTTAACCATAACATAACTTTACAAATACGGGTAACTGTTCCGCCAGTGCTAGTCAAATATTTTTCGTGGTGCACCTTCGTAAATCAGGCTAGTATGTTCCAACTAACCCCCCTCCCTCTGAGCGTGTCCTGGCTGAGCCTAGTGTCTTTGTGTACATTGCAACATATCAATGGTGTGCGGTGGTGACCCGCGCTTATTCATGTTTGCTAATCTTGGACACTGCACTCTGTTGTACCTGCTGCTTGGCCAGTGTGAGTGTGGTGTGGAATGTTGATGGTGATGATGCTGTGGAATGTTGGATGAGTGAGGCTGGCAGTTGGAGTATGGGCTGAGCAGCAGGAAGGCTGCTCCTGGTGGGGCTCTCTGTACCTTTTATCTTGAACCAACTACTTGAATAAATACCATCTTAAGTTACCCTGGAATTGGATCCTCGTTTGTTTACAACACACTCCGATTTCATTGTCTGGGTGCGAACTACTTAGGTGTATAGTCTGGTGTAATCTAGCCCGTAGTTGTGTGTCATGGTCTCTCAGATGATGTCCAGGGTCTTCTCTGGGGAGGGGGGCTCCGGGTGCTTTAACTATGTCACTAGTGCCTCCCATGCCCTGGCTGGTTCCAAGGAACCCCTGCCCCTTCTGGCCTCTCTCAGTCGTATAGCTCCTTCATAATCTGCCCATCGTACCATCTCTTTTTTCCATCCCTCTACGAAGGGCCCTCTTTGGGATTTCTACTGCCTGGTAATCTCTCGTTTGGCCAAAAGTAGTGCCAAGTCCTGGAATTTGCTGGTTACTTTAGTTTTAGAGGTGTGTGGAAACCAATGTAATAAACAGTGTCCTCCAATGAACCTCTTTCTCTGTCACTTCGGCTAATATGTCTGTTACTGCTCCCCAGTAGTTTCCCAACTCTGAGCAGGTCCAAAACATATGCAAGAAGTCGGCCCCTATTTCCTCGCAACACGGGCACTTAGCAGTTTCTATCAGGAAGTATTTATTTATTCGTGCAGGTGTGAGGTATGCCCTGTGTAGTATATAAAAGTTTATCAGCTGAAACCGGGTGTTTCTAGATACTCTCGGGAAACGTTCTACTAAATCAGTCCAATTTTTCTCTTTGATGGGAACCCCTAGGTCCTCCTCCCAACGTAATCGCAAATTGTTAAGTGTGGATGATGTCTCATTCCAAAGTCTGCGGTATAGGCAAGTAACTGCTTTGTACCTCCCATAGGAGGACACTATATATTGGCACCCACTCGACAATGGCGGCTCATAGGGCCCTGCTCCCCAGTGTTTATGTATTGCTGCAGTGAGGGCTCTGTGTAGCAAGAAGTGGCCCTGTGGTAAGTCATAACTCCCCCGGAATTCTTCGAAAGGCAAAAGTGTGCCATCCACATAGAGCGCTCCAACAGTGGACGCTCCGGCTGCAGACCATTCCCTCAGACCTCATCAGACCCCTCCATGAGGCTGTAGCATAAGTATTTCTAATGGAATGTCTGGGGCGTATAGGCGTTGTATTTTCAGCCTTTGTAAACTCCTTACCCAACACTTTCGGAGCACCCTCAGCTCAGCTCCGTCTTCCACCCCGTGGTGGGCAACCGTAGCGCAATGTGAGACAGAAGGTCCAGGTCCGGTATCTCGGGGTCTAGGTGATTTGTCCTGTGTACCCGCCCGGGCCCCCACTGTGAGCCACAGTAGTTGTGCTGCAAAATAGTAGCTCTCAAAGTCCGTAAGCGCCAGGCCACTCAGCGCCTTAGGTCTCTGAAGGGGTAAACAGACATAATATCGAGTTTTTATTTTCGACCTACAAAAATATCGAGTTGTTAACCCCTTCGCTGCTAGGCCTTTTCCCCTCCTGTGCTAAGCCTATTTTTGGCTATTTGGGGTAGTTCGCGCTTAGGCCCCTGTAACTTTTTGACCACATAACGTATCCACGCCAAATTTGCGTCCTTTTTTTCCAACATCATGGGGATTCTAAAGGTACCCAGGGTTTGTGGATTCCCCTGGAGGGGACCCAGAAATTAGCCAAAATACAGCTAAATTTTGGTTTTTGGGGGAAAAATGCGAAAAAAGGGCTACAGATGAAAGCGTCTGTTTTTTTCCCTGCAAATGGCATCAAAAAAGGGGTTGTGGTGCTGAAATCACCATCTTCCCAGCTTTCAGGGACAAGCAGACTTTTGTCAGAAAACCCAAATTTTTTACACAGTTTTGGCATTTTTCTGGGACATAGTCTATTTTTGCTATATTTTGTGCTTTCAACCTCCTTCCAGTTAATGGTAGAAATGGGTATGAAAGCAATAATGGATCCTGGAAAGCCATACATTTCTGAAAAGTAGACACAATTCTGAATTCAGCAAGGGGTCATTTGTGTAGATCCTTCAAGTTGTCTTTATAGAAACAAACAGTTAAATATAGGAAAAATTGAAAATTAGTTGAAAAAATCAGCCATTTGTGTCAACGTTTTCACCTGTAACTTCTTCTAATTATGACAGATATTTGAAAGCAATATACCGTTACATCCGCTGGACCTTTCTGGTTGTGGCGATATATAGGACTTGTAGGTTCACCAAGAACCCGACGAACCCAGAGCCAATAACTGAGCAGCGTCTTGCAATGGTTTTTTATTATGTACCGGGTATATAGCAATTATTCTGGGAAAATTTATACATGGAAAAATCGGTATGAAAGACACCTATGTATTTCTGAAATGGGAACAAAATATAGAGTTTAGAAATAGTAGATATTTGCACATTTCCGAAATTGGGAGTACCCATACTAGCATGAGAATTATAGGACATTTTTCAAAATGACTTCTTTTTACACATTGTCTTTCATTTGGAAGGCAGAAATGCATCAAAAGTCAATAGATAATAACAGTTGCTCTACAATTTTGTGTTACCCTAAGTCTCCCGATAAAAATGGTACCTCACTTGTGTGGGTAGGCCTAGTGCCTGCGACAGGAAACGGCCCAAAACGCAACGGGACACACCACATTTTCACAGTGAAAAATGACCCTTTTTTTGCAAAGTGCCTAGCTGTAGTTTTTGTACCCTAGCTCTGCCGGCACCTAGGGAAACCTAGCAAACCTATACATTTTTGAAAACTAGACACCCAGGGGAATCCAGGATGGGGTGACTTGACTGGCTCTCACCTGGTTCTGTTACCCAGAATCCCTTGCAAACCTAAAATATTGTCAAAATAAACACATTTTCCTCACTTTTCTGTGGTGGAAAGTTCTGGAATCTGCATGGATACACAAAATTCCACCCACCCACGTTCCCCAAAGTCTTTCGAGAAAAACGGTACCTCACTTGTGTGGGTAGGCCTAGTGCCCGCGACAGGAAACGGCCCAAAACGCAACGTGGACACACCACATTTTCACAGTGAAAAATTACCCCTTTTTTGCAAAGTGCCTAGCTGTAGTTTTTGAACCCTAGCTCTGCCGGCACCTAGGGAAACCTAGCAAACCTATACATTTTTGAAATCTAGACACCCAGGGGAATCCAGGATGGGGTAACTTCACTGGCTCTCACTACGTTCTGTTACCCAGAATCCCTTGCAAACCTAAACAATTGTAAAAAAAAACACATTTTCCTCACTTTTCTGTGGTGGAAAGTTCTGGAACCTGCGTGGATCCACAAAATTCCACCCACCCCCCATTCCCCAAAGTCTTCCGAGAAAAATGATACCTCACTTGTGTGGGTAGGCCTAGTGCCCGCAACAGGAAACAGCGCAAAACACAACGTGGACACACCACATTTTCACAGTGAAAAATGACCCTTTTTTTGAAAAGTGCTTAGCTGTAGTTTTTGAACCCTAGCTCTGCCGGCACCTAGGGAAACCTAGCAAACCTATACATTTTTGAAATCTAGACACCCAGGGGAATCCAGGATGGGGTGACTTGACTGGCTCTCACTAGGTTCTGTTACCCAGAATCCCTTGCAAACCTAAACAATTGTCAAAAAAAACACATTTTCCTCACTTTTCTGTGGTGGAAAGTTCTGGAATCTGCGTGGATCCACAAAATTCCACCCACCCCGCATTCCCCAAAGTCTTCCGAGAAAAATGGTACCTCACTTGTGTGGGTAGGCCTAGTGCCCGCGACAGGAAACAGCGCAAAACACAACGTGGACACACCACATTTTCACAGTGAAAAATGACCCTTTTTTTGAAAAGTGCTTAGCTGTAGTTTTTGAGCCCTAGCTCTGCCGGCACCTAGGGAAACCTAGCAAACCTATACATTTTTTAAATCTAGACACCCAGGGGAATCCAGGATGGGGTGACTTGACTGGCTCTCACCTGGTTCTGTTACCCAGAATCCCTTGCAAACCTAAAATATTGTCAAAATAAACACATTTTCCTCACTTTTCTGTGGTGGAAAGTTCTGGAATCTGCATGGATCCACAAAATTCCACCCACCCCACGTTCCCCAAAGTCTTTCGAGAAAAACGGTACCTCACTTGTGTGGGTAGGCCTAGTGCCCGTGACAGGAAACGTCCCAAAACGCAACGTGGACACACCACATTTTCACAGTGAAAAATTACCCCTTTTTTGCAAAGTGCCTAGCTGTAGTTTTTGAACCCTACCTCTGCCGGCACCTAGGGAAACCTAGCAAACCTATACATTTTTGAAATCTAGACACCCAGGGGAATCCAGGATGGGGTAACTTCACTGGCTCTCACTACGTTCTGTTACCCAGAATCCCTTGCAAACCTAAACAATTGTAAAAAAAAACACATTTTCCTCACTTTTCTGTGGTGGAAAGTTCTGGAACCTGCGTGGATCCACAAAATTCCACCCACCCCGCATTCCCCAAAGTCTTCCGAGAAAAATGATACCTCACTTGTGTGGGTAGGCCTAGTGCCCGCGACAGGAAACAGCGCAAAACACAACGTGGACACACCACATTTTCACAGTGAAAAATTACCCTTTTTTTGAAAAGTGCTTAGCTGTAGTTTTTGAGCCCTAGCTCTGCTGGCACCTAGGGAAACCTAGCAAACCTATACATTTTTTAAATCTAGACACCCAGGGGAATCCAGGATGGGGTGACTTGACTGGCTCTCACCTGGTTCTGTTACCCAGAATCCTTTGCAAACCTAAAATATTGTCAAAATAAACAAATTTCCTCACTTTTCTGTGGTGGAAAGTTCTGGAATCTGCATGGATCCACAAAATTCCACCCACCCCACGTTCCCCAAAGTCTTTCGAGAAAAACGGTACCTCACTTGTGTGGGTAGGCCTAGTGCCCGCGACAGGAAACGGCCCAAAACGCAACGTGGACACACCACATTTTCACAGTGAAAAATTACCCCTTTTTGCAAAGTGCCTAGCTGTAGTTTTTGAACCCTAGCTCTGCCGGCACCTAGGGAAACCTAGCAAACCTATACATTTTTGAAATCTAGACACCCAGGGGAATCCAGGATGGGGTGACTTGACTGGCTCTCACTACGTTCTGTTACCCAGAATCCCTTGCAAACCTAAACAAACCCCACCCGCCAGCTCCGCTCGACCAGCCTCGCCCTCGCCACAGTCCCCCGCATCCGGAAAACGACCGCCGGCGGCAGATCCTTCTCCCACCTCGCCGCCAAGACCTGGAACACCCTCCCCACCAACCTCCGACAGACCCAAGACCTACTGGCCTTCAGAAGACTCCTCAAGACCTGGCTCTTCGATCAGTAGCAGCACCACCCCCCTCTTCCCCCAGCGCCTTGAGACCCTCGCGGGTATGTAGCGCGCTTTATAAGTGACATGATTGATTGAACAATTGTCAAAAAAAACACATTTTCCTCACTTTTCTGTGGTGGAAAGTTCTGGAACCTGCGTGGATCCACAAAATTCCACCCACCCCGCATTCCCCAAAGTCTTCCGAGAAAAATGATACCTCACTTGTGTGGGTAGGCCTAGTGCCCGCGACAGGAAACAGCGCAAAACACAACGTGGACACACCACATTTTCACAGTGAAAAATGACCCTTTTTTGAAAAGTGCTTAGCTGTAGTTTTTGAACCCTAGCTCTGCCGGCACCTAGGGAAACCTAGCAAACCTATACATTTTTGAAATCTAGACACCCAGGGGAATCCAGGATGGGGTGACTTGACTGGCTCTCACTAGGTTCTGTTACCCAGAACCCCTTGCAAACCTAAACAATTGTAAAAAAAACCACATTTTCCTCACTTTTCTGTGGTGGAAAGTTCTGGAATCTGCGTGGACCCACAAAATTCCACCCACCCCGCATTCCCCAAAGTCTTCCGAGAAAAATGGTACCTCACTTGTGTGGGTAGGCCTAGTGCCCGCGACAGGAAACAGCGCAAAACACAACGTGGACACACCACATTTTCACAGTGAAAAATGACCCTTTTTTTGAAAAGTGCTTAGCTGTAGTTTTGAGCCCTAGCTCTGCCGGCACCTAGGAAACCTAGCAAACCTATACATTTTTGAAAACTAGACACCCAGGGGAATCCAGGATGGGGTGACTTGACTGGCTCTCACTACGTTCTGTTACCCAGAATCCCTTGCAAACCTAAAATATTGTCAAAATAAACACATTTTCCTCACTTTTCTGTGGTGGAAAGTTCTGGAATCTGCATGGATCCACAAAATTCCACCCACCCCACGTTCCCCAAAGTCTTCCGAGAAAAATGATACCTCACTTCTGTGGGTAGGCCTAGTGCCCGCGACAGGAAACAGCGCAAAACACAACGTGGACACACCAGATTTTCACAGTGAAAAATGACCCTTTTTTTGAAAAGTGCTTAGCTGTAGTTTTTGAACCCTAGCTCTGCCGGCACCTAGGGAAACCTAGCAAACCTATACATTTTTTAAATCTAGACACCCCGGGGAATCCAGGATGGGGTGACTTGACTGGCTCTCACTAGGTTCTGTTACCCAGAATCCCTTGCAAACCTAAACAATTGTCAAAAAAAACATATTTTCCTCACTTTTCTGTGGTGGAATGTTCTGGAACCTGCGTGGATCCACAAAATTCCACCCACCCCGCATTCCCCAAAGTCTTCCGAGAAAAATGATACCTCACTTGTGTGGGTAGGCCTAGTGCCCGCGACAGGAAACAGCGCAAAACACAACGTGGACACACCACATTTTCACAGTGAAAAATGACCCTTTTTTTGAAAAGTGCTTAGCTGTAGTTTTTGAGCCCTAGCTCTGCCGGCACCTAGGGAAACCTAGCAAACCTATACATTTTTGAAATCTAGACACCCAGGGGAATCCAGGATGGGGTGACTTGACTGGCTCTCACCTGGTTCTGTTACCCAGAATCCTTTGCAAACCTAAAATATTGTCAAAATAAACAAATTTCCTCACTTTTCTGTGGTGGAAAGTTCTGGAATCTGCATGGATCCACAAAATTCCACCCACCCCACGTTCCCCAAAGTCTTTCGAGAAAACGGTACCTCACTTGTGTGGGTAGGCCTAGTGCCCGCGACAGGAAACGGCCCAAAACGCAACGTGGACACACCACATTTTCACAGTGAAAAATTACCCCTTTTTGCAAAGTGCCTAGCTGTAGTTTTTGAACCCTAGCTCTGCCGGCACCTAGGGAAACCTAGCAAACCTATACATTTTTCAAATCTAGACACCCAGGGGAATCCAGGATGGGGTGACTTGACTGGCTCTCACTAGGTTCTGTTACCCAGAATCCCTTGCAAACCTAAACAATTGTAAAAAAAACCACATTTTCCTCACTTTTCTGTGGTGGAAAGTTCTGGAATCTGCGTGGACCCACAAAATTCCACCCACCCCGCATTCCCCAAAGTCTTCCGAGAAAAATGGTACCTCACTTGTGTGGGTAGGCCTAGTGCCCGCGACAGGAAACAGCGCAAAACACAACGTGGACACACCACATTTTCACAGTGAAAAATGACCCTTTTTTTGAAAAGTGCTTAGCTGTAGTTTTTGAGCCCTAGCTCTGCCGGCACCTAGGGAAACCTAGCAAACCTATACATTTTTGAAAACTAGACACCCAGGGGAATCCAGGATGGGGTGACTTGACTGGCTCTCACTACGTTCTGTTACCCAGAATCCCTTGCAAACCTAAAATATTGTCAAAATAAACACATTTTCCTCACTTTTCTGTGGTGGAAAGTTCTGGAATCTGCATGGATCCACAAAATTCCACCCACCCCACGTTCCCCAAAGTCTTTCGAGAAAAACGGTACCTCACTTGTGTGGGTAGGCCTAGTGCCCGCGACAGGAAACGGCCCAAAACGCAACGTGGACACACCACATTTTCACAGTGAAAAATTACCCCTTTTTTGCAAAGTGCCTAGCTGTAGTTTTTGAACCCTAGCTCTGCCGGCACCTAGGGAAACCTAGCAAACCTATACATTTTTGAAATCTAGACACCCAGGGGAATCCAGGATGGGGTGACTTGACTGGCTCTCACTACGTTCTGTTACCCAGAATCCCTTGCAAACCTAAACAATTGTCAAAAAAAACACATTTTCCTCACTTTTCTGTGGTGGAAAGTTCTGGAACCTGCGTGGATCCACAAAATTCCACCCACCCCGCATTCCCCAAAGTCTTCCGAGAAAAATGATACCTCACTTGTGTGGGTAGGCCTAGTGCCCGCGACAGGAAACAGCGCAAAACACAACGTGGACACACCACATTTTCACAGTGAAAAATGACCCTTTTTTTGAAAAGTGCTTAGCTGTAGTTTTTGAACCCTAGCTCTGCCGGCACCTAGGGAAACCTAGCAAACCTATACATTTTTTAAATCTAGACACCCCGGGGAATCCAGAATGGGGTGACTTGACTGGCTCTCACTAGGTTCTGTTACCCAGAATCCCTTGCAAACCTAAACAATTGTCAAAAAAAACATATTTTCCTCACTTTTCTGTGGTGAAAAGTTCTGGAACCTGCGTGGATCCACAAAATTCCACCCACCCCGCATTCCCCAAAGTCTTCCGAGAAAAATGATACCTCACTTGTGTGGGTAGGCCTAGTGCCCGCGACAGGAAACAGCGCAAAACACAACGTGGACACACCACATTTTCACAGTGAAAAATGACCCTTTTTTGAAAAGTGCTTAGCTGTAGTTTTTGAGCCCTAGCTCTGCCGGCACCTAGTGAAACCTAGCAAACCTATACATTTTGAAATCTAGACACCCAGGGGAATCCAGGATGGGGTGACTTGACTGGCTCTCACTAGGTTCTGTTACCCAGAATCCCTTGCAAACCTAAACAATTGTCAAAAAAAACACATTTTCCTCACTTTTCTGTGGTGGAAAGTTCTGGAATCTGCGTGGATCCAGAAAATTCCACCCACCCCGCATTCCCCAAAGTCTTCCGAGAAACATGGTACCTCACTTGTGTGGGTAGGCCTAGTGCCCGCGACAGGAAACAGCGCAAAACACAACGTGGACACACCACATTTTCACAGTGAAAAATGACCCTTTTTTGAAAAGTGCTTAGCTGTAGTTTTTGAACCCTAGCTCTGCCGGCACCTAGGGAAACCTAGCAAACCTATACATTTTTGAAAACTAGACACCCAGGGGAATCCAGGATGGGGTGACTTGACTGGCTCTCACCAGGTTCTGTTACCCAGAATCCCTTGCAAACCTAAAAAGTGTAAAAAAACACATTTTCCTCACTTTTCTGTGGTGGAAAGTTCTGGAATCTGCATGGATCCACAAAATTCCACCCACCCCGTGTTTCCCAAAGTCTTCTGAGAAAAATGGCACCTCACTTGTGTGGGTAGGCCTAGTGCCCGCGACAGGAAACGACGCAAAACGCAACGTGGACACACCCCAATTTCACTGTGAAAAATGACCCTTTTTGACAAAGTGCCTAGCTGTAGTTTTTGAACCCTAGCTCTGCCGGCACCTAGGGAAACCTACCAAACCCACACATTTCTGAAAAGTAGACACATGGGAGATTCCAGGGAGGTATGGCTTGCGTGGATCCCCCAATGTTTTCTTACCCAGAATCCCCCAGAAACCTGAAATTTTGCTGAAAAAATCACTTTTTTCACACATTATTGTGTGGGAAAGTTGTGGCATCACCGGGCTGACACAAATTTCCTACCACCCAGCATTGCCCCAGGTCTCCCGATAAAAATGGTGCCTCACTCGGGTGGGAGGCCCAAGTACCCGCGACAGGCAAGGGCCCAAAACGTATTGAGGCGACATCAAAAATGCCTATCACAAAACGACCTGGTTTTGCAAGGGGTCCCATGACTTTTGGCCCGAGGCTCGGCGGCCACCTAGGGAAACCTAGCAAACCCACACATTTCTGAAAAGTAGACACCCGAGGGATTCCAGGGAGGTATGGCTTGCGTGGATCCACCAATGTTTTCTTACCCAGAATCCCCTGCAAACCTGAAATTTTGCTGAAAAATTCACTTTTTTCACACATTTTTGTGTGGGACAGTTGTGGCATCACCGGGCTGACACAAATTTCCTACCACCCAGCGTTCCCCCAGGTCTCCCGATAAAAATGGTGCCTCACTCAGGTGGGAGGCCCAAATACGCGCGACAGGCAAGGGCCCAAAACGTATTGAGGTGACATCAAAATTGCCTATCAGAAGACGACCTGGTTTTGCAAGGGGGTCCCATGACTTTTGGCCTGGGGCTCGGCGGCCACCTAGGAAACCCTAGCAAACCCACACATTTCTGAAAAGTAGACACCCGGGGATTCCAGGGAGGTATGGCTTGCGTGGATCCACCAACGTTTTCTTACCCAGAATCCCCTGCAAACCTGAAATTTTGCTGAAAAAAATCACTTTTTTCTCATATTTTTGTGTGGGAAAGTTGTGGCATCACCGGGCTGACATAAATTTCCTACCACCCAGCGTTCCCCAGGTCTCCCGATAAAATGGTGCCTCACTCGGGTGGGAGACCCAGTACGCGCGACAGGCAAGGGCCCAAAGCGTATTGAGGCGACATCAAAATTGCCTATCACAAAACGACCTGGTTTTGCAAGGGGTCCCATGACTTTTGACTCGGGGCTCAGCGGCCAAATAGGAAACCTAGCAAACCCACACATTTCTGAAAAGTAGACACCCGGGGATTCCAGGGAGGTATGGCTTGCGTGGATCCACCAACGTTTTCTTACCCAGAATCCCTGCAAACCTGAAATTTTGCTGAAAAAATCACTTTTTCACACATTTTTGTGTGGGAAAGTTGTGGCATCACTGGGATGACACAAATTTCCTACCACCCAGCGTTCCCCAGGTCTCCCGATAGAAATTGTGCCTCACTCGGGTGGGAGGCCCAAGTACGCGTGACAGGCAAGGGCCCAAAACTTATTGAGGCGACATCAAAATTGCCTATCATAAAACGACCTGGTTTTGCAAGGGGATCCCATGACTTTTGGCCCGGGCTCGGCGGCCACCTAGGAAACCTACCAAACCCACACATTTCTGAAAAGTAGACACCTGGGAATTCCAGGGAGGTATGGCTTGCATGGATCCCCCAACGTTTTCTTACCCAAAATCCCTGCAAACCTGAAATTTTGCTGAAAAAATCACTTTTTCACACATTTTTGTGTGGGAAAGTTGTGGCATCACCGGGATGACACAAATTTCCTACCACCCAGCATTCCACCAGGTCTCCCGATAAAAATGGTGCCTCACTCGGGTGGGAGGCCCAAGTACCCGCGACAGGCAAGGGCCCAAAACATTTTGTGATAGGCAATTTCAATGTTGCCTCAATACGTTTTGGGCCCATGCCTGTCGCGCGTACTTGGGCCTCCCACCCGAGTGAGGCACCATTTTTATCGGGAGACCTGGGGGAACGCTGGGTGGTAGGACATTTGTGTCAGCCTGGTGATGCCACAACTTTCCCACACAAAAATGTGTGAAAAAAGTGATTTTTTCAGCAAAATTTCAGGTTTGCAGGGGATTCTGGGTAAGAAAACGTTGGTGGATCCACGCAAGCCATACCTCCCTGGAATCCCCCGGGTGTCTACTTTTCAGAAATGTGTGGGTTGCTAGGTTTCCCTAGGAGGCCGCCGAGCCCCGGGCCAAAAAGTCATGGGACCCCCCTTGCAAAACCAGGTCGTCTTCTGATAGGCAATTTTGATGTCGCCTCAATACGTTTTGGGCCCATGCCTGATGTGGGTACTTGGGCCTCCCACCCGAGTGAGGCACCATTTGTATCGGGAGACCTGGGAATGTTGGGTGGTAGGAAATTTGTGTCAGCCCGGTGATGCCACAACTTTCCTACACAAAAATGTGTGAAAAACTGACTTTTCAGCAAAATTTAAGGTTTCTGGGGGATTCTGGGTAAGAAACGTTGGGGGATCCACGCAAGCCATACCTCCCTGGAATACCCCGGGTGTCTTCTTTTCAGAAATGTGTGGGTTTGGTAGGTTTCCCTAGGTGGCCGCCGAGCCCCGGGCCAAAGAGTCATGGGACCCCCTTGCAAAACCAGGTCGTTTTCTGATAGGCAATTTTGATGTTGCCTCAATACGTTTTGGGCCCTTGCCTGTCGCGCGTACTTGGGCCTCCCACCCGAGTGAGGCACCATTTTTATCGGGAGACCTGGGGAATGCTGGGTGGTAGGAAATTTGTGTCAGCCCGGTGATGCCACAACTTTCCTACACAAAAATGTGTGAAAAAAATGACTTTTTCAGCAAAATTTAAGGTTTCTGGGGGATTCTGGGTAAGAAAACGTTGGGGGATCCACGCAAGCCATACCTCCCTGGAATACCCCGGGTGTCTTCTTTCAGAAATGTGTGGGTTTGGTAGGTTTCCTAGGTGGCCGCCGAGCCCCGGGCCAAAGAGTCATGGGACCCCCTTGCAAAACCAGGTCGTCTTCTGATAGGCAATTTTGATGTCGCCTCAATACGTTTTGGGCCCTTGCCTGTCGCGGGTACTTGGGCCTCCCACCCGAGTGATGCACCGTTTTTATCGGGAGACCTGGGGAACGCTGGTGGTAGGAAATTTGTGTCAGCCCGGTGATGCCACAACTTTCCCACACAAAAATGTGTGAAAAAGTGATTTTTTTCTGTAAAATTTCAGGTTTCTGGGGGATTCTGGGTAAGAAAACGTTGGTGGATCCACGCAAGCCATACCTCCCTGAATCCCCGGGTGTCTAGTTTTCAGAAATGTGTGGGTTTGGTAGGTTTCCCTAGGTGGCCACCGAGCCCCGGGCCAAAAAGTTATGGGACCCCCCTTGCAAAACCAGGTCGTCTTCTGATAGGCAATTTTGATGTTGCCTCAGTACGTTTTGGGCCCTTGCCTGTCGCGGGTACTTGGGCCTCCCACCCGAGTGATGCACCGTTTTTATCGGGAGACCTGGGGGAACACTGGGTGGTAGGAAATTTGTTTCAGCCCGGTGATGCCACAACTTTCCCACACAAAATGTGTGAAAAAGTGATTTTTTTCAGCACAATTTCAGGTTTCTGTGGGATTCTGGGTAAGAAAACGTTGGGGGATCCACGTAAGCCATACGTCCCTGGAATCCCCGGGTGTCTAGTTTTCAGAAATGTGTGGGTTTGGTAGGTTTCCCTAGCTGGCCGCCGAACCCGGGGCCAAAACTCATGGGACTCCCCTTGAAACCAGGTTGGTTTGTGATAGGTAATTTTGATGTCGCCTCACTAGGTTTTGGGCCCTTGCCTGTCGCGGGTACTTGCCCCACCCACGCGTGTGAGGTACCATTTTTATCGGGAGACCAGGGGGAGCAGAAAGGCTGTAATGGTGGCGGGGATGTGGGCATTGGCGTGCCCACTTCGGGCAGCCCCCACCCTAAAAACAAATGCGCAAAAAAAAATCCCTGGCGTCAAGTGGGCTTTCTGCTGCCCCGGGGGGGGCAGAAAGACTATTATGGTGGCAAGGGCGTGGGGGCATTGGCGTGCCCATTTTGGGCAGCCCCCACCCTAAAAAAAATTGCACAAAAAAAATCCCTGGTGTTTGGTGGGCTTTCTGCCCCCCCCTGCCTCCCAGGGGGGGCAGAAAGGCTGTAATGGTGGCGGGGGGGGGGGGCATTGGCGTGCCCGTTTCAGGCAGCCCCCACCCAAAAAAACACGCCAAAAAAATCCATGGTGTTTAGTGGGCTTTCTGCCCCACCGGGGGGCAGATTGGGGGCTACAGCCCCCATCCGCCCCCAGGGGGGGCAGAAAGGCTGTAATGGTGACAGGGGGTGGGGGCATTAGCGTGCCCGCTTTGGGCAGCCCCACCCTAAAAAAAAAAATACACAAAAAGAAATCCCTGGCGTTTAGTGGGCTTTCTGCCCCCCGGGCGGCAGATTGGGGGCTACTGCCCCCATCTGCCTCCCAGGGGGGCAGAAAGGCTGTAATGGTGGTGGGGGGGTGGGGGCATTAGCGTGCCCATTTCGGGCAGCCCCCACCCTTAAAAGAAATGCGCCCAAAAAAATCCCTGGTGTTTAGTGGGCTTTCTGCCCCCCCTGGGGGGGGCAGATTGGGGGCTACTGCCCCCATCTGCCTCCCAGGGGGGGCAGAAAGGCTGTAATGGTGGTGGGTGGGGTGGGGGCATTGGCGTGCCCGTTTCGGGCAACCCCCACCCTAAACAAATGCACCAAATAAAAATCCCTGGTGTCTAGTGGGCTTTCTGCCCCCCCGGGGGGGGCAGATTGGGGGCTACTGCTCCCATCTGCCTCCCAGGGGGGGCAGAAAGGCTGTAATGGTGGCTGGGGGGAATGGCGTGCCCGTTTCGGGCAGCCCCCACCCTAAAAAAATGCACCAAATAAAAATCCCTGGTGTCTTGTGGGCTTTCTGCCTCCGGGGGCAGATTGGGGGCTACTGCTCCCATCTGCCCCCAGGGGGGCAGAAAGACTGAACATTGGCAATTTGTTTGGGGGAGCAAAGCCCTTGCCCAAGGGGCCGCTCCCCTCCCTTGTGCCTTAGTGGGTGGATCCCTGCTTGGGGATCGCCCTCCTGGGGCGATCCCCATTCAGGGATCCACTGGGAAGGGGTACCATTGGAAAGGGAGATTCTCCCCTTTCCAATGATACCTCTCCGTCTTTCTACGTGCTCAGGGGGCTGAGATAGCCCCCTGAGCACGTAGAAAGTGAAACTGAAATGAGCCTAAAGGCTCATTTTAGTTTAGTTTTCAGTGAAATGAAGTCAGCGCGACATGCGCGCTGATCTTCATTTCACTGAAAGGAGGGGGGGCCTCGGGAGCTGGGGAAGCTCTTCCCCAGCTCCAGAGGCTGTGGGGAGAAAGGAAATCCCTCTGCTGTCTGCAGCAGAGGGATTTCGTGCCCTGGCCTCATGACGGAATGGTTCCGTCATGAGCACAGGGGCACCGATGCTCATGACGGAACCATTCCGTCATGAGCATCGAAGGGGTTAATATCGGAGGTACAGAATATCGACATCAAGAATATCGGTGACCAGAATATCGACAGGAAGGTAAGAAATATCGTTTTTTTAAATATCGAAGTTAGTAATATCGTTTGCTAAAATATCGTTGTTAATAATATCGATATTTATATTAGTGTTGTGTATTTTAGTGTGTATGTTAATAGTATGTTATTTAATGTTTTTTGTATAAGTATATCTGTTTTTTAATGTATGTGTGAAATTTTTAGAAGTTATTTATTTTATGTAAAATAATTTTGCGTATTTTAGTTATGTAGCGGGTTGTGGGTTTATAGGGGAATAGGGTGGGAAGTAATTTAATTATAACAAAGAAATTAATAATTTTTATTATTTAGTATTTATAATTAACTTATTATTAATTAATTATTAATTGGTTATTAATTTTTATTAATTAATTGATAATTATATTAATTATTTTTTTAGGAGTGGGTTGTGGGTTTATAGGGGAATAGGGTGGGAAGTAATTTAATTATAGTAAAGTAATTATTAAGTTTTATTTATTAGTATTTATAATTAATTTATATTAATTAATTATTCATTGGTTATTAATTATTATCAATTAATTAATTGATAATTATATTAATTGCGTTATTTTATTTATGAGCGCATTGTGAGTTTATAGGGGAATAGGGTGGGAAGTAATTTAATTATAATAAAGTAATTTTTAATATGTATTTAATATTATTTATAATTAAATTATAATTAATTAATTATTAATTGGTTATTAAATTTTATTAATTTATTAATTGATAATTATATTAATAGTGTTATTTTTTAAAGAAGTGGGTTGTAGTTTTATATAGGAATAGGGTGGGAAGTAATTTAATCAAAATAAAGTAATAAATAATTTTTATTTATTGGTATTTATTTTTTATTTATATTTTATAGTGTTGTTTGTGCTAATTTATTTATTAATAATTAATTATTAATTCTTTGTAAATTATAATTCATACATTTTTAAATATGTTAATTGTGTCAAATATGTAGGAGTTTTTGTGTGTTTATAGGGGAATATGGTGTGAATTAATTTATTTAAAAATTATTAATACATAATTTATTTATTATAATTAATTTATGTAAAAAATAGTTTTGTTAGTAAAATGTTGTTTTTAAACTTTTATAAATTAATGTTTGTAGTTATGTTTTAGTATTTTTTAATATTAAATAATTTGTCTATGTTTTTGAAATTTTAAATATTTTTATAATTGTTTTTATTTTTGTGTTATCAATAATTTTTATATTGTAGTTGCTATTTTTTATTTTTTGTAATTTTAATTTTTGGGAAATATTAATTTTAACCCTATGCTATCTAACACTTTCACCACTGTTGCACTCAGTGGAGTGGGAATAGTAATTTTTACCCCTCCGCTATCCAACACTTTCCCTACTGTTGCACTCACTGGAGTGGGAATAGTAATTTTTACCCCTCCGCTATCCAACACTTTCCCTACTGTTGCACTCACTGGAGTGGGAATAGTAATTTTTACCCCTCCGCTATCCAATACTTTCCCTACTGTTGCACTCACTGGAGTGGGAATAGTAATTTTTACCCTCTGCTATCCAACAGTTTCTCTACTGTTGCAATTTTTGGAGTGGGAATAGTAATTTTTACCCCTACGCTATCCAACACTTTCCCTACTGTTGCACTCTCTGGAGTGGGAATAGTAATTTTTACCCCTCTGCTATCCAATACTTTCCCTACTGTTGCACTCATTGAAGTGGGAATAGTAATTTTTACCCCTACGCTATCCAACACTTTCCCTACTGTTGCACTCTCTGGAGTGGGAATAGTCATTTTTACCCCTCCGCTATCCAATACTTTCTCTACTGTTGCACTGATTGGAGTGGGAATAGTAATTTTTACCCCTCCGCTATCCAATTCTTTCCCTCCTGTTGCACTCTCTGGAGTGGGAATATACATTTTTACCCCTCCGCTATCCAATACTTTCCCTACTGTTGCACTTATTGGAGTGGGAATAGTAATTTTTACCCCTCCGCTATCCAATACTTTCCCTACTGTTGCACTCTTTGGGGTGGGAATAGTAATTTTTACCTCTCCGCTATCTAATACTTTCCCTACTGTTGCACTCACTGGAGTGGGAATAGTAATTTTTACTCCTACGCTATCCAATACTTTCCCTACTGTTGCACTCTTTGGAGTTGGAATAGTAATTTTATTCCCTCCGCTATCCAATATTTTCTCTACTGGTTTAGTTAATGTAGTGTAAAATGTATTTATAAAATATTAAAAATATTTTTATATTTTAATTTATTATATATATATTTAATTTTTATTTGTATGTTATTGGTGTATGTGTCTATATATGTATTTATAATTTTTAATATGTTTGTAATAATATATAATTTATTTAAATAATTATTTTTTAATATTATTAAGTAAATATATATATTATAATTTATATATATGTATGTTTAATCTTTTTTTACATTATATGTATTACTTATCATTTTAAACATTTTCTAATAATTCTAACCAATTTTTTTTAATTATATGTATTATTTACTTTATTTTACATTATTTTCTAAACATAAAAAAACGATATTTTTAACGATATTTTTAACAACAATATTTTTTTCCGATAATTTTGTACTTACCATTATGTAGATAGGACTTCGATATTCTGGACATCGATATTTCGGGTCCGATATTTTTGTCGTCGATATTCTGGTCGTCGATATTCTGTCAGTGATTCCTCTGAAGGGTGGCTAATGCCTCGCTGCACCTGCCTACCCCTCAGATAAAGGTCGTTATCAGTGAGTTCAGGGTTTTGAATACCCTCGCCAGCATCCAGACTGGGAGCACTGCGAAGAAGTAAAGTAACCTCAGTAAAGTCACCATTTTCAGTAAACTGATTCTGCCTATCACTGAGAGGGACTCCCAGAATTCCATGTTCGATTTCGCACCCCGTTTGGCTTTCCCTATATTACCTTCCAATATATCTCCTGGTTCGTGATATATTTTAGTCTCTAGGTATGGGAGACAGCTAGGTTCCCTTATCACTACTTCCACTATTGCCGGTCTTTCTCTATCTTTCTTGGTTAGGAACAGGCATGATTTTTTCCAGTTAACTACAAGGCCCGATATCCGTAGAAGCTGCGCCAGTAGTTCCTTAGCCCCATCTAAATCCTCCTTCACCGTTCGAAGGAAAAGCAAAAGGTCATCAGCATATAGTGTGATATGGTGCTGTCGACCCATTATATCCAGACCCCGGTATGGGATCCCTGTTCAAGCCCGATCAGCTAGAGGCTCCGTAGCCAGGGCGAACAGGAGGGGAGATGGGGGCAGCCCTGTCTAGTTCCTCTGTCCACCCGGTAGCTGCTTGCTTGCAAATATAGCGATACCAAAGGGGATGATGGACGGAGCGCTTGAGCAAATCAAACACTCACCCCCAGTCAACTGATCTGGGTTTAATCCATCATCATTCTTTAGCTCACTCCACCACCCCAGTTCAGACATGGCAATATGCAAATCAGTCTGACCCTGTGCCTCATGGGAACAGTCCAGCCCGAACTGCCAAGCCATGTCTTCCCTGGACCGGAAACAAGCATCCTGGGACCGGTTTCTGGCTATTCAGCCGTCATCAGCCAGGCTAGCTTGAATCCAGTGGCAAAGTGAGCAAGGGACCCACGTCTGGGCATACCCTGCCAACTTAGGGCGAACAAGCGATACCAAAGGGGATGATGGACGGAGCGCTTGAGCAAATCAAACACTCACCCCCAGTCAACTGATCTGGGTTTAATCCATCATCATTCTTTAGCTCACTCCACCACCCCAGTTCAGACATGGCAATATGCAAATCAGTCTGACCCTGTGCCTCATGGGAACAGTCCAGCTCCGAACTGCCAAGCCATGTCTTCCCTGGACCGGAAACAAGCATCCTGGGACTGGTTTCTGGCTATTCAGCCGTCATCAGCCAGGCTAGCTTGAATCCAGTGGCAAAGTGAGCAAGGGACCCACGTCTGGGCATACCCTGCCAACTTAGGCCGAACAAAGCGATACCAAAGGGGATGATGGACGGAGCGCTTGAGCAAATCAAACACTCACCCCCAGTCAACTGATCTGGGTTTAATCCATCATCATTCTTTAGCTCACTCCACACCCCAGTTCAGACATGGCCATATGCAAATCAGTCTGACCCTGTGCCTCATGGGAACAGTCCAGCCCGAACTGCCAAGCCATGTCTTCCCTGGACCGGAAACAAGCATCCTGGGACCGGTTTCTGGCTACTCAGCCGTCATCAGCCAGGCTAGCTTGAATCCAGTGGCAAAGTGAGCAAGGGACCCACGTCTGGGCATACCCTGCCAACTTAGGGCGAACAAAGCGATACCAAAGGGGGTATGCCCAGACGTGGGTCCCGTGCTCACTACGCCACTGGAGTCAAGCTATCCTGGCTGATGAAGGCTGATAGCCAGAAACCGGTCCTAAGATGCTTGATTCCGGTCCAGGGAAGACATGGCTTGGCAGTTCGGTCTGGACTGTTCCCATGAGGCACATGGTCAAGACTGATTTGCATATGGCTATGTCTGAACTGGAGGTGGCGTGGTGAAGCAAAATAACGATGGATTAAACCCAGATCTGTGACTGGGGGTGAATGTTTGCCAATGTGCAGCATTCCGTCCATCATCTTGTGTGTTTTGCATTTCGCCCTATGTGGGAAGGGTATGCCCAGACGTGGTCCCGTGCTCACTACGCCACTGGAGTCAAGCTATCCTGGCTGATGAAGGCTGATAGCCAGAAACCGGTCCTAGGATGCTTGATTCCGGTCCAGGGAAGACATGGCTTGGCAGTTCGGTCTGGACTGTTCCCATGAGGCACATGGTCAAGACTGATTTGCATATGGCTATGTCTGAACTGGGGTGGCGTGGTGAAGCAAAATAACGATGGATTAAACCCAGATCTGTGACTGGGGGTGAATGTTTGCCAATGTGCAGCATTCCGTCCATCATCTTGTGTGTTTTGCATTTCGCCCTATGTGGGAAGGGTATGCCCAGACGTGGGTCCCGTGCTCACTACGCCACTGGAGTCAAGCTATCCTGGCTGATGAAGGCTGATAGCCAGAAACCGGTCCTAGGATGCTTGATTCCGGTCCAGGGAAGACATGGCTTGGCAGTTCGGTCTGGACTGTTCCCATGAGGCACAGGGTAAAGACTGATTTGCATATGGCTATGTCTGAACTGGGGTGGCGTGGTGAAGCAAAATAACGATGGATTAAACCCAGATCTGTGACTGGGGGTGAATGTTTGCCAATGTGCAGCATTCCTTCCATCATCTTGTGTGTTTTGCATTTCGCCCTATGTGGGAAGGGTATGCCCAGACGTGGGTCCCGTGCTCACTATGCCACTGGAGTCAAGCTATCCTGGCTGATGAAGGCTGATAGCCAGAAACCGGTCCTAGGATGCTTGATTCCGGTCCAGGGAAGACATGGCTTGGCAGTTCGGTCTGGACTGTTCCCATGAGGCACAGGGTCAAGACTGATTTGCATATGGCTATGTCTGAACTGGGGTGGCGTGGTGAAGCAAAATAACGATGGATTAAACCCAGATCTGTGACTGGGGGTGAATGTTTGCCAATGTGCAGCATTCCGTCCATCATCTTGTGTGTTTTGCATTTCGCCCTATGTGGGAAGGGTATGCCCAGACGTGGGTCCCATGCTCACTACGCCACTGGAGTCAAGCTATCCTGGCTGATGAAGGCTGATAGTCAGAAACCGGTCCTAGGATGCTTGATTCCGGTCCAGGGAAGACATGGCTTGGCAGTTCGGTCTGGACTGTTCCCATGAGGCACAGGGTCAAGACTGATTTGCATATGGCTATGTCTGAACTGGGGTGGCGTGGTGAAGCAAAATAACGATGGATTAAACCCAGATCTGTGACTGGGGGTGAATGTTTGCCAATGTGCAGCATTCCGTCCATCATCTTGTGTGTTTTGCATTTCGCCCTATGTGGGAAGGGTATGCCCAGACGTGGGTCCCGTGCTCACTACGCCACTGGAGTCAAGCTATCCTGGCTGATGAAGGCTGATAGCCAGAAACCGGTCCTAGGATGCTTGATTCCGGTCCAGGGAAGACATGGCTTTGCAGTTCGGTCTGGACTGTTCCCATGAGGCACAGGGTCAAGACTGATTTGCATATGGCTATGTCTGAACTGGGGTGGCGTGGTGAAGCAAAATAACGATGGATTAAACCCAGATCTGTGACTCGGGGTGAATGTTTGCCAATGTGCAGCATTCCGTCCATCATCTTGTGTGTTTTGCATTTCGCCCTATGTGGGAAGGGTATGCCCAGACGTGGGTCCCGTGCTCACTACGCCACTGGAGTCAAGCTATCCTGGCTGATGAAGGCTGATAGCCAGAAACCGGTCCTAGGATGCCTGATTCCGGTCCAGGGAAGACATGGCTTGGCAGTTCGGTCTGGACTGTTCCCATGAGGCACAGGGTCAAGACTGATTTGCATATGGCTATGTCTGAACTGGGGTGGCGTGGTGAAGCAAAATAATGATGGATTAAACCCAGATCTGTGACTGGGGGTGAATGTTTGCCAATGTGCAGCATTCCGTCCATCATCTTGTGTGTTTTGCTTGCAAATATGGCAGCCTCCTCCTTACAGTAGGAATCAGCTGCCAATGCTCGCAGTAGTCTCCGAACATTAAGGGCTGTGTTACGACCCGGTATAAACCCTGTCTGGTCTTGATGAATGAGGTTCGTCATATGTGGGAGAAGTCGTGTGGCTAACACTTTGCTTAGGATCTTGTAATCCAAATTGAGCATTGACAGGGGTCTGTAGGTGGTTTTATCAAAGGCAGTTTTTCCGGGCTTTAACAACGGGATAATCAGGGCCTCCCTCATTGACACAGGCAGTTTCCCACTTTGCTTCGCTAAGTTATAGAGCTCCACCAGTCTGGGCCCGAGCACCTCAACGTATGTATTGAAGAATTCAACTGGTAAGCCATCGGTGCCAGGCGATTTGTTCCTGGCCATAGCCTTAATTGCGGCCCTAACTTCCTGAATCTCTATATCTCTTCCTAATGATTCTGCTTCTTCTTCGGTTATAGTCGGCAGCCTCGTGGGCTCTAAGAAGGAATCAATATCTTTCTCTCTACCGGACACCCTGCTCTGATACAGATTGACATAATAGTCGTGGAGGCCCTGTTGATGTCCTACTGACGGACAAGTTCTGGCGTGTGTTTGTCCCTGAGCTCCAGGATTACCGACCCTCTCTTAGCAGATTTGCTAGCCACACCAGCAGCTCTCCAGAACGCTTTGATCATATAGTTTCTGTAGTCGGAGCAGCTCAATCTTTTCACTTGCTCTGCAACCTTTTCCTTGTCCTCCAGTAATTCCTCTTGCAGTTCTGGTCTTTCAGGTCTGTCTTTCTTGATCTCCCTTAATTTTTGTTCTGCTGCCAGAGTCTCTCTTAAGAGGGTCCCTCGGTTACCCACTGCCTCAGAAATACACCTGCCCCTTATCACTGCCTTGAAGGCATCCCATTCCACCAATGGGGCTTGACACTGTCCCATCGTTCTCTACAAACTATTGCTCTATGGCCGTTCATATTACTGATTGAAACACTGGGTCTTCTAGAGATTCCGGCTTTAAACATCAGGAGGGAATGGATGGCCTAACTCGTGTCCAACAGAGTCCCAGCAAGATGGGGTTATGGTCATAGATTGTCCTAGCTAAGTAGTCACTGGTAATGATGTGATCATGAACATCAGGTGTGCAAAGTATGGCATCTAGCCGAATGTGCAAATCATGTAAGTTTGTAAAAAATGAGTAGTCCCTCTCTCCTGGGTGGAGCAGTCTCCACGAGTCACTCAAACCCCATTGGTGTTGACAGTCACAAAACGCCTCGGCAGTTCTGACAGTGGGTGATTCTTGCAGAGAAGGGTGAGACCAATCTAGTACTGCATCTGCCACACAATCATAATCACCTCCCACCATCACCGATCCTACAAGGCATGGCACTAAGGACCTAAACAGGGTTGCTAAAAATGAGATTTGGTCAACATTTGGACCATAGACACTCCCAATTGACACATCTCTGCCATCTAGCTTACCAGTTACCACCACGTATCGCCCCTCAGGGTCTACTACGCGGTTGGTACATTGAAAAGGAACCCCTGCTTTGATCCAGACCAGTACCCCTCTGGCAAAGGCTGAAAAGTCTTTGTAAAAGGCCTGACCCCTCCATCTACGCTGTAATTCAGCTCCCTCTTTGGCATTTATATGTGTTTTCTGCAACAGGGCGATGTGCGCCCTCCTCCTAGTTAAGTAGGCATAAACCTTCTGAAGTTTGGTCATAGAGTTCATCCCTCGAACATTCCACGAGAGACATCTAAATTCTAGGGTGGGCGCCATGTGCTCAATGGTGTTCTCCATCCCCCACACCCAGCAACTCGTCCTAGTCTGTAGTTATCTGTTACGAGTAATATGTCTATGTGGAATTCTGCTCGCCATGCACCTCCAGACCCTTAGTAAAAAAAGCAACAAACAGTGAAAATCCCAACTCATACTCCCCAGGACAGGTAGACGTCCAAATCCCATCCAAACCCCATACCAACTTGTATCTGCTCGCGAGAGTACTCACAAAATTACAGAACAGAGAAAAGGGGGGGGGGTTGCAGAAGTGCAACTAGCGACCATGTGGTGCATCCCAGCCTGGTTCCCCCCATCTAGTGTTGGGTGTAAATAGTGTCAGGACTCCCCCCTTAGTCGTGACAAGAGCAGAGACAGAGTGGCATACATACTGTCCAAAATGATTTGGTCCGTCTTGCTCCTCGACCAATGGCTCTCTACGCCCGCTTTCATATAATCTCACCTGCTGGTTTAGGGGTCATTTTTGGCAGCTCAGGATCACAGTCCTCTGCAGAGCTTGTATTCCGGCCTGTGTTTGAGTTCTTGCCTTCCTGATCACTGTGTGGAGATCAAGTACTTGTACTAGCGTTGCTAATCTACGACACTGCCTGGATTACTTTATGACGCTCATCTCGGACTTCTGCCAACGTAGGTGTCATTCTGCTGGCCAAGTCTACTTTCCTGCTCTGGGGAGCGGAGCCTGGTGAGCCCCCCCTTGATGTGATGTCCAGGTTAGATTTGATCCAGGCTCAGGCATCCTGAAGGGTTTGGAAGAACTGGGTTCCCCTTGACGTGATCACCCCCAGCCGAGCAGGGAATATCATTGCATAGGTTACATTTAGTTGTTGAAACCGTTTCTTGACTGTCAGAAAACTGGCTCATTGTCTCTGCACTTCCTGTGTAAAGTCCGGAAATATCATGAGCCTGCTGTTCTCGATCTGAAGATCACCTCGTTGTCAGGCCTGCGCTAGTATGTGATCCCGGTCTCTGAAATGGTGGAGCCTGGCCACAACCGGTCTGGGGGGGGCAGGTTTGGGCGAACAGCATGGCACCCTGTGTGCTCTCTCCAGGGCGTAGAATGAGGAGAGTCCCTCTGGTGCCACCTCTGTGCGCAGCCAGGTCTCCAAGTAGGCCACCATATCTTCTCCCTCTGCATGTTCGGGAGTGCCAACTATTGGGATATTATTCCTGCGAGCCCTGTTTTCACTGTCTTCTGCGCTCATCCCTAAGGTCCGAACTTTGCTTTCCATGGAGGACAGTGATTGCTGCAGGGCTGTAACCTCTGGGGATATGTCTGTCAGCGTGCGCTCGGTGGAGCTAGGCAGCGGCAGTGATCATCCTTGAGTAAGTTTAGGTCAGTGCCTACGACATACATTTTTGCTTCCAGGACCTTGCAGGACATGGTAATGGCCTGCATAATGTCGGATAGCATTAGTCGGCCCTGGGGGGCCTCCCCTGACTGTAGTCCAGTCTCCTCTTCCTCGTCAGTTTAGGCCGGGGCCAATCCCAGGTCAGTGGTGTTTTGGGCATTCTTCCTGGATACCTTCCCCATGGTGAAGAGGGAGTAGATCGCAGGCCAGCTAGTAAGTAGGATCTTCCCGAGGAGTGTGACTCTTTCAGAGATAATTAATAGGAGCAGGTATTTATCCCCTTGGATTGCCCTGTATCTGGCGGTTACTCTCACAACCCCCCCCCAAAGGTTTTCCCCTGCCAGGTCACAGTGCAGATCCCGTTCTCCACGTAGTCCCCACAGTAGGTCACCTCTTGTTGGATCCCAATGTGGTAACTTTTAATGTGTCGGGGAGTGCAGGGGAGCCATCTGATATTTTCAACCTCTTTCTTTCAGTGCTCTCAGTAGTGGTTGAGGGTCAGAGGTGCTTGGAATACAAGTGGTGAAAGCGTGCGTGCCCCTGATCCTCAGTTCTCCCTACATAATATGTGTAGGCCACTTTATAAGGCCCTCGCTTATTCGCTCATCGGGATCCGAGTCGCAGCGTTCTGGCCGCATCAGCTTCCTCCTAGCCTCCCAATCATTCCGCTACACATACGTTCTCTTCAAGGGACACAGTGTACCTATTTCCCTATGTCGCGTCCAAACGTTGCCTCTGTAGTACCCCCCTGGGGAAAGTGATAAGGTGCAGGGATTATTCCATAGCGTGACGCACGCTCCGTCGATCCCGCTCTCCCAGGAACCCACAGGGGATGCTGACGGGACGTCTCATTGGCGAGGCAGGGCACACATGGAGCCGCTGCCGCCTTCAATCAGCAGCAGGTAGGCGAGTCTCTTACCAGGTCCCGTCGGGCTGTTTTAAGTTCGTCTGCGTCCCCGTAGGGCTCCGCTCCCCAGGGGTTCTGTTCTGGCAGCGACCGCGGCCGGTCGATCTCCACGGGCTTAACCCTGTGAACAGGTTCTCTTAGCCAGGGCAGTCGATGCTTCCAAACCTCTGCGGCCCAGCATGGCCTGCGACCCTCCTGGACTCCGGGCTTCTTGAAACGCCTCCTTTCTCTTCGCCGCAGCTGAGTTTTAACTCCGACTCGGCAGCGGCCGCCATCTTGGGTGATCTTCCACTAAGGTAGTTTATTTCGTACGGGCCTTCCTTTACCGTTTTCAGTCCTGTCCCTGCCCCTATGTGTTTATAGGGCTTCCCCCATTATTTTCAGTCTTTGTGGGGGTGTTGGGCCTCAGGATGTCGGTGGATGGAGGATTGCCAGGCGGAAGCGCCCCGATCTGCCCTAAATTCTGCGCTATATGTTACGCCAAATTTGCCTGTCAGCCTGCTGGCTCGTCAATGAGATTAAACTAGCTATCTATGAGGATCAGCCCACTTCTTAAGTGAATGAAGGGTAAACCATTTTAGGAGGGGGACGTAGGTATTTTTTTTTTGTTTGCAGATTTATGTAGCGCGAACTCGACCCGAAAGTATTGGAGCACTTTCCATGAGCACCAGTTACGTTACACAAGGACACTTTCATTTTTGGTAGGCACAGGGAGATTAAGTGATTTGCCCAGAATCACAGGATGTTGAGCCCACGCCGAGGCTCGAACGAGGCTCCCCACCTCCAAAGTCGGCAGCTCTGGCAGTAAGGTCACATCCTCTCCCTGAGGGAGGGTTGCAAAGAGAGTGAGCCTACTAAAAGCTGCAGAGGCATGTTACTTTTTAGGAAAGTGAATATCATGGACAAGAGGATGATACCCTCCAATGAAGAATTAACCCATATTTTCCTAACCTCCCTATATTTATGTGTGAGATTTTCTTTATTACAAAAAGAATCGGTGAACCGAAGTAGAAGACTAGCCAATTTATTCACGCTCCTGGGGCTATGAGGTGCTACAAAAATTATGCATAGGAGCAGCTACTTATCAATCCAAAGCCTATTTTGCCTTACAAGGGTTAAGGTAAGAGCTATATAAATAATCATGCAATACATGTCAACCAGTTGTCTCTTAAAGGAGGGTAAGGCTAGGTGCATGCATGCCAACAGACCCAATTTAGGCAGGACACTCCCAATGTTTTTTTTTTTTTTTTAATCTTTTTATTAAACCAGGACATGTTCATACATACAAAGAGTATATCAGTAGTCACTTCAATCTTTTATATACATTCAAATTTACTTTACATTCTGGCCATTGAGAGTCACCATTCTTAAGCTGTACGACCATAACCACCCTCCCTTTCAGAGTCCCAGGTATACCCTCCAGGCTTCCCAAATTTTCTCTCCTTTCTTGGGGCACCCTCTACTTTTGTAGATCACTGTCTCGGCTTGCCAACACCAATCAACATCATATTCCTATTCCTCCAGCGTGGGGGTAGATGTAGCCCCCCACTTCCTAGCAATATTTCGCTTGGCTACTAGTGCAGCCAATCCCAACCAAGTTTTCACATGTCGAGGCCAATCCTCTTTCGCTTCGGTAATTAGGAGGAGCCACTTGGGGTCCATCGTAACCTCAAGCCCCACCACCTCCGACATTACTCGGGCAATCTTTCTCCAAAATTCACGAATGCTCGGGCACTCCCACAGAAGATGATAAAAGGATCCCTCCAACCCACATCCCCTATGGCAGCCCGTGTCTGGACACCTCCCCATTCGAGAAAGCACTGACCTGGGGTAATATACTCTATGTAAAATTTTCAATTGGATGAGCCTAAATCTAGCCCGGATGGCCACCTCCCTCGGACCTTGGAGCACTTCCACCCATTGCTCATCCTCAAAAGTACCTACATCAAGTTCCCATGTTTGTCTGAGAGGAGCCGTGGGATCCGGAGCATTGTTGATTATTTTTTTATAGAATATAGAGATTGTCTTATTTTGTCGTGCTCTGTGAGTACTCGATCTTCTAACGGGCCGGCCTCTATTACTGTCTCCCCTTCCCTAATGTGTTTCCTAAGCGCATGGCCTAGTCACAGGTATTGTAGCCATTCGCCTTGACCCAATGAATAGTCCAGCTGCAGCTCTGTGAAGGTGATATACGCTTCCCCTCTCCAAACATCACCCAACGTCTCTATCCCTATTAATTCCCATTTGGCGAAGCCTGTTAAATTACCAACATTCTTAAGAAAATCCCCAGCCCAGAGAGGAGTCATCCTAGAGAGCTTCTTATCCCACCCCAGGTATTTCGTGGCGGCCTTCCACACTTTCCCTACTGTCCGAGTATGGGGAGGGAGGAGCCTACTCACCCGAGCAGCATATAGGACTGCATGTGGTCCTCGGGGCCCCATAGCTACTCTGTACGCAGGCTCAGACCGTCCCCCGAACATCCAACCATTCACGTTCACCAATTGCGCGGCCCAATAATAGCCACGGATATCCGGCACCGCCAGGCCCCCATCAAAAACCCCCTTCTGAAGTTTACCCAAGGCAATTTGAGGGGCGGACCCACTCCACAACAGCGTCCTGATCTCTGACTCCACTCTCTTGAAGAATCCCGGGGACACCTCAAACAGCGTATTCTGCAGCGCATATAATAGGCAGGGAAGCACCATCATTTTGAACAGGGCCGCGTGACCCATCAATGTCAACGGTAGCGTTCGCCAATGCTTGGTGTCAGTAATCAGCCTATCCAGCTGTTTCCCCAGATTTTGTTTGTAGAACTCCCCTGGGTCACGCGTGACATAGATTCCTAAATACTTGAAACCGCTTTCCGTCACTGGGACCGAGCATCTGGATGTCAGGGCCGGAGACCCCCCGCCAAGGGGAACAATACAGACTTGTTCCAATTTATGCGGTACCCCGAATATTCTCCAAAAATGCGAAAGATCTGCAGTATGCGGTCAACTGACTGTTGTGGCCTCCTCACGAACAACAAAATGTCGTCCGCTTATAGAGAAATGCGATCTTCCCACTCTTCCCCAATTGGGATCCCCCATATCAGTGTGTCTTGACGGACCCACACCGCCAACGGCTCAAGGGCCAAGGCAAACAGAATAGGGGAGAGCGGACAACCCTGCCTGGTACCTCTGTGCAAAGCAAAGGCCCGGGAGACCGTAGCGTTAACCCGCACTCTGGCTAACGGTTGATTATACAGGAGTTTAACCCACGCAAAAAGTTTAGAGCCCAGGCCACAGTGTCCTAAGACAGCGTACAGATGGTTCCACTCCATACTGTCAAAGGCCATGCTCGCATCCAAGGAGAGGAGGGCCGCCTGCTCCTCCGCCTCCATCTGTGTAACATGAAGTATCACGAACAGACGGCGTAAATTCAATCTGGTACTACGATGCAGCATAAATCCCGACTGGTCCAAGTGTATAAGCGTCTCTATCACCCCTGCACGCCTCGTGGCCAAGAGCTTAGCCAGGACCTTGACTTCAAAATTTAACAAAGAAATTGGTCTATAAGACTCGCAACTCGCGGGTAATTTGTCAGGTTTCAATATAACTACTATTACCGCCGTTCGTTGGTCCGCTGCTAGCATACCATCCGACAATGCCTGATTAAACATATTTAGCATGTGTACCGCCGTGATGTCCAGCATCGCCTTGTGCAATTCAACCGGCATACTATTCGGGCCTGCTGCCTTCCCGGATTGAAGGGCTCTGGCTGCTTCCTTAACCTCCTCAACCGTCGGGGCGTGGTCTGCAGCCCAAGATGGTGGTGGCTTAAGCGACGAGCTCCGGGCCGGGGCACCTTATCCGCCTATTATCCGTCATTCCCTACCTTACTAGTCAGCTGCTTACATCGCTGACCGCTGGTTCCCAACAACCGGCTGCCTCGAACGCGCTTTCCGGCTCTCGGAGACCCCGGGAGAGTGGACTTCTGGACGGCGCTCTCTGGTGTAACCCGAGGCCTGGTGCGGAGGAGGAGCCTTGTCAGCCTCGGGCTGGCCTGTGGACTGGCGAGGCCGCGTGGGACTGGCTCCGGCTGCGGTGTCTGCTCGAGCCCCCGGTCTAGGGCCTCCCCGCCCACCTTCCATAATTGCTGTCGGATGGACCCGCCTGGCACGAGACTGTCCGGGATCGCCTGAGAGATCCGTACTCCTGCTGCTGCCTGGGTGAGAGGAGTGCACGCCAACACCTTTGGGTCATACGACCTGCCGCTGCCGGCGGAGGGGCCCCTGCTCTCCACAGGACAGATTCGCGCCACGCGTCGGTGTCGGACCCCCTGCTGTGCCCACAGTGTCCCGCTCAGCTGGCTGATTATTACAAGGGCATACGGGGGCCTCTCCGGCGCATCGGTAACGCTTGCTGCTGTCTGCGGGGCCGCCTCACGCCGCGCATCGGAGGCGGGTCCCCTGCTGCGTCCGCGGTGCTCCGATCAGCTGGATGGGGATTGCGAGGCGATGAGACCGGTGACCGTCTTGTGTCTCCGCTTTTTCCCCCCTTCCCTCCAGAGCGGCGATATCGTGGCGACCGATGGAGCTGGGTTGCTGAACCTGTGTCCCACTCAGTGAGGGTCTGTGGGCTTATGCTGGCAGCGGCCTGTGGACTGGCTTGACTCGAAGCTGCGGGGACTGGCTGATGTGTATACTTTGGCCCCCTGTTCGGCTTACTGCTGTCCTGCCTGGGCGAAGACTGCACTGAATCGCAGGAGAGACCCGTGCCACCACCGAAGCCGAGGTACGTGGAGTGCATGTTGATACCTCACGAACGCACTGCCAGTTCGTAGTAGGAGCTGGGCGTCCAACACATCGAGTCCTCACTCACTTCCTTGTCTGTTGGTCCTTGGTCCATCAGTGGTTATATTATACCTGCCACCCCGTGGTCATCGCACTGCTGCGCTCCGACCCCGACCATGGGCAAAGGGAAGCCCAGAGCGGCTACTAGGTCCGGGAGGACGGGCTCACTCTCTCCTACTTCGGGACACTCCTCCAACCGATCACATCATGCAGAAGGAAGTGTCGGTACCAACGCTTCAGTGGATAAACTGGACATGATTTTACAGGAAATCCGTGATTCTCGCTCTGTACTAGAAGCGCAGCTGGGCATGATATCAGTTGATCTCAATTTATTGAAAGATGATCATAAAAAATTAGCTGATAAAGTTAAAACCGCTGAGCAAACTGTAGAAACCATGTTACCGCAGGTGAAAGCCCATGAAGGACAACTCTGTCACATGCGCCAACAGATTGATTCTCTCCAAGCCCGGGCCGATGATGCAGAAGGTCGGGCACGCCGCAACAACCTTCGTATTGGATTACCGGAAGGAACGGAGGGCTCCAACCCCACGGACTATATAGAGTCCTGGCTGAAAAATAGCGTGGTCCCGATCGGACTATCCGCACACTTTACAGTAGAGCGGGCACACCGTGTCCCCACACGCAGACCAATACCTGGCGCCAACCCACGTCCAATATTAGCTAGGATCTTGAACTATAGAGACCGGGATCGCGTGTTACAGGCGGCGAGAGATAACGGCCCATTGCGGATTGATAATGTACAGGTCTCAATATTCCCTGATTACACCCTGGCTGTACAGCGTAAAAGGTTTTCCTTTATGGAGGTAAAGGCCCGGGTCCGGGCAGCAGGCCTGACGTTTGCTCTACTGTTCCCAGCAAAACTGAAAATCATCTATAATCAGCGCTCCTTGTTTTTTGATACTCCTGACAGTGCATGGGATTGGATGGAAAAGACCTTTCCTGATGTTCAACCTACTAGACGGATGGATTCCTCGCAACCGAAGTCACAGCGCCCCCCTCGATGACGCAAAAGGGGGCTCCTTACCCAGAGTTCAGCCACTAGTCCCCCGCTTCGTCAACAGGTGATGGAGGGCAGGCGTGGGGCCATTCAAACCGCCACAACCTTCCGTACGTCTCGCCCATCCATCAGTACCAGTCCGTCTGAAGATGCTAATACGGACTCGGACTCTGACGGCAACGGCAGCGTTGCGTTGTTTCCCTCTATAGGCACGCAACTTAGTAATGATCCTTTGGCGTAAACTGTTTGTATGTTATTTGATACAGGACTCCGAAGGTGACTCCCAGTCCACTTTCAGTTACCGGTACAGCTTGTTGTGTCATTATTACAGGCATGCTTACTTATTCTACTTGCAGTATACAATGTTCCTAGTATGTATGCACAACCGATAGGGATGGTTCAGAAAGTCCCCTGGCCCGGCCCGCGTATTGGGGGTTTTTATATATAGCTCATTGTAATTGTCTGGATATTGATAGTGTTAGCGACCTTCCCCCGTAGGCGTTAGCAACTGTTAATGTAAAGTATGTTCTTTTTGTTTTCATGGTTTGGTCGAACGCAGGTTGGTCGTTGGACCCAGTATTGGGATATTGTTGAGTTATTTGTATTTTTGCCGCATGGTCTGGGATTTGGGGGTGGGTATGTGGGGGTGGTGGTGGGGGTGGGAACCGGGAGATCTATCAATATTTACTGATGATGTCTACTGTCAAATCTTATACTTTCATCTCATGGAATGTCCGGGGTATGGGAACTATCACTAAACGGCACAGAATAGCTGCGCAACTACACCGCCGCAAAGCTCAAATAGTATACCTCCAGGAGACTCACCTGGTTCCCTCCGAGACTATGAAACTACAAAAAAGATGGCGGGGTCAATTTTATGCGACTGCATATTCTGCCTTTTCTAGAGGGACTGCAATATGGATTCGGGCGGGGATTCCTTTCTCCCTTAATGAGAGTAAAATTGATGACCAGGGTCGGTTTGTCCTCCTTCTTGGAGCATTGGATGGTAGACAGGTAGTGTTGGGTTCCCTTTATGCTCCGAATACAGATCAAGAGGCATTCTTCGCACGGGTCTCTCGAGCACTTTCAGAATGGTCACACTTCTCATGGTTCTTGGGTGGAGATTTAAATGCGGTATTTGATGTGGATCTTGATCGATCTCATCCTCCCTTATCTAATACAGCAGCGCGATTACAGGCTGTTAACTTGACAAGATGGGCACGAGGCTGGAATTTAATAGACATATGGAGGTCCCTACATGTTAATATGCGAGAATATTCCTTTTATTCTTATCCACACAAATTACACACTCGATTGGACTACTTCCTTTGCACTCCAGATTTATCCCCTTCCGTTGCGCAGTGTGGTTATCTGGGCAAGACCTTATCTGACCATAATCCCATAGAATTATTGCTGACCTGGGGCCGTTCCCCCGCTCCTATCCCAACGTGGAGAATGCAACCTATACAATTGGAAGATCAAGTTTATCGGGCCGCTTTGCCTACGGCTATCACTACATATTTTATAGATAATGAGGGCACTGCCTCGTCCAGATCCTTTGAGTGGGAGGCCTTCAAAGTAACCATTCGCTGGGTCTCCATGGGAACCTTGGTGGGTTCGCGGAGGGAAACGATTAGGGATATAACAGACCTGGAAAGGGAACTACAGGCTCTGGAGGTAGCTGCCCAGAGGAGCAATGAGGGTGTAGAGCCGCTGCAGACCGCTAGGATTAAATACGCGGAATTACTGGAACGCTTGCGCCTGATAGATTTTCATGCCTACACACTGCGTACACATTCCGAGGCGGATAGAGCAGGCACATTATTAGCACGGCTGATTAAACCTTCAATGACCCCCACTCCTATCTTGGCGATACATACAGTCCATAACACTTTGGTTACTTCTCAAGCTGCAATTAATGCTGCATTTCAGAAACACTATGCTCGCTTATATACTGCCCCCCTCTTGGATATGGCCGCTACAACAACTGGTTTCCTGGCAAGGATCCAACTTCCTACTATATCGGCTTCGACCGCCGAAGACTTGGCGGCTCCGATTACTACTGCAGAGATTCGTAGGGCGGTTAATGCATTAGCTCGTAATAAAATGCCGGGCTCAGACGGCCTCCCTGTGGAGTTTTATTCCACTTTTGCAGATACACTGATTCCTAGATTACTGCAACTTTATACCTCCTCTTTCGACGAAGGTGCCCTACCTCCCACCACCAGGGAGGCATTAGTTACGTCTCTATTAAAACCTGATAAGGATCCGACTGAACTTCTGTCTTATAGACCACTCTCGATTCTTAATACAGAATACAAGATACTTAGTAAGGTTTTGGCATCACGGCTCCTTCCGCTACTTCCCGATTGATCCATACGGATCAATGTGGATTCATACCCCAACGCAGTACCTCACTGAATATTCGTCGGCTTCATGCCTTGTTACATACAGCGTCGGAAACTTCACCTCTTGCCGGCTGCTTGTCGTTGGACGTCCGTCAAGCATTTGACACCCTAAGCTGGCCTTATATGCTAGCTGTATTGTCCAAATTCGGACTGCCCCAGTCATACTGTACTTGGGTCAGATTGCTTTATACTAACCCCACAGCTCGTGCTAAGACAGGCTCGAGCATCTCTCCCTCCTATACTGTTTATCGGGGAACGCGCCAGGGCTGCCCCCTATCCCCCTTGCTTTTTGTGTTGGCCCTCGAACCTCTTGCGCACTATCTGCGTCAAGTTATGGTTCCTTATGGCATCCCCCTCCGGGGAGTGATTCATTCGGTATCACTCTACGCCGATGATATGTTATTATATTTTCGAGATCTAAATGGAGATAAACGCGCGGTAGCTACTGTTTTTTCTAGCTTTGGGGAAATATCTGGCTTATGTCTTAACGCCTCTAAATCAGTCGCCTATTCCTTTTATGATACTTATACCTCTCCTTATTTGCAATTTGGTCAGATGCAATTTAGAGTAGTGCCTGTTACTTTTAAGTATCTGGGTATCTACATATATAGATCCAATGCAGATACCATAGATGGTAACGTGGTGCGAACAATCAATTCACTACGTTCCCAGATTACCTTCTGGAATACGTTACCATTGACAGTGGCGGGCCGCTTGGCGGTGTCTAAAATGGTTATGTTGCCCAGACTACTTTATCATTTTGTGAATCTACCGGTTATCCTCCCGGCCTGGATATTTAAAACACTCGATACCTTGTTGTCCTCTTTAATTTGGGGGTGGGTAGACACAGGTTAGCATTGGCTAAGTTACAGTTACCTAGTAATGCGGGGGGACTGGGAGCACCTGATTTTAAAACATATTGTATAGTCGGACAATTGCAGTGGCTGGCATATTGGTTGGCGGGCAAGAATCTATTTGAAATTGGGAAATCCCCAGACTTTTTACAACGTGGAACCCTTCAATCACTGCTATGCCCGGGTGCGACGAAACTGCGGGATCCTCCTTATCTTCTGCAAGTTGCATTACACTATTGGAAACAAGCCCATAAATTAGCAAAGCAGCCCTTTCCGTACGCCCCGAACATCCCGCTCTGTGGCTTACCTACCAGGCGCGGGGTAATATCAATGAATCGGATAAGAGGGTGGACACAGATGGGTGTAGGGACAATTGGTGAGTTCTTCCTGGATGGCCACCTGATGCCCCACGAGGAGTTTGTACGTAATCATTCTGTGCCTGATACATTGTTTCTCACTCACGCAGCAATAGTCCACTTTATTCGGAAATATTGGTTCATAGACCAGGGGAACCTCCAACTTTCCACTTATTGAAATCTATTCACATAATGGGACATGGCCGTCACTTGGTACGTTGGCTCTATCGGGGTTTGAGGGAGCATTTACATACTCCATTACAGTATCTCAGACAGAAATGGGACATAATACTTCTCCGTGAGTTAGAAGACAGAGAATGGGCCCTAATGTTAGAACACCCTCGGCGAGTATCCCGTAATTGCCGGTTAAAAACGATACAATTATTCATATTACACAAAGCATACCTTGCCCGACAACAATACGAAAGATGTACCCGAATGCGTCCTCGGCTTGCCCGAGGTGTCAGGCACAAGAGGCCGATTTTATTCATATGCTATGGTCATGCCCAGTACTAAAGGGGTTTTGGTCAGACGTTATCCAGAGTCTGGTAGTACTGACGGACCGCACATCATGGGACACGATCGAGGCCTGTCTCCTGGGGCTCCCCCCCCTTCCTAAGAAGGCGAAATTGTTGCGTCGATTTACCGGATTGGCCCTGATGCTTGCCAAAAGGCTGATTACACAGCGCTGGAAATCCAACACGGCGCCCCGTGAGGGCAGATGGCACGAAGAGGTTATCAGGTGGGCGGTTGCAGAGAGGGAAGCATTACAGCGTGAAGAATATAGGGGATTACGAAAACGTCCAATATCCTTAGGATGGGCACACCTGATAGAACTTTTTAAAGCAGGCATGGGGGACGAGTTAGAAGATTCGCAGGTCACAGTGTTGGAAAGCAGTGCAGACACCTGATTACTGTTAGTGAGATGATTATGTTCCTTATTCCTTACCTTTCCCCTGCACCTCCCTTCCCTCCCCTTTCCCCCTCTCCCTCCATCCCCCCTTCCCTTCCCCCTCTTCCGCCGCCCCCCTTCCCTTCCCCTATAGTTACAGACCTGACAGTCACCAGGTATGGAAACAACTGATAAGGTGTATTGTCTATGTAGCGGCAACATTTGTTTATTGTTTAGTTTGGGTATTGTTGGGGGTGGGTTCATTAGGTAGGGATTAATGAGTGCTGCGCTTTTCGTCCATATACAGGATTCTACAATATGTGAACTCAGAATGTATGCTCATTTATAGTATATGATGATAACACACTTAGTATTGAATAGATCAGTACTCTACATATTGTCACTCAATATATATATATGACTAATGTTATCTTGTAATAGAAAATTGTAACCAAATGTCTAATTTTGGCTATGTATAAGTATATATCTCACCCGCAGTACTCAATAAAAAATTTGTGGAAAAAATAAATAAAAAATAACCTCCTCAACCGTCAAATCGTGATCCAATAAGGCGCTATCCTCGCTACTAAGGCACGGCATAGCAATGTCATGTAGAAAAGCCCTGCAATCCTCTTCTGAGTGTATAGAGTGGGATGTGTAAACCTCCTCGTAGTGTTGTGCAAAACCCTCCGCTATTTGTGCCCCAGAGATCCTCATCGTCCCTGAGCTGTCAGCTATCCCGGGAACCCAGCCACCCCCAACTCTCCGCTTTTCTAACCATGCTAAAAGTTTATTCGCCTTATCTCCGACATCATATAACTTGTGTTTCGTGGGGGGGCGGAGCTTGCGAGCCGAGAAGATGGCAGCCTGAGCGACCCACTCCGATCCGCCAATTCATAAGCCTCAATCTATCCCGCAACTAACTGTAGCACCATACCTGCCGTAGCCCTCAGCGGTTGTCGGAAGGTCTGGAGAGTCGGATGAGCTGATCTAGAAGCCCGGTTCCCCCACGCGCAGCGGAGCAATCGGACACGGACCACTGCGGCCCTGTGGGACGGGGTGAGCCGCAGCCTGCCGTTGCTGTGGGGCAGCGGACCACCCCTCCGTGGCTGCTGTACTCCTGGCTGAGCTGGGGGGAGCCTCCGTCATAGCACATCGGCCGGTGGAGGGCGGACAGGAGACGGACTGATTCCTCGGAACGAGCCCGAAACGGAGAGCCTCGAGGACCTCGGAAGCGACGTCGCGCCCGTCCCGATGGCGCGCTGCCGGAAAGCCCAGATGCGACCCTGACGCCTGGCCCCGACCGACCAAAACCCCTGCTCCGGAGGCCAGCGAGAGGCACAACGCGACTGGAGGCACCCCCCCCCCCTTCGCAGCGCCCATATAAGAAGGCCCTTTGAGGTGGTCGGCTGTGACACAGTGAGTATCCCGCGGCACGGGGGCGTAGTGACTGTGGCTGGCGCCTCGGCTGATTCATTCCCCTCGGGGAGAGTGGTGGTCTGCCTGCGACATTCTGCGCCCCTGGAGCGAGCTGTGGTGAGATGCCTCCTAGTAGCCCCTAGAAGCCTGGTAGCGAGACACAACCTGCGAGTACTTTGTCCCCGGCTGACATCTGTGATACCTGGCTGTCTTCCCACGGCGTGTCCCGCCATTTTGTGAGCGGGGTGGGATACAGGGCCCATACTGTGCCCGGTCTGGAACTGCTGGCCCGGGCAGAGCCCTGTATAGAGGTGCCCTGAGTCATGGTGGGCTTGCTCCCCAGTGAATAATACTCGACAAGAGGCTCACCGCCCGTGGAGTGGGAAGCGACTCTAGCCCCTTCCATTATTGCGGTACACCAGAGCCCGCCTCACAACCTGCTGCGGCCACGCGCCTGTCCTCGCGCTAAGGTTAAATACGTTCAGTCACACGGCTCTGTCTGTGTAGTGGAGAAGACCGGGAGCGCTAATTGGGAGCACTGGCATTGGACCACGCTATAGGACTCGAGTGGGCACGACACCAGGAGGGAAAGACGCTGAGGTCTTGTGTGGGGCGACGCACTGTACGCTGGTGGCAGCTTGAAGTTTAAGGGGATACTCCCACAGAGGTCATATAAGATAGAAGAGACGGCCCAGAGATCCTGACTCTGGATATGAATCCCAGGGGTACCGGAGGAACTTGGCTCAAGGCTCTGGGCCTCCTCAGCCTCAAAAAGACATATAGGAGAAGTGTTATGAGCATATGTTCCTCTTTTTAGTTGTCACAATCAAAGGTCAAATCCTGATTCAGATGCAGCACAGTACACGTTAAATTGAGTGCAAATTTTTCTTTTTATTCATGAATTGATTTGGTCCATTGCACTCATTAGCATTTTCTGTTATTACATATGTTGTTCAGAAAAACAGCCGACACGTGTTTCACCCTATGTGGCAGATATTGCCTAGGGCTTTCTCAAGGCTAATCATGTTATTACAGCGGGCATAATTTAAAAACTTCAATTTATATAAATTCCAAAAATGGCAACAGCAGTTTTGTAAGTCATCCAATTCTCTAAGTATTCATTTTGCGCCAGGTTATATCCACTTTTCTTTCCAATGTTAATTTTGACACTCCTGCAAGATGTTCATTTCATTCGTACCCCTTGATAAGGTCGCAAAAACCAGCTGGATGCCTCCTGGTCTCTCTCACTTCGATTCTTGGCGCTCCCACAGAGGTCGTTGCTGGTCGCTACCTCTGTCAATGCTCGTAAGCTCCATGGGCGGACTGCTGTTCTGAACTGTTCACGATGGGGAGAGTTGACAAATCCCAGCCCAAACTTACGTTTGAACAAAGGAAAGCGAAATCGCGGGACAACGCTTCCGAAGAAGGGGATAACTCGCAAGAACAGACACTGGAGGAGTCGGACGGCGACATCCGCACCATGCTGGCAGCTATGGAAAAAGGCTTGCAGAGCAGCCTCTCAGTCTTGGGCACTAAATTAGACTCATTATCGTACAGGATGGACAGAATGTCGGAGAGACTTGATAAACACGCGGAAAGACTAGACATGACGAAGCGTAGGGTGACAGAAGAGGAGGAAGCACAGACCACAATGGACACTGATCATAAGCAGATGGGGAGGGTCCTACAGGTGCTACAAGATAAAGCGGAGGACTTGGAAGCGCGTTCCCGACGCAATACTCTGAGAATCACGGGCCTGCCGGAGTCGACGCCGACTGGCAACATGGAGAAATTCGTTGAGAAACTCCTGATTGCCCTCCTTGGCAGTGAGACTTTTTCCCCCATGTTTGTAGTAGAAAGAACGCACCGATCCCTGGGCCCACGCCCTAACCCTGATGCGCCTCCATGGCCGATATTTGCGAGATTACTAAACTACCGAGACAGAGACATGGCGCAGTCAGCTGCCAGAGAAAAACAATCACTCCAATACGAAGGTTCCAACATCTCTTTATACCCGGATTTCACGCCTCGGGTTCAGGAGGCACGTAGACAGTATGTACCGTTGAAGCGACAGTTGAGAGACCAACACATTGACTATGCCATGCTCTATCCGGCCCGCCTACGGGTGAACCGCCACGGACACTCCCTAATCTTCACAGACCCAAAAGCATTGTAGAAGGCCTTTGAAGGAGTGGGCCAAAGAGCGGCGTGCTAGTCCGGAGCACGGTACCTTGGAGTGTGCGGTCGGTGGTCCCTTAGACGAACAAGACTGATTCCCTGCCTTCCTGATTTCCAGTCCAGGTCTGTCGAGGCCCTGGCAGCCAACGGCAGATATATTGTTCCCCCGCGGAGCCCCCAAGAGACTGGGATTTTACGTACTTAGTCTTACTGGATGGACCTCACTATTTTCTGTGTAGTTGTTCTGAAACATGTGCAAGGTGTTCACTCTGCGCTGGGGGGGGGGGTTCGTATTCTAGTTGGCTTAGAGCACATTATACGATTTGAGTGATTGATTTGCCCTACAGGTTAGATGCACTATAATGGAAAGTTGGCGGGTAGAGTGAAATAGAGAATACTTTGTGTGCATTGCTCAACTAGGCGAGCAAAGTCTGCCCACGTTGGTTTAGCACTGTTTGGGGATTGTTTTGGGGGTGGGGGGAAGGGAGATTCAGAACTGTTGTTATGTTGTTTAAAATTTCAGTTCATACGCTATGCTCAGGGAAGGTTTCTGGGTGAACTTCGTTGGGTCGCAGTTGGGGATGGCCCGACGAGGGTGGGGGGAGGTGGGAACATGAGACTCAGACAGCCCAACCATTCTTGTGTTACACACTCGATTACACGCGTGCACTGTATTACATACTTGTACCACAGACGGACCGGGAGTGACGAACAAGACTCACCACATGACGAATCCCGGTGTGTCCAGTAGGGACGTGAAAGTAAACACCCTCCGAGCACTCACTTGGAACGTTAGAGGACTTAACGATTACAGGAAGCTGCGCAAAATCCTGACTTACCTGACTAGACACGAAATAGATGTTGCCCTGCTACAAGAAACCCATTTCCCACCCAACTGCCCTATGCTGCGCAGCAGAGGCCTACACGGCAACATCCATGATGCTGGATTCACTACTCATGCCCGGGGGGTACTCACTTGGGTCAACCCTAAGTCGGCCCTCACTCTTGAACCAGTTGACACGGACAGAGACGGCAGATATGCCATTACTAGATGTAAGGGGAAGGGCATGGACCTACTCATAGTTAATATCTACGGCCCTAATTTTGACAACCCTGAGTTCTTTTCGGCACTGTCAGATAGAATAGACCGTGGTGGCGAGGGACTGCAGCTCTGGGGGGGTGATCTTAACTTGGTCAGGGACCCAAGATTAGATAGATCGGGGGGAGCCGGAGAGACACATCACGGCGGCAGCCAGAGCAGTGGAGGGCGCTATGGTTAGGTTTGATCTATGCGATGTGTGGCGCCAGAGATACCCGAGCAATGGTGGCTTTACACACTACTCAGCATACCATAACCTACACACCCAAATAGATTATTGGCTGGCAGCAAGGACACTCAACGAGAGGGTTCTTTCTTGCAGCGTACTTCCCCACACATTTTCGGATCATTCCCCGATCCTGCTAGTACTTGACACCCCAGACGGACCATACCTCCCTTCCTGTGGAGGTTTCCGCCATACTCCTTACTCGACGCAGTATTTAAAGAAGAATTGGCTGACGCAATCGAAACATTTTTTGAGACGAATGTGGGCTCGGCAAATAGCTTCCAAGTAGTCTGGGAGACGTTCAAAGTTTACATCCGCGGGGTCACAATGTCCAAACATTCTGGCGTCCTCAAAGCCATTCGGAAACGCCTGACGGACTTAGAAAAGAAACTAAAGATCTTGGAACAACACCAACTGTCGGAACCGAATGACACAACCACGCAAGAGCTCACAGACCTGTTGGAGGAATATCATACGACGGCTGATGACGAAATAAAACACCTCGGTCAGTACGCCGCAGCGCGGATATATGGCGAGAGTGATCGTCCGGGGACAGTACTAGCCCAATTGCTTAAGAAGCGCCGCGAAAAAATGTTGGTGGCTGAAATTAGATCAGCAGAAGGCGAGATCCTGACTGAAGGGACAGATGTGGCGGATAGATTCCGCCGATATTATTCTGAGCTCTACTCTTCCTGCAGCAGCGGCACAGAGGAGGAAATCATAGATTACCTAAAACACATAAAACTGCCAAGGCTCACTAACACTCATCGGGAGTTTCTTATGAGACCTATTGAAAGAGAGGAAATTCTCTTAACCCTTTCCAACATGAAAGCGGGGCGCTCCCGATTCGGACGGCCTCACAGTAGCCTTCTATAAGGCCTTCCTAGACCTACTCCTCCCACAGCTGACTACACTCTTTGACGATATGTGCGTTTCTGGAACTATGCCACCATCAATGAGAGAAGCTGTGATTGTAGCCATCCTAAAACCGGGCAAGCCTCCGGACGAATGTGCCTCTTATCGCCCGCTCTCCCTACTCAATGTAGATACGAAAATATTCGCAAAAATCCTCGCGAACCGTTTGGTCCCTCTAGTCCCGACCCTAGTTGCACCGGAACAGGCGGGCTTCGTGCCTGGCAGGAACTTGACTTACAACTTGTGCACAGTATTTGGCGCCCTCCAACACACCCGACTGGAGACGCCGGCAGTGGCAGTCTTTCTCGACATGGAGAAAGCTTTTGATTCCATCGAATGGCCCTTCATGAGGCACGTTCTAACCAGGATGGGCTTAGGACAGGTCTTCCTCCAACTACTAGGTGTCCGCTAGAACGCCCCCACTGCCAGAATAAAAATAGGTAACCTAGTGACGGAATCTATACGTATTTCTAGGGGCACGCGTCAGGGCTGCCCCGTCTCCCATTTTGTACACGCTGGTGGCAGAACCTCTTGCCTGTGCGCTTAGAGAATACTATAGGCACAAGGGTATTAGGTTCCTGGGCTATCAGCTCATAGTCTCCACCTATGCAGATGACACTCTCCTATATATTAGGAACCCGGAATCCAACCTTTCCCCGGTCCTACGCGAAGTGGTTCACTTCGGTGCACTGTCTGGCCTGTGAGTTAACTGGCCGAAGTCCATTATATTCCCACTCACACCGGCCTCGCCCCGTATCGAACCGGACTACCCTTTGCAGTGGTCTACAGATGCGGTGAGGTACTTAGGTATAAAAGTGCACACCGACTCTGAAGTAGTGTTCAGGGAAAATTATGGAGTAGCCATCAGCAAATTAGAAGATGATGTGGACGGTTGGATTAGACTACCCCTGTCCTTGCTTGGCAGAATTTCCATCATGAAAATGGTAGTTTTGCTGCGTCTTTTATTTCTATTCTCTAATATCCCCATGGTCCTCCCATGCGCATTCTTTCGCCGACTCACGACCCTGATGGTGAAGTTGGCTTGGGCGGGTAAGCAGGCACGCGTTAAATGGCAGATTCTTACCCTACCATATCACATGGGCGGGCTGGGCGCACCGGACTTTGATTTATATTACAGAGCTGCGCAGAGCGCACACGCATACTATTGGATGCATGGTTCTCCAGATATTCCGCATCTCCGCATAGAAACAGTGGTGGCGGCTCCGCTGCCACTGCCGGCGTTAATGTTCCAAGCTGCTGACCGTAGGACGTGCATTCTGGACTCAATCAACACGACAACACACGCGTAGCACCATCTACTACAACAGCAGGCGGGCGCGATTCTCTACTCACCATCTGCATTGCTCGATTGGTGTCTCTGGCTGCCCCCATGCAGGGATAAAGGGGTTACACGTGCACTCAATTTACTGGGAGTGCAGACTGTTGGTGAGTTGTTCGAAGATGGCGTCGCCAAGACTTGGGGGGATTTGAACGCCGGGGACACGTCACCCACGATGCTCACACAATTCCAATTCCACAGGACACGACACACACTGCGTAATATGTTAGGAGATGACTTACACGAACCCCCAGAACTACCAGCTTTAACTTATATCATAAAGGCGAAATCCCCGATCAGAATAGTCTCCACAATCTCTATGCCTTACAGAAAAAACCACTATACCAAGGCCCGACTAGCTTGGCAACGGGACTTGAATAGAGACCTAGATGACACAATGTGGACTTAGTGCTGCGCTAGCACCCAACGCATCTCTCTAAATGGCAGGCATAGATTGATACACTTTAAGTACCTCAATAGGGTATACTACACCCCAGAGACATTACATAGATATGGCCAACGTGAGGATCCAGCATGCGAACGTTGCACTACACAGTCAGCCGACTTTCTCCATTTGGCCTGGTCTTGCCCTGGGATCTCCGCCTTTTGGGATTCGGTTTTCAGGGAGCTGGGACAGGTTACTGAACTGACACTCACAACGGAACCTGCACTCGCCCTACTAGGCTACTTTAAACAAATACCTAAAGGGGTCCGACGCCTGGTGGACATGGGACTGCTGGTAGCCAGACGCAGGGTGGCAATCTGTTGGTCACGTGGACCTGTTCCCATGATAGCACAGTGGTCACGAGACATGATATACTGTAGCACACAGACGGAACTCTTTAGTGAACTACTACCTCCACGGAGTAGGCCTAAAAACTTTTGGGAATTGTACAAAACGTATCTCGCAACTAAGACGAATGGCGAAGAGGCAGCTGCCGACACTGCGCAGGAACCGACCTGATCAGCTAACGACTGCCCCTGGTCGAACTCACTGGGAGTGGCACATTCTAACGTTCAGCTAGACACTGTTCTTACACTGAAACTGTGGTGGGAGGAAAGCTCAGGGTACGGGTGTGGTAATGTGGATGGTTGAGTTGATATCACTGTAATAGATGAGCTTACTGTCGTAATGGTACTCTGCTTGCATATTCCTGGTCAACGTGTGTCATTGCTATTGTCATTTTGTCATATTGAGTCTCATGTCTGTCTGTTTTAAAAAAAACTCAATAAAACTCTTAATAAAAAATATATATATATATCTTTTCTTCTTCACGTAATAAACATGTTAAATTGTGAAGAAAAAAAAACCTTGTGTTGCGTGGACAGAGCCAGAGCTCGTGCGCTGTCCTCCTCCAGATCCTTGAGTTCCTTCTGTCTGATTCGGAGGAGGTGTCTCTCATCAGGTGTTGATGGATCCCGATTCGCCACCCGCGCCTCTAGATTAATTATTTCAGTTTCTAACTCCACACCTTTAGCCTGTTTTTCTTTCCTAAGGACACCTATTTGAAATTTAACCCAGTCTCTAATGACCGTTTTAAAGGCCTCCCATAGGGTAACTGCCGAGTCGACCGTCCCGAGATTTTCGGCAAAATACTGCTCCGCTGCAGCCCGGGTTACTTCCCGGAAGTCCTCATCCTTAAAGTGCCAGGGTTCGATTCTGGGCAGCAGCGTGTAATCCCTTGTCGGGCCTACTACTTTGACTTCCACTGGAGAGTGATCTGATATTCCCCTGGCTATATGGGCCGCCTCCCTGAACTCTCCAATTCCCGCTGCATGTGTGAGTATGTAGTCTATTCTGGATAGGCTACCTGACCCTGCCAAAAGATGCGTGTACTGCCTCGCAGTTGGATTATGGTGCCTCCATACATCCCCCAGGCCTAGAGCCTCCAGGAACCCCTTCAATTGGCCACCCTGTCGCATAATGACCATCTGTAAAGTGAAGTCCGGAAAGAACCTGATGATTGAATTTCCATAAGGGAAGTTGCCTTTCACTCTAGCCATTTGGAGGATCGAATCCCTGTCGCGGAAAATAAAGACCCTGGCAATAATCATCTGAGGCGGGTTCCCCGGGCGGGAAGGACGTGCCGGGACTCTATGCGCCCTCTCTATAGTGAAGAACTTGGATAGACGTGGGGGCTACAACTTATTAAGAATGAGATCTTCCACGAAAAGTTCCACACTGCCCTCCGCCCCTTCCGGCACCCCAAAAATTCTCACATTATTGCGCCTCGCCCTTCCTTTCTGGTCCTCTAGGCGCGCCTCCATTATTGATGTTTGCTGGGTCAGCGAGCGGACCTGCTCCTCTAACCGCTTAGTTGTGGTCTGCAGCTCGCTAATATCAGTCTGTGCTGTGGCAACTTTCTCATTCAGTTTAGAGAGGTCTGCTCTAATTAGGGTGACTTCAACATAGACGGAATCTATCTTTGGTTCAAGGGAACCCTTGACGTCTCTAATCGCCCCCATTATCTCGATTAGTGAAGGTTCAGCATCGTCTTGTTCTTCTTCCCTGGGGGTCTGGCCCAGAGGAACTGTATAATTTTCCATTTTGTTAGTTTGGGCGGAGCTCGCACCCCTAGGCTTCCCCATCTTTTCTGGAACCCTTCCTGAGGCAGGTCCAGCTGCGGCGGGCGCCTTCTACACCTCTCCGAAACACACCTGGTATGACAGCTGGGAGGACGTCCCCACACGATCCCACTCCCAGAACTCAGTCTCTGGAGCACCGGATGAGATCAGTCTCGCGCGCCGCTCGAGCGGTGGGTTGGTTCACTGTGGCGGCCAATGCCCAAAATCTGTTGCTCTCCCCGCTTGGGACTCACCACCACAACACTGCGTGTTACTTTGCACGCGGCTTTCCCCAAGCCACCTCCTGGGCGAGTCGCCGCTTCTATTTCCAGTACTGGTGTCCCACATTCGCTGTCCCTCCACCAAGTGGAACTCTGTATGGCCTTGCACTCTTCCTCCTTCCACCCAGGGGGGGTACTTCTCCTGGTCAGACCACCGGTGCGTGGCTAGGCCCCCTCAGCTCCCCATTCGCGAAGGCAGATGCCGTCTACTTCCCATCAGGGGGCCTGGGCTGCCCGCTGCTTCCCCCGGTCCTCTCCCCGAGCAGGAAGCCTAAGTCGTCCGCTATCCCCCAGCTCTCGCAGGGCGCTTACTCTGCATCCGCGCTGTCTTGTGGTCACGGTAGGCGGCAGAACGTTAAGTGCGGGCGGCAGACGCCTCACCGCGAGACTCACACCTTCCTTCCGGCCACAGCGGGCGTCGATTCCTGCCCTCCGGCAGACTCCTGATGGCCTTCGGTGAGGCCCCTGGTCGGCGCGCCGCTCACGGCTGCTGCTTTCACTTTCATCCCCGGCGATGCCGGGGCCTCACCACTCCACGCCTCCCGGCCGCAGACCGCACCACAGGATTCCGAGCACTGCCGTTCTGCAGTCTCACGACGGATGCTCTCCCCTCTCCTCCCAGAAGGGCTGGAACGCCCTGCACTCAGCCAGTAGCCTCCCCCAGCGAGAAGACACCGGGTCCAATGGCCGCACTCGTGCTCCGCAATATCACCACCAGCGGCCCACGAGGCACGTTACCTCGGCCTCACTCTCCGGACGAGACGTCGGGACCTCGATATTCCCCCCAAATGGAGCCGGTAGGAGTCTACAACAATGACGCTGGTCTCCGGTCGCTTGGCGTTCCCGGAGATAAGGATTATGGCGGATTTTGAGGTGGCCCGGGCGGGAGCCCTTCTCCTATGCGGCCATTTTGGTCCACGAGCAAGACACGCCTGACACTCCCAATTTTGAAAGCAAAAAATTACTTCAATTTAAATTACTCCTGGCTTAAATTGCCCCCATTTCAATGCAAGCCATAGTGAAAAAAATACCCTGATTAATAGGTCACGCCAGACTGCCTCTGGCAAGACCTTTTATCACCTTATGGGGGGCTGAGAAGCCACCCATTACTTACTATTGGTTGTCTTTACTGCCACTCTCATTTGCTGGCTTCTTATTGAAGGCTTGTGTGCACGTTACAGTGACTGCCTGAGTTTGTCCTTCCCCTGGAACATAGACGCTTTCCTTCTGTCCTGCTAATGCCCTCCTGCATCCCCCGTTATTAAGCACTGCTTATTTCTTTTCATTTAGCCCTCGTCAAGAGTGCATGTTATCCAGCTGTCTCTGTCTCAATCCTCTCTTCCTGTTTTCACTGCGTTCTTTATGTTTTTCTGCCACCCCCCTCCATGCACCCTTGGTGTTGCTTTGGAGACCCCACACCCTCTGTGTTGCTTCTGCCCCACAACCACCACCATGTTGCTTTTGCCCATCCGTGTGCTCCCCTGACCACTCTCCGTGCTCCCCCTGCCCACTTTCCGTTGTCCGTGTGCTTCCCCCTTGCCCACCCTCTGTTGTTCATGTGTTCCCCCTCACGCATCCACTATTGTCCTGTCCCCTACCCCTCCTGCGTGTTTACTCTCCTTCCTCTCTGTGGCTCATCTCCAAACCACTCCTCTGTTTTTTTGAGAAAAGCGCATTAGAGTTGACTGTTATACCATTTAAAAAATAGTGCATTAGCAGTTAACATGTCATACGGATTAAAAATATATATATGTTAGCCGTGCTGCTGTACAGCATGGCTAAAATAATTGGCAAAGCTAATGGGTCCGAAAGGTGTAACCCATTGGCTTTGCCAATGCTTGGTTTTTTTGTATGCCGGCATTTAAGTGGGTGAGCTCATTAAAGGGAATGGAAAAATAAAATTTTTAGGTCCGGCATTACCCAAACCTTTTGATTTTACTCCGTGTTTAATTTGTGAAATAATGAATGCCAATGTCCAAAGCTCTGATCAGAAAGCCAGGATCAGTGCAATGAAATGTCGGCGCATCCAATATCAAAGCTACTAAGTCTTGAATCCACCTCATGCCTCTTTAATCCACTACCAGACAGTCCCTGTCCCTTTATCTCACTCTTGCAGGTACCTGCTTTCTCCCTTTATGATGTTTTTTCTGTCTTTCTTTTCCTCCATCTTTCCGCTTTGTTTTTCCCTCTCTTGCTCTGGGTAAATGTCTACTGAGAAAAATAAATGCGTCCCCAAAACTGAGTGCTTGGTGGGCCCCACTGCACAACACAGACTCAAATTAAGCAATGATTTTACTACACTGTGTGAACACACAAATCGGGTACACTTGTCTGTTAATGAGGGACAGCAATCAAACACAGTCATGGAGGTATGTTTATTTAAGCTTAAGCTTGAGAGATAAGAAGCAGTCAGCTTCCAAGTAAGCTCTGTAAGACGCAGCTGGCGTAATCTTTATATACTGTTTGAACTACAGTGACATACATTGAAATACCTGAGTCAGACGTGAGTGTAGACAGTTGGCTTAGTAAGTTGAGCTTTATACAATCACAAACAGGAATCTTAGCAGAGCATGAATACATTCTCATGGTGTGATGAGAGGTGCGGTTTCGACATCTGCTGTTATCGTCCTTTCTTATCTACCTGTTACTTCAGTTCTTGAAAACAAAGGGGAAGATAACAAGCATAAACAGTTTTCAGAATTTACACCCTCCTCCTGGCCATGTGCAAAAGCCAGAGTTTGTACAGAACAGTTTATGCTCCCACAAACTGCCCTTTGAACAACTGTTCAACATCTTGCTATAACTTTGCAATTCAATATTTATTTGCATTCGTGCATCCACTTCTTCTCGCTGTATCATGACGCTTGAAACGTGAACATAGCTTGGTGGGGAAATGCACAATTTGGTACATGCCTCACAGCAAACAGGAAGCATATTTACACATAAACAAACAACTAATACTGCAATAACTATAACCTCTATTACATTTAATATAGTCTTGCCCCAGGCTCCAAATAGTGAAGAAATAGTATTCTCGGCTCAAAATCACCCAACTCCTGAGCAGAGGTATCCGTCTGCTCCACCTCTCTTCTTCCTCTAGCTATACTGTTTGTATGCAGATATTTGCTCCTGCATGCTCCTTAAAATTGTGTCTAATACTGGGAAGTACTAGACCCAAATAACAACACCCTCCCCAACCCTTGGGAAGCCAAGGGTATGCTTTTTGTCCGCAGATTAAATAAATGCCTCCTGCTACTTCCACTGGTAATGAGGGCCAAAGGGCGTTGGCCAGACTGAATACATGGGTGCAGTTACTCTGTCCCATCTCTCACGATCCATTTGATGGGAGACATAATTTCCTGTGTCCTCTTGTTACCCATAAGGCTGGAGACTTATTAAACGAGGCAGAGCTGTTCTAAATTAAACTATTCATCCCTAGGATGATTTTTTAAATATCTTTTACTCATGACACTATCATTGAGGGCATCCCGTAGGGTGAACTTTCCCCTTTGACGGAAGAACCCGATGGTACCACTAGTTCTTCTGTGTATTTGCATCTGACGTCAGTACCCCTCGGCCAGAAAACCAGGTTGTCACTGCTTTAGATAGACTATAGCAAGAATCATTAAGCGTCAAACTCAAAAGCAACAAAGGCATACCATGTTGTATTACAGAAGGAAGTTTTAGACAAATCCAACAATCTGAGGCATTTAATTCCTTGTGATAGGTGCTTATTATTTGTATAGCAACATTTTCATGGTACTCTTTGAAACAGGGGTTGTGCAGATCTTCAGTTAGCTTGGTATTATTTGAACCCACTAATTTCTGGAAGTATAGATCATACAAGTAGATGACGATGGCTGTTAGGGTAGTAATGATGATCAGGGCAAATGGTATGCACAATTACTTTGTCAGCAGTTGGGCCCCTTTGTTCTTTATTCTTCACCATAACTAGGCCGTGAGAGGTCATAGTACTTCACGGCTCTGGACCTTATAGTAAACTATCATTGGTTGGGTCAAGAAGATGTACTTACTGTATGGCGTGGGTGCAGGTTGTATCGAGGGACAGAGTCCTTGATGGACTGAGGTGGCACAGTCGTTGGGGCAATCCTGTGTGCTGCAGCCGATGGCAAGGTCTGAGACAAGGGAGCTCTTTTCACATTTTAGGCAGGAATCCAATTCTTATATCCTGTATATTTCACGCCTGTTTGTGTTGCCATCAGAACATGTACAGGACCCTTACAGCGTGGTTGTAGGCAATCACATCTCTTAAAGTTCTTGTCCATCCCCTATTCGCTGGGTTGAAGATTGTGTCCAGGCCCCTGCAGAGGCAATGGAAAGGCGTCTTTCACCAATACCTATTTGTAGGAGGCAGCTGAATAAAGTTCATTGGTAAATGTTCGAAAGGTGCCTTAGCAGTTGCAAAATAATCTGTAGAGGTAGGAATGCATTACCAGCATTATATTGTGCGCATATTATGCAATGTTTACATATTTTATGTGCACATTTCTGTATATAAGCGTTTTCTCAAAATAGTTTCATGCTGGTTACAATGCCATCTCTTCCCAATTGGGAAGGGCTGTGCATCATCGATGTCATAGGATATAACAGTTTGTCAGGTAGCATGAATCGATAACCATGTTGATCCTTCCTACACCCATTCACCACAGTAACATAATATTTCCATTTTTGTAACTCTTCTTTAGTTGCTTGTCTTTGCAAATTTGCTATGCCCCTATCACTGAAGTCATATGCACTTTCTTTCTCTTCAATAAACATTCCATGGGAAACATATGTTAACAACATGACATTCTGTGCAGTCTCTTTGGCTTTCTCGTCAGCAAAAGCATTCCCTTTGCCTATTTCATCTACTATCTTTTTGTCTGCATTTCATTTGACGATAGCTACTCTTTATGGCAATGATAAAGCATTCAGTAATTTAGCAATCAAGGATCATGTCGTATTTTTATTCCTTGAGACGTGAGGAAACTTCTTTCTGCTCAAAGCAGGCCAAAGTTTTGCACGACTCCAAACGCATATTGGCTAGCAATATATATATTGACAGTTCATCCAGCACTCAGCTCACAGGCTCTTGCTAATGCTATTATTTTGGCTACTTGTGCCGACAAGTCTAATAGTCTACAAGTTTCAATGACATTGTATAAGGTGGTAACAACATAGGCTGCAGTAGTTGTCCCATCCTTGAGCTTAAAGCAAGAGCCATCAACCCATAAGTCACCATCTCTTTCTTCTATTGTTGTGTCCTGTAAATCTATTTCACCTTTGGTCTGTTATTCTGTGATCAGTACACAATCATGGGGCATGTCAGTGTCATTCTGGGGAAGCTTCAAGAGGGTCTCTGGATTAAGTGTGTTACATCAATGTATGGTAACATGAGGACTGAACAAACATAACTCATAATGTGTTAGTCTGGCATTTGTCAAATGTTGAGTTTGCATTTTGTTTAACAGTATATCTACAGAGTGAGATATATACAGAAGCACTTTGTGTCCAAGAATCAGTGTTTCTGCTTGTTTTAGGGAAACATCTGCTGCTGTAGTTGCACGTAACCATGTCTATGGTGGTGGAAAAAATGCACAGGGTATTTTCATGTTGCCCTGTTGTTGTGTAAGAACAGCAAGTGTGCACCCATCTTGTTCATGTTCAAAAAGATGAAATTGTTTAGAATAGGCATTCCAAGAGCAGGATCGGTTAAGAGTCAGAATATCGAGTAGGAAATGTCGACTTGCACTAATATCAAGTGCAAAATATCGAGATACATAAATATGGACTGCAAGAATATCGTGGTCAAGAATATCGAGTTTCAGGTAAGAAATATCGTTTTCTAAAATATCGAAGTAATTAATATCGTTTGCAAAAATATAGTTGTAAAAATATAGGGGCCCATTACGATACCCGGCGTAAATAAATCCGCCAGGCATGGAAGCGGCAAAAATCCGCCCGCACACACCGCCTGAACACCGACCACGCCATTATGAGTACACAAACCGAAAACCGCCATCGGCGGAAAAATCACACAAAATACCGCCCGCCATCGTCCGAGTCGGAGTCAAACCGCCCGCCACGGACGGAAACACGCACGACAACACAAAACCGCCCGCCCACACGGCCGACACACCGCATGTGAAATTACGATCGCACCGCCATGAGCGCGGAAAAACAACAAATATACCGCCCGCCAGCGCAAACAACGCCGATGAGAATCGACACGGCAGAAGCCATGGCGCCAACGTACCTGCACAGAAACCATCCGCACACAAAACCAATAGCACACAACATGGCCAACAAGTCCACACAGCAAGGCACACACAAATACACAAGCACAGTACACATCCCGAAAACACCCCCCGGACAAACAAAAAATACAAAGGCCAGAACCCCAGACACAACACACCTGAAAACAACAGACCATGAGGACACACCCACATAGGTGAGTACAAAAGCAGCACTCCCACAGACCACAACCCCTTGCTACATTGCAAACCAGAGAGGAGAGGACACAGTGACACAGCAAGGACAGCAGCACACCACAGAAACGCACACATCACAACCACCACCACCACCACCAAACACCGGCACCACAAACCCCCTGCACATTACACAACACACACCGCACCAGCACCACAAACACCATGGCACCACAAAGGATGCCCAAGTTCACGCCCATGGAGCTGACGGTCATGGTCGACGAGATCATCAAGGTGTACCCACAAATCTATGGGAACATGGTCCAGCACACACCACTAGCCACCAGAAACAGAATGTGGAACCGGATCGTAGACCAGGTCAATGCAGTCGGGACCCTGCCCAGGAACAGAGTCGAGATAAACAAACGTTGGAATGATGTAAAGAGCCTGGTCAAGAAGAAGGAGGGCAAAAACAGAGAGCTGGCTGCCGTCACTGGCGGAGGGAATCCCGCGCTCTTTAAGACCTTCAAAGCGTGGGAGGAGAAGGTGCGAGTCGTAATCCATCCGGAGATCCTCGCCGGATTAGCAGGGGGAGTGGAGGCTGGTAAGTACAAACTAATGTATACCAGCACACCGCTATGTACTCACATGCGCAACTACCATGCCACAGCTCCCAGGGACAAACACCCCCATGTCCAGCACACAATACACAACACATCACACACACATGCAACAGACACTACCACACACAGCCCAAACCGAACAACTGTAAGATGCGTGGGGACATGTGTATACTAAGCCAGCCACGTAACCACCAACAGGTCCCCAAATATGCCAGAAGCGCCACAACGAGCACCCACCACACCCATGTGTCCGCCACAGCTGCACTAACCGACAAGTAACAGGTAAGTGGCAGGAACACAAAGTGCAGTGGGTGGGACGGTGGACAGCCCAAGTACAACACACACCAGGCCCCAGTCCCACAGCACAGCAAGGAGGAGCATCCCCCACACCCCACAGCCACGTGTCAGCCACCGCAGTGCACAACGACAGCCGAAAGGCAGACATCACGGTCCACAGCAATCGGTGTCAGTGGGTGTACAGCCACCCCCACGACCCACTACACCCCCCCACCCCCACAGACCTGCAACATGGAGCACCCCCGCTTAGAGCCATGTGGCATCCAGTACAGTGAACGCACGAACAACTTGCAGGTGGGAAACTGGACAGGGCTGGATTACTGGAGGCATGAGGACCATAACACCACCAACACATGGGACATGTCACGTAGCAGACGAACACGCAGCACCGCCCACCATCACGAACAAGTGAACAATGTGCACACGGACATGAACAACAGACTCACACCCCACATGACCCATCACAGACATAGCAACACCCAAGGAGCCACGTCTGCATGCACAAGCCACACTGAATATAGTCCCACACGGCAGCCACTGTGCAACTCATCACACACAACCGAAACACCATTGAAGTCCTGTCCATGTAGCCCCCACTGCCTGTCAACCCCACACCCCACAACTACGCCTATGTAAGACAAACAACACTAGACGCAACAGAGCGGAACAACATAAATGCACACGAACACCACTGAACCCATCAAACTCACAGACACACCATGCACATACAACATACCATCCATCCCATCCGTCAGCCCCAGTCTCATGAAAGGCATGTCATCCGCACAGCTGCCACACATACAGCAGTCACGCTAAGACACATGCCCATGACCAACCATGTGCCAGAAGTCAATTAAGCGCACGACACACTGTGAGCAACAACACACAACATGGGCCACACCCCCCCGAGCACTGCAGTGATGCACATGGCACAGGGCAGCACGCACACCAAGGAGATGGGACAACTGCAATACGTTGGCTGGCACACAACTATCACTCACTCATAACGATGCGTCCAATGCCATGTCCAGTAACCACAACAGACAGCAAATATGCAGGGCATGTCAGGCATGCACACACCTCAGACCATGCACTGTCATGCTGCCACAACACATGTCACGTTCGGCACCCATGGCTCACAGCATGTACCCCAAAAGCATATCCCCTCCCAAATGCGAATCTGGGGCATGGCCCCCATGTTGCCATATGCGTTCCTAAGCGTTCCATTTGAACCCCAAAAGCATATTCCCACCCAAATGCGAATCTGGGGCATGGCCCCCATGTTGCCATATGCGTTCCTAAGCGTTCCATTTGAACCCCAAAAGCATATCCCCTCCCAAATGCGAATCTGGGGCATGGCCCCCATGTTGCCATATGCGTTCCTAAGCGTTCCATATGAACTCCAAAAGCAAAGTACAAACCAGACCCAGGATGGGCCAGGAGCCCGCATACACCAGAGTCACAATGAGTAGGGGCACAGCAACACACCCATCGGCATGGCCAATCCGTCCCATGCCACATGTGCACAGCACACAGTCCCATTGCCTAGCACACACAACTACAGATGCCACAGCCACACACTCGCCTCCGGGAAACCCATGTACGAGATTGCACGAACTGCCAATGTCAGACGACTAATACATACTTCGCCAGGTGCAACACAATAACAAATCTCATTCTCTCCACAGGTGACGAACTGCTGGATGCTGGGGATGGAGACAGCAGCCAGCACAGCCAGCCTACAAGCCCCCAACGAGGACACACGGATCTGGAGGATCTGTCCTCCTCTTCGGACACGGACCACCAAGCAGGCCCATCTGGCGTGGCAGGGCCCAGCCGCTCCCCAGGACCCCTCCTACCCACCAACCCATCATCCAGGGATGCTGAACAGTCCCAGTCCCCTGCTGCCACTGTCATTGCGGCCACTACCACTGCCGCAACCGCCACCATCGCCGCACCGACCACCACCGCCTCCACCACCACCACGTCTTCGCTGGCACCAGCCCCAGCGCAGGTGGTGGCCCGGCCGACTGGATCCACCCTGGGAGCCACAGCGAGGACCGTGGTGTGCAATGTGGCTAGTGAGCAGGCCGGTGGCAGCAGGACTGGTAGGAGGAGCAGGGTCAGGGAAACGCCAGCCTCCCCTGGGAGCCATGCCCTGCCTCAAATGGCCAGAGTCCTTGGGGCCTATGAAGAGGCCCAAGGACAATGGGCCAGGTCTGCTACTGACACGCGGGAGGTGCTGGGGGTGCTGAGGTCCATGGACGCCCATATGGGCCAATTCGTGTCCCGTATGGACCAACTCGTGGACCTCATGGGCCAGCTGGTGGTGGCGGTGGGGTCACAGGCAAGGCCAGCAACACCACCTCCGCCACCACCTGCTAGGGCGCAGGCTCGGGCAGCAGTGTCCACTTCCCCTGCGTCCACAGCCAGTGAGCACACCTCACCCACCACCAGCAGGTCGCCACCACACACCCCCTCCCAAACGTGGAAGGGGCCGTCCGAAGAGGAAACAGATCTCCCGGGAGGACTTCGCACGCTCCAGTCGCAAGTGAGGCAGCCAGCCAGCCTTCCGCCAGCCTTCCTTGACCAGCCACTGCATTGACTTGCTCTACGATCCCACTCCACACAGCCAGCTGGATGGCATGTGTGTGTTGGACTATGGACATAGAACCAGTGGGTACACCCTGATCATCACGCAGCCATGACCGACAGCTCATTGTCACTGCACGCACCACTTTTGTCATCACCTTACACACAATCACATGTCACAGTTTGTAATAAATGCACCTTTTTCACTAACTGCTGTTTGTGCCCTGTGTTTTATTTGTACGGAATACAACGGCCACCTTGGGCGGAAAGGCACCTGATGCGTGGCATGGCAATGGAATCCGGAGGGCCTGTAGGGACCTAGGGGTGGGAGACAGAACAGGAGCATATTCAATGAGTGTGTCACACACCCATCACACAGTACATGTCAACAACTACAAGCAATGTACACACATCGCACAGAGCAATAGGGCACAATGCCACAGTCACCAACAGTGGCATACTACCCTGGCCATGGAGCGTTGACACACTGCACGCAGTGAACATACGGCCACCCTGACACAGCACACACACACCTGCACAGATACAGACACATCATCCGTCGTACATGGACACTCACCGTCAAGTGAAGTAGCGGGCGATGAGCTGCTGGCGCACATTCCCAGCTTCCTCCTCTCCGCTGTCCACCTCACTCGAGCTGTCCTGGTCTGCGGGCTGGGGCCCTGGTTGATCTCCGTCATCCACAATGAGGGGGATCTGCTTCCGAATGGCCAGATTGTGCAGCATGCAGCACGCCACCACTATCTGGCACACCTTCTGTGGAGAGTACGCCAGTGCACCCCCAGTGCGGTCCAGGCACCTGAACCTGGACTTGAGGAGGCCAAAGGTACGCTCGACCACACGTCTGGTCCTCCCATGTGCCTCATTGTATCGATCGTCTGCTGGGGTGCGAGGATTCCTCAATGGACTGAGCAGCCATGCCCCATTCGGATACGCAGAGTCACCTGGGTGTGAGGGACACAGAGAACCGTTGCTATTCCAACTGGACAGGGGACAGCATCGCACAACCAGCACGCTACACCACTCCACATACTCACCGACAATACAGGCACGATCCTGTTGCAGATTGGCCATCAGTCGTGGCAAGATGCTGTTGCGCATTATGTGTGCGTCATGGGCCGAGCCTGGGAACTTGGCACACACGTGGGTGATCACCATGTCCGCAAGGCACACCACTTGCACATTCAGGGAGTGCGTGTGCTTCCTGTTGCGGTACAGGTGCTCAGTGGCCTGTGGTGGAACAAGGCCAACATGAGTGCAGTCAATGGCTCCCACGACGTGTGGGATTCTGCCAAGGGCATAGAATGCACCCTTCACTGCCGCCAATTCACGAGCCCTGGGGAATCTGATGTACCTGTTCCGGTACAGCATCATGGCTGCCAGTACATCCCTCAGCACCTTGCTGAACATGGGCTGGGACATCCCTCCTCCACTGCCCACTGTGTGCTGGAATGACCCAGTGGCGAAGAAATGCATGGCGGCCATCACCTTAGCCGTGGGGGTGACAGCAGTCGGATACACCCTGCGGGGACGGAGATGGGGCTCTAACATGGCACACAGTCGATGCAGAGTTGGCCTGTCCAGCCGAAACTTCCTGATTACCTCTGTATCGTCCATGTCCGCCAGCAATTGGTATGGGCGGTCAATGTTCGGTCTCCGCCTGGGTTAAATGGCAGAGGACACATGTCAAAGCAACACGGCACATAGCAATTTCGCATACACATCACTGACATGACTGAGCAAGCACATGAGCCACAGCCCAGCTGTCAAGCTGGGACGGCACGGCCACAATACACTTACACAGGTCTCCCAACAATGGCAATGGCAAGTGAGACATACCACTGCCATGTGCATGCACATGGGGATCTAGGCCCCAATGACTTGCGGGGCGTGCTGATGGGGACTGACTGCATATTCGTAAAGCGGCAACGCCACGGCAACATGAGTGTCTGCTGAGCATGGAACTGCTTCCGAGGCTGGATGAGTATGGCACACGACGACGACGATGTGGGCACGGGCTGAGCGGCCAATACAAGTGGGACCTGTGGCACGAGGGGATATGAGACAGTAGTAGGTGTCAGCACTGCACCCTATGTACAGCACTGTACGGATCACAGCTCCCGAAACATTGACTGGTGTCCACATTGACAGCCCCATGCCAAGACGGCTGTGTGCTTGCAGTCACACGTCACAGGTGAGAGGTTACATTGCACGTGCCAGGTGGCAGACGTACATAGTGGGAGCTGGCATGTGTGTGCATGTGTCTCCTGTTCAGGATCCACCAGATGGGCGCTGACTCTGTACTGAGCATTGGACACAGCATGTTCCGTGGAAGGCTTGTGTGTGTGGGATGGTGGCACTGGATGTGCCTCCGTTGGGTGGGGGGCCATGCACAGGGCGGGTACGTCGATGATTGCGCATTGTTGGTCACGGTGGGTGCACCAACTAAGATGTGTTGCCCTGTGTTCAATTCCTATGTCCGCATGATGATGGACTGTGGATGTGGGCAGACTACACATTGGTCGATGTGCTGTCTATATGCATGTGACTTCACACCAGGCACAGCTGCCCCTGCACATGTGACCCCTGCTGGACTCGCTGCTGGGTCTGTGGAGCTGATGCACCTTCTGCGCGTGGGGCGGACAGCTCTCCTCACTTCCCTCATTGCGCATGTCATGTCTTTGCCGCAGGTGACATGGATCATGGAGGGCCCACATGTACGCGTGGGTAGGCTACACATGATTGTTCACTGGTCGCCACCCCCAGTCAGTGTTTCGAATGGGAAGGTTGTTGTGCTGGTGGTATGTTCGATGTGGCGGATGGGCGGGCCTAGGTGCGGGCTTACATTCCGGACATGGGGGGTAGTTGGATTGGCGACTAGTAGCAGTACACACGGGACACGTCTCTTCCTTTCCACATCTGGGTCATCCCTTGTACTAACTTACAGTGATACAGTCATCTTCGCCCCAGCCCTCATGTCCTCCCTCGCCCCCCAATATGCATGCTCACCTGCGAGGCTAGCGCTTGCACAGGCAGCCCCAAGCTCGCACCAGAGAGGGCAAGGAGTGTATGTGTGGGTCCAGTTGCACGAGTGGGCTGTCTCAGGGTATGATGTGTGGCGGGACGCCGTCCACCTGCGTGGTGCCCCAAATGGAGACCCGGCCTGCATGGACTATGCATCACAGTCTTCGCCTTCCGGATCCGCCACCTGCGACACCCAGTGGCTGTGGCTGCCCTTGCGGCCAGGCCGCGTCCGTCTGTGGCTGTTGGCCCACACATTCACTCTTTGGCCTCTCTGGGGAGGGCTCGGGGTGGTGGCGCACGCGCTTGCACTTAGTCGCAATGGCATGTGTCGTGGTTGGTATGATGGGCAATGGATGGGATGGTGCGAGCCACCTCCCGTGACGTCAGTGCTGCTCGTGCTGTGGTGCGTCCCCCTACACTTCCATTTGACTTGTGCCATGCTAGACGTTGAGGTTCTATTGCCTGCGTGATATGACCAGGAGGAGCGCGAGGAGACCTCTCACACACCATGCTCCACTGCCATCCCGTGCCCTGTATCGCCTGTGCGGATTGACTATGTTGGGGTTACACCTGGTCGACTGGGGCTGTGTGTGCCTTGTCAAGGGGCATGGCGGGCGCACAACAGGATCCAGCTTGTCCACAGAGGGTGGGCTGAGGTGCGCCTGGTACCGCTTTGTACGTGTGCCCGGCTGCTGTGCACACACGTGTTCACTCCCCCCGACAGGTGTCCTCTCACAATGCCCAGGGAAGCGGTGGTGTACTGTTCATGACCCCTCCCAACACGGCGTGCTCCAACTTGGCATGTGCGCATCTACCCATCGCACCCACCCACCTGAGCACTGCGTCCATACGACTTCACACGACACATGTGTGTCTTCCACAGTAGTGCCACTCATTTGCGTTGACATCCAATACCAGTGGACTACATGGTCATGTCACGACTGCCGTGTACTTCACATACTCTCATCCTCTCTCATTCGTACTTGTGAAATGAGTCAGCGGAGACAGTTTTGGTTTCAAACATTATATTGAGTCTTCTGTCCTCTGTGATGCAGTATAGTGGACACTACTGGCAGCGGAATACATGTTGAGGATATACTGAGCATGATTACAAATGGGATAGGGTGTGGGGTTACATCTGCTTGGCCAAGGCTGTGCTAATGTACATTTACGTATAGCTGCGGAGCTGCGGACTTTGACACAGACGGTATACATGTAGCCTACCAGACCGCTCGGCATCATGGGCACAGTTCATCTCAGTTCCATGTGACAGGTTTGCTGCGGTTGTTCCTCATGCACGCGTGCATGTGAGATGACATCAGGGCATGTGCTTGCGTGCATGCAGCGGCGTGCCACTTGTTGTTGCACTGTGGTGGTTACTGGACATGTCACAGTCACTGGGGTCGTGTTGTTGTTGTATGCACTTGTCGTCCATGCAAAGGTCCTGGTATGGGATTCCCGGGGCGGGGGTGGGAGGGGTGCAGCACCCACAGACTCCAGGCGACCTATTCATGTCCACTGAGCGGTGTGTGTGTCCATGGGCGCTGGATCCATGTCGTGTCCTGGTTGTTCGTGCAGTTCCGTCCATGTGGGTGCGATGCACAGAGCCCATGCCACTGCCTCCCACGATGCATGCGGTGTTCCTGGATGTGATGGGGAACAGTGTGCATGTCCCGGTCATATCCGATGTCATGGCGATGTCGTTGATTGTGTGGTTACAGTTGCCGGTCGTTTGGTATGGCTGTTGTGGTGGTGACTGGCCAGTCCGTGCGGAAGCTGAGCATGGGTGCGGGGTTGGACTTCATAGGTCACTCGGGAACCTGCGTTGTGGTCCGACGTATTTACAGGTTGTCAGGTATGCGATGCCGTCCAGCAGGGCTTCCATGTCATTGGTGGTATACATGTTTGCCAGCCAATGAAGCGGATGGTGGCTGTCAAGGTGTTGTTCGTAGGTTGTCCCTTGGAGGACCATGATGGGGCATGCTGGGTGACATTCGATGTAGCTGTTCTCGATGATCCGTCGTGTGGAGGCACAGTGGTTCCATTTCAGTGCGCGTGCGATGTTGGCCACATACGCCATGCCCCCATAGGCAGAGCAGGCCCTGTCGTGTGCGTCCAGAGGGAGGAGTAGTGGTAGCAGGTCCGCCTTCAGACATGCCGGGTTGGAGAGGCATATCTCGACGGGATGCTGGTAGGGACACCTCCGACAGTAGAAGACGGGCATGACGCAGCTGAACAATGTGATGCGGTAAGTCAGTCGGTAACTTACGTTCAGCAGGGACAGGAGATCGCATCCCAATGTATGTATCGTGTTGGTTTGGTACAGCTTGAGCTGTTCGGCGTAGTTGGGTAGGTGTGTTGCGGTTGCCATTTCGCAGCGGTTCGTAGAGGTGGCGTGCTCCGGCTGTGTGTGCAGTCTGCAATGTGCACGCTCCGGGGTTGCTGTGAGCTCTGTGTAGTCGTGGGGAGACAGGACTTGTGTTCTGTTGGCTTGTTTGGAGGACACGGGCCCTCTTCCCACATGCTTCTCAGACAGTTCAAGGTCAGTGCTGTGTGACTCCTTCCAATTAACTTGCATGTGGCCGACATGGGGGAGTGTTTTCTTCTTTCTTCCCCGTCCGTTGTGTGCTTCTGTGATATGCGCTATCTGCCCTGTGGTCGGTCTCCTCGGCATGCCTGTGTTGGTCTATTCTTGGACAATGGCTGTATTCACCGGCTTCTGTCGTAGGGCTGTGGTTTCGGTGTTGGAATGGAAGGTCATTCAGTGCTGTCTGCTCTCCCTTGTGTGGGCGGCAGGCTGCCTTTCCGCTCTGCGTTGGGCCTTGTGTGTGGATGTTATTCTTGGGCCACCTGTTGTCGGTCCCCGGGCTCTTTGGTGTTCCGTTTCATGTGTCTTGTTCATATGTGCAGGGTGGTATGGGTTTTTCAGTGTGGTACTGGCGTTCCTCTTCCCAAAGGGGCCCTGCTTCTCCTAGTTGGTGTTGCCGCCGCTGTGTGCTACGCCATGTTTGTTACACTGGGGTGTGTCCTGCAGTTGCGTGTCTTCACTGACATGTGTGCGTCGGTTGTGTGGCGTTGGGTGTTGTCCGTGAATTGGGCGTTGGGGACATGTCTGTGGCCGGCCTGTCACGTGTCATGTGCGTTCGGGGTGGGGCTGATGTGTGTGCTGCTTGGTTGTGTCCCTGTGTCTGTGTGCGACGCATGCATGGCGCTGCGGTTGGCCTCTGCGTTGTGCGCATGTGTGGCGGCGTCATCGGCGCTTTGGGGCCGTGACGGGGTGGTTGGTTCCTAGTCCCAGGTGGTGTGTACACATGTGTTCCGCGATGTTAGGATTTGGCCTGTGTGTCATATGTGGATGCAATGGTGGATGTGTAGTGTGCACGCGCTGGTGGGGGGTTGTCCGCTTTTTCCGCCCTTGCACTGTGTGCGCTGTTTGCGTGCACTTGTTGTGTGTGTGCCTACCTGCGTCTCCGCGGTACGTTGCGTCCTTGGTGGTGCATCAGCAGAAGCATGGGAAGGGCCTGCAGTGCTGGATTCATGCCCGGGGTGCCGCTTCTTCGTTGTCCGTGCTCTGCGTCCGTGTTTCCGCCTCTCTTTCACGTGCGGTGTCTCTTTGCCGTGGGAGCCGTTTGTTTGCGGCATCGTAATTTATGCGCTGGGCGGGACGTGTTTCGTCGGACGGTGTGTGTCAGTTGTGCTGCGCCGCTACGTGTGCGGGCGCACTTTGATGGCGGACGGTGTTGCTGGCTTGCCGGCGGTGTTTGGCCTGCTTTTCGCATCGTAATTGGGCGGGCGTGTGGACTGCTGCGTGCCGGCGGTAACTGGTGGTTTTTGCATCCGCCAGCACGGCGGTTGTGCTTCCGCCCGCCATCGTAATGAGCCCCATAGTTTTTTTTAGTTAGTATTATGTATTTTAGTATGTATTTTAAATGTATGTGCTCTATTTGTTTGTCTAAGTATTGCATTTGTTTTTTAATATATGTGTTAAATTTTTAGAAGTTATTAATTTTATTTTAATTCAATTTTGCGTTTTAGTTCCGCAGCGGGTTGTGGGTTTATAGAGGAATAGGGTGGGAAGTAATTTAATTACAATAAATTGAATATGAATTTTTATTTATTAGCATTTATTTATTTTTGATTTTATAGTGTTAATTGTGGAAATGAATTTATAATTAATTAATAATTGGCTGTTAATTTTTATTGATTAATTAATTGGTAAATATGTTAATTGTGTCATTTTTTAGGAGCAGGTTGTGGGTTTATAGGGGAATAGGGTGGGAAGTAATTTAATTATAATTAATTTATTAATATTTTTATTAATTAATATTTATTTATTTTATATTGTTAATTGTGGGAATTAATTTATGATTAATTAATTATTAATTGATTAATTAATTGGTAATTATGTTAATTGTGAAAAAAATTTAGGGGCGGGTTTTGGGTTGATAGGGGAGTAGGATGGGAAGTAATTTAATTTTAATACATTTATTAATATTTTTAGTATAATATTTTATAAATATTCTTTTATAGTGTTAATTGTGTGAATAAATTTATTAATAATTATTTATATTTTGCTTGTTAATTGTTATTAATTAATTAATTAATTGTTAATTAATTATGTTAATTGTGTCATGTTTTACGAAATTGGTGGTGGCATTTATAGGGGAATATGGTGGGAGGTAATTTATTTATCATTAATTAATTATTTGTTTATTAATGCTAATTAATTAATTAAAATTTAAATATGCCAATTGTGTAATAATTTTGATGTGTGAGTTGTGGGGTTTATGGTAGTAAATGGTGGGAAGTAATTTTTTTAAATTAATTAATGATTTGTTGTTAATTGATATTAATTTATTAATGTAAAATTAGTTATGGAAATTGTGAAAATATTTTTAGGTGTGTGTTTTGGCGTTTATTGGGGTAGAGGGTGGAAAGTAATTTAGTTTAAATTAATTAATCATTACTTGATCATTATCAATATCAAATATTTTTGGTGATTGTTTAGTTTTTATTTTGTTTGGGGATTTAGATTTAATAGCTGTAACATTTGGTTTGTACATTAATTTTTACATTTTTAAATGTGTTTTATAATTATTAATTGTTTTATTGATAATTAATTGTGTTAATTATAGAGGTACACTTTTTTGTTTAATTTAGATGTGTGTTGTAAATTGTGTGGTGTTATAGGGTAGGAAAATAAATATTACATTTATGTAATTTTTAATTTTTTGATTAAGATTAATTTCTTTTACAAAATATTTATTTGTTTGTAAATTGTTTGTTAAATTTCAAAAATTAATATTTTTATGTCAATTTTAGATTTTTGCTACATTAAAATATTTTTATATGTTTTGTTAATTTTTATATATGTTTTGTTTTTGGTTTTATTATATTTTGTATTGTAGTTGATATTTTGTTTGTTTTTAAATTTGCATTTTGTTCTGTGGGAATAGTAATTTTTACCCCTCCGCTATCCAACACGTTCCCTACTGTTGCATTCGCAGGAGTGGGAATAGTAATTTATACCCCTACGCTATCCAACACTTTCCCTACTCGTTGCACTTGCTGGAGTGGGAATAGTTATTTTTACCCCTCCGCTATCCAACACTTTCCCTACTGTTGCAGTTGCAGGAGTGGGAATAGTATTCATCTCCCCTCCGCTATCCAACACTTTCCCTACTATTGCGCTCATTGGAGTGGGAATAGTAAATTAATACCCTCCGCTATCCAACACTTTCCCTACTGTTGCACTCGGAGTGGGAATAGTAAATTATTCCCCTCCACTATCCAACACTTTCCCTACTGTTGCACTCGCTGGAGTGGGAATAGTAATTTTTTACCTTCCGCTATCCAACACTTTCCCTACTGTTGCACTCATTGGAGTGGGAATAGTAAATTATTCCCCTCCGCTATCAAACACTTTCCCTACTGTTGCACTCGCTGGAGTGGGAATAGTAATTTTATCCCCTTTGCTATCCAACACTTTCCCTACTGTTGCACTCGGAGTGGGAATAGTAAATTATTCCCCTCCACTATCCAACACTTTCCCTACTGTTGCACTCGCTGGAGTGGGAATAGTAATTTTTACCCCTCCGCTATCCAACACTTTCCCTACTGTTGCACTTGCTGGAGACTGTTGCACTCGCTGGAGTGGGAATAGTAAATTATTCCCCTCCGCTATCCAGCACTTTCCCTACTGTTGCACTCGCTGGAGTGGGAATATTAATTTTTTCCCCTTCGCTATCCAACACTTTCCCTACTGTTGCACTCATTGGAGTGGGAATAGTAAATTATTCCCCTCCGCTATCCAACACTTTCCCTACTGTTGCACTCGCTGGAGTGGGAATAGTAAATTATTCCCCTCCGCTATCCAACACTTTCCCTACTGTTGCACTCGCTGGAGTGGGAATAGTAATTTTTTACCTTCCGCTATCCAACACTTTCCCTACTGTTGCACTCATTGGAGTGGGAATAGTAAATTATTCCCCTCCGCTATCAAACACTTTCCCTACTGTTGCACTCGCTGGAGTGGGAATAGTAAATTATTCCCCTCCGCTATCCAACACTTTCCCTACTGTTGCACTCGCTGGAGTGGGAATAGTAATTTTTTGCCCTCCGCTATCCAACACTTTCCCTACTGTTGCACTAAATGTAGTTTAAAATGTAGGTTTAAAAAATATTACATATTTTAATATTTAAATTTATATTATAATTTGTTTTTTAATTTTTAAGTTACAGGTGTATGTATGTATATATTTATCTTTATTTTTTAATATATTTCTAACATTTTATAATTAATTAAAATTATTATTTATTAATTATTTTTAAGTAAATATATATATATATTACATTTTATATATGTATGGGCAATTTATTTTTAAATTACATTTATTACTTATAATTGTTAAAATTTACAAATAAATCTAAACATCTTTTTCAACCCCTTCCATGCTCATGACGGAATGGTTCCGTCATGAGCACAAGTTCTAGTGTGCTCATGACGGAACCATTCCGTCATGACCACATGCTCAGGAAATCCCTCTGCTGCAGACAGCAGAGGGATTTCCCATTTTTTTTTTTGCCTGGGGAGGTGGGGAAGAGCTTCCCCAACCTCCCCAGGCATATTTTTGTATTTCATTGTAATGACGATCGCGTGCATGGCGCGCTATCGTCATTGCAACAAAATCGAAACTGAAACTTAGGGGCCGATTCCGATTCGGGCCGGAAATCTCTCCGACAGAGCCGGACCCGGAGAGATTTCCGACCGAATCGGACTCTAGCAGTCCGACCGAACGAGTTCGATGCGCACGTATGCCATCGGACTCGATTCGGTCGGACTCCCATTGAAGTCAATGGGAGCCAGTCGTACGACGCGTACACGGGCTCCCATTGACTCAATGGGCACGACGCGAACAAGGGCGCCCCCTACAGTGTGAAAATGTGGTGTGTCCACGTTGTGTTTTGGGCCGTTTCCTGTCGCGGGCACTAGGCCTACCCACACAAGTGAGGTACCATTTTTCTCGGAAGACTTTGGGGAACGCGGTGTGGGTGGAATTTTGTGGATCCACGCAGATTCCAGAACTTTCCACCACAGAAATGTGAGGAAAATGTGGTTTTTTTTACAATTATTTAGGTTTGCAAGGGATTCTGGGTAACAGAACCTGGTGAGAGCCAGTCAAGTCAACCCATCCTGGATTCCCCTGGGTGTCTAGTTTTCAAAAATTTATAGGTTTGCTAGGTTTCCCTAGGTGCCGGCAGAGCTAGGGTTCAAAAACTACAGCTAGGCACTTTGCAAAAAAGGGTCATTTTTCACTGTGAAAATGTGGTGTGTCCACGTTGCATTTTGGGCCGTTTCCTGTCGCGGGCACTAGGCCTACCCACACAAGTGAGGTACCATTTTTATCGGGAGACTTAGGGTAATACAGAATTGTAGAGCAACTGTTATTACCTATTGACTTTCGATGCATTGCTGCCTTCCAAATGAAAGACAATGTGTAAAAAAGAAGTCATTTTGAAAAATGACCTATAATTCTCATGCTAGTATGGGTACTCCCAATTTCGGAAATGTGCAAATATCTACTGTTTCTAAACTCTATATTTTGTTCCCATTTCAGAAATACATAGGTGTCTTTCATACCGATTTTTCCATGTATACATTTTCCCAGAATAATTGCTATATACCCGGTACATAATAAAAAACCATTGCAAGACGCTGCTCAGTTATTGGCTCTGGGTTCGTCGGGTTCTTGGTGAACCTACAAGTCCTATATATCCCCACAAACAGAAAGGTCCAGCGGATGTAATGGTATATTGCTTTCAAACAGCTGTCATAATTAGAAGAAGGTACAGGTGAAAACGTTGACACAAATGGCTGTTTTTTCAACTAATTTTCAATTTTTCCTATATTTAACTGTTAGTTTCTATAAAGAAACCTTGAAGGATCTACACAAATGACCCCTTGCAGAATTCAGAATTTTGTCTACTTTTCTAAAATGTATACCTTTCCAGGATCCATTATTGCTTTCATACCCATTTCTACCATTAACTGGAAGGTGGTTGAAAGCACAAAAAATAGCAAAAATAGGCTAGGTCCCAGAAAAATGCCAAAACTGTGTAAAAAAAGTCTGCTTGTCCCTGAAAGCTGGGAAGATGGTGATTTCAGCACCACAACCCCTTTTTTGATACCATTTGCAGGGAAAAAACCAGACGCTTTCATCTGTAGCCCTTTTTTCCCATTTTTGGCTAATTTCTGGGTCCCCTCCAGGGGAATCCACAAACCCTGGGTACCTTTAGAATCCCCATGATGTTGGAAAAAAAGGACGCAAATTTGGCGTGGATACCTTATGTGGTCAAAAAGTTACAGGGGCCTAAGCGCGAACTACCCCAAATAGCCAAAAAAAGGCTTAGCACAGGGGGGGAAAGGCCTAGCAGCGAAGGGGTTAAGTAAAATGTATAATTTAATTTATTTTGCATTATTTATAATACATATTAAAAAAACAATATTTTGTACTTCGATATTTTTAACAACGATATTTTTTTCCGATATTTTTGTACTTACCGTTATGAAGATAGGAGGTTGATATTTTGACAACGATATTTATGTCCCGATATTTCTGTAGGTCGATATTAGTGTTGTCAATATTCTGTCAGTGATCCGCAGGATCATCATAAAATGCCTGTTTGATTTGCAGAAAACTATTCTGGTATTCAGTTAACCATAGTAAAGTTTGGGGGTGTCTTTAGTCGGGAGGTCTAGCAAGTGTTTGGAAAGAAGGGAAAAGTTAGGGATCGATTGTCTGCAATAGCCTGCCATACCCATGAAGGCTCGTGCTTGGTGTTGTGTTGTAGGGGGGTTAAATATCCAATATAGCTTTCACTCTTTGAGGGTCAAGTCACCTTTCCCCCTTCGAGAGGAGGTGTCCTAATTAGGCAACCTCCTGTTGAACAAATTGCAATTCAGTGGGAGATACCTTGTGGCCATGTGTACCAAAGAAATTTAATAGGGCAATGATGTCAGAAGTGTAGTCTGTTTCACTGGTGTTAGCCAATGATATGTCATATATGTATTGTATGAGAGTGGTGGTTGGTGTCAACTGAAAGGTGTTTAGTTCTGCTTTTAGTGCCTGCAAATAAAAATCACAAACCTCCAAACATCTTCCTTAGTGGAGTCATCACTCTTTTTTTAATAAAAGGAGGATCGGGCTATTGCATGGGGAAACCCGTATCTCTTTTATCACTCTATTCCTAAGTCCTGTATCACTATTTCCATTCCCTGTTCTCCTTCTGGTGATCTTTTGTACTGTGGCACTCGTGGTAGAGGAGCATTTTGTTTCACTGTTATTTGTACAGGTTCTATTGTCATACATCCCACATCGTTCGTACCGGAGGCCTAAACATTGTTGTCTACTTTGTCAGACACCCATTCAGGTACTGTAGTTTTTGGTCGGGCTAAGTGGTCATTAATGGGACGAGGAGAGATTTTGGCACATTCAAGATATATGCCATCTGCGGTGCATTTTATTGTAGTGTGTAATTTGTGAAGTAATTCTTTGCCCAGTACGTTAAGGGCGCATTTAAATGTTAACAGAAAAGAATGTTTGTCAGTTATTAGGCCAATGGTATATGTCAGTGGGTCAGAGACAGGGCTATGTATGGGGGCGTTAGAAAAATCCACAGATGTATTGTACCTTCCCGAGAGGAATGCATGTGGGAATATTTCTTGCGAAATGGAGGAATTAGTGGCCCCAGCCTTTTGTCCTTCTACCATCGATTCAATATATGGCCTTCTTTTTTTCCACTGGGATCTCCACCCATTCCTCTCTCACTCCTGGGCCACCCTATTGGGCAAAATCATAATCAGGCAAGGCAACAGTTACCATTTGGGATCCGTTAACCTGTCCATCAAAGTAGTTTTGTTGGTGTCTCCAATAATTGGTGGCATTAGCATAATATAAAGCATAGGGGCCATTATTGGGCATATCAATATGATGTTGTGGCCCTCTGTTAAAAGAATTTCTGTATCCCTCTTGGTCATGTCCTTGTGACATGGAGCGCCCTCTGTTAGTTTTCTGTAATAACGGACATTCTCTTATCCAATGATTGGGGTCCTTACAATTGTGGCATCCATTATCTACTCGGGTATTCAGGGGTCCAAAAGTTGGTGTAGATTATCCCAGTGTTGCCCCCGTTGTCCCCGGAATGTGGACCTGCCTCTCCCTTACTGTATTTGCTGGAGCAACAATTTACTCTTCAACTCTTTGTGTTGCTTATCCTTATTCTGTTCTTCTTGTGCCTGTCTCTAAGCGTAGTATTGGGCAATGGCCAATACTTCTGTTAGTGGTTTTCACTCCCTATGTTGGCTTGTAGGTATGGGACAGAGCCTGCTGAGCCCCATCATCAACAGCGTCCATCCCACTGTGGGCAGAGAACACCTTTTTGTATCCGGGCGAAGAAAGCTGCCACATTCTCATCCTTTTCTTGTTGTTACAATTATTTAACTTAGTCCAGTCCATTATTTTGCGGGGCACTAATTCTTGCAATCTAGTCATAAGTTTGTCTGGCACATCTGCTGTTTCAGCAGTCACTTGGCCATCAGGTTTTCATGCGTCTCCTGTATTGTTAATTGTAGTCCAATCTACGTCTTCAAAATTCTCTTCCTAGTCTTTTTCCATAAATCAGGTGGAAGACTACAAGAAGACATTTGGTATATTTCATTTAATGTTAGCTATCCTATTTGTAGTATTTACTCTATTTTAGTGTACCATTCATCAGGGTTTTCTCTGATGTCAGGATAATCTTTGGAAAAAACTATCAATTCTGTCTAGGTCCAAGGGACATGGACATGGTACCCGGGGTTGCTGTCATCAAACCCTGGTACTTCATGCATAGTGCCAATCATACTGGCAGATCGAGATTGATATGTATCAGTCCTCTCAAGATATATGGCAAAAGCATTGTTACGTTCAGCATCTGTCAGGGTAATCGTGTCATATTTATCATCATAAGTGGTGAAATTTGGAGGCATTGTGTTATATTTACCATCATAAGTGGTGAAATTTGGAGGCAGCGTCAGGTCCTGTGGCTGAACCTGTTTAAGCCTTACTGAATTGTAACAAATGCATAAGGATGTATAACCTTTCCCCTTTCTTGTATTATTGTTATGGTTGTGTATCATAGGAGAAGTCCTGAGTCGGGGGGGGAGGGGTCTCTACAACAAAGCTCACACCACTCACATATCACAGAATGACTGAGATGCGAGTGTTGATACAAGACAAATCATTAAAGAGAAGAAAATCAAACTACAACCCCCAGAATGCATCAGAGTTGTCAGGAAAGGCATTTCCTGTGTTCACCACGTAATTGGCAAGCAGGATAAAAATCACTCCCAGGGAATAGACCAGTGCTTGACAATACGTTTCTGTGTTAAGCACAGTTATAGCCATCCTTTCATTTGTACTCCAGTCTGATACCAGACCTAGCAGTGACCTTTCTAGTGCCTTAATTTGTGTCCCAGGAGGGGCGTGCTGTTTGCGTCCTCAATTTGGGCATTCCCTGAAGTGTGGAGGTTGCCGACCGCATATCGGCTGCCGGTTCATTTCCCTTATTTACGGAGTGGAGCCATTGTTTTGGGCTTGGCTCCGTCTTCACACTGGGATGCAGTGGATTGCGTCACCCGGTGCAACAGGAGCTTCCCGGTTTCACTATCCAGCATAGCGTGCTTCTCGTGCTTCATTTCTTTTGTTTTTGCTTCCGTTCAAGACTAAATGAGTGGCCTCAAATCCAGAGAAGGATCATTCTCTATGGTACGGGACCTCCTGAGTATGTACAGTATCAGTCTGTCTTTAACAAACAAGGAGCCAGTCAACTCCATCCCCTTAGAGAGTATGACTGCAGGATAGATTTGATACCAGGGCCTTATTCCATGTAGCCGGATTTATGCTCTAACCAAACCTGAAACACAACATCTGCGGGAATACCTTGATGAGAATCTCACTTCTAGCTTCATTCGACCTTCATCTTCTCCAGCTTCTTCCCCTCTCTTTTTTATTCCTTAGAAGGAAGGAGACTTGAGGACTTGCATTGACTATAGAGCAATCAATAGGGTAACAATCAAAAAACGTTATCCATTGCCCCTTATGCCTGTGTTTCTGGATCAACTCAAAGGAGCCAGAATCTTCATTAAGCTAAATCTTCGCGGAGCATATCATCTGGTGCGAGTTAAACAGGGTGACAAATGGAAGACGGCATTGTGAACTAAGGTTGGATTATTCGAGTACCAGGTGATGCCCTTCGGATTGTGTAATGCCCGCAGCGTTCCAATGTTTCATGGATGAGGTGCTTCGAGGTTTCTTGGATGTGTTTTGCATCGTCTATATGGATGACATTCTCATTTACTCTTCAAACCTCGATGATCAAGTAGCTCATGTAACAGCGGTACTAAACAGACTGCAAAAAAATTCCTTGTATGCAAAACTCGAGAAGTGCCTGTTTCATGCCTCTGAGATAGAGTTTCTGGGTTATGTGATCAATACGAGGGGATTACAAATGGATAACAGACAAGTCTCAGCCATTACACAGTGGAAATCTCCTACAAGTATAAAGGCGTTGCAAAGCTTTTTGGGATTCGCCAATTTCTACAGCTGATTCATCAAGGATTTTTCAAAAATCATTCAACCCATCACTCGTCTACTAAAAAAGGACTTTCCATTCATGTGGAAAGAAGATGCAGAACAGGCTTTTCAGGAATTGAAAGATTGCTTCACGCAGGCTCCCATATTGAGGCATCTGGACGTTCAGTTGCCCTTTGTGGTCGAAACTGATGCATCCCAATATGCATTAGGGAGAGTCTTGTCCCAGAGACATCCTGAAACCAGACGGCTACACCCTGTAGCCTACTATTCAAGAAAACTCACTCCCTGTGAAATGAATTACAACATCACAGATAAGGAGTTACTGGCAATAAAAAGAGTGTGCGAAGAATGGAGGCATTATTTGCTTGGAGCGAAGCATACAATCGCAATCTTTACTGATCACCGGAATCTGTTATTTTTGAAGATGGCTCGGGCCCTTGCGCCAAGACAAGTGAGATGGTCTCTCTTTTTTTCTGATTACGATTTTTAGCCTGATTGCCATCTAGTTCTAGTTGTATCGTATGTGCATTTTTAGAGTGCCTTATTGCTATATCTTCAGAGGTTATATAACCACTTATGGTTGCTTTAAAAGCCTCCCAGACATTTTCTACCCTTGCAGTGTTTGTTTAGTTGAAAAAAGCACATTATTTCATTCTGTATATCCAAACACCAATCTTCATCTTCAAGATTAACCTTATTAAAAAACCATCTAACATACAGAGCCTATAGTGTAACATCATAGTTCCGGTGTCCCAACAGTTCAGGTCATTAAACAGTGCCACTTATAATATACAGTTTGGAGGTTTGTAAACTAATTGGATTTGCACTCTCAATAGGATAAAGAGGTAATAGACTAATATGGTAATCTCCCACACATCTCAAGCTGCTACTGTCTGTACAACATCAGTCTGTCTTCCACTTGAATTGAATCAGGGCACCTTGCTGACCTCTGTAGAGGGCCCCACACCAGCTGCAATAATCATCTGTGCAGGGGGATACAAACGCACTCTCAAGACGTGTTGCTTCACATAAATGTGGAAGGGGACTCATGCTATCTTGAATTGGGCCAATTCATATCTTTCTATTGCTCTCAAATTTTCCATTGCATATGGTCCATCACGAATCAGTGTTTGGGAGGTAAGGAGCGCTCCATTTTTCGGCTGTTGACAATGTGGTTGCTAGTAACAGATAAGCACTCAATTTACTAGTCATAGAGGACAAAATCTAGAGACTGTCACCATCAGCATCACCATGTTGGACTATGAGCAGGCCACATGGAAGCTGTTAATTTGCAATTAATTTCTTTGATAAGAGACAAGACCGCATTCCAGAAGATTCCAATTCATTCACATTTCCACCGCATATGAAGATATCAGCCCACCTCAATGCACTCTTTCCAGCAAGTATCAGTACTGCCAAACATCGCCTTCAGACTCGCTGGTGTAAGGTATCATCTTAACATTACTTTGTATGAATTTTCTTTATACTGTGTACAAAGAGAGGACTTGATTGCTGTCTGCCAAATAAATATCCATGAGCTCTCAGAAATGTTTATCTGAAGTTCTTCCTGCTACATCTTAACATACATGAGTGTCTGGTATGGCTCCCCACAGCTAATATGTGATACATGTGTCGATGCAGCTCGTGACATGCTACCCTCCATAATAAGATATTCCTCTTTTATAGTGTCTCTGCAGGCACCCAGTCATACTTTCTCCTGTCTTGCCCAGTAAAGTTGCTGGGTCAATCTCTACACATCTCTTGGACCCAGCTGGAAATTGAGAGCACATTGTTCTCTGGTTGTTATAAAGCCATTAGCAAATAGTACTAGAGTCAGGGCCGGACTGGCCGGAGCGGGCACCGGGCGTTTCCCCGGTGGGCCGCCAGGGTGTGGGCCGGTTTTGGGCCCCTGGGGGGCGTTTTTGATACCGGGTGTCGGCAATACCGGCCCCCTGTAACAAAATCGGCCGAAACCGGCCCTAGCAAACAGCTCGGCCGCACCCCCCCCCCCTCCCCGGGGGGCTGGCCGAGCAGTTTGCCAGGCCCGGTTTCGGTTCCCAGTCCGGCCCGGACTAGAGTGAAGGGGACAACCACCCGACCTCCACAACTATCCACTATCATTCAATCCCCGATAAAAAATCTGGTATGCAGATGATAAGTGTTATAGGTGAAGAGTAACTAGTTACTTGATGGGTATAAAACTGCTCTGTTCCAATAAGTCGCAGTAATTGTAGTAGAGAACTGGAGGGGGCCCTTATGTTTATAAGTTCTGAGACGTAGCCACAGGAGGTATTTTACACATTTCCTGTTCCAGTTTTAACCAGGGTTTACCAGAGCAGGCGCAAGCTGTAATGCAGAGATGTACCTATTAACTTCAAGGACTCCCAGTCTACCCTCATAAGGCACTTTATCCTGCCATTCCAGGACAATTCTAGTTTATCCCCTCTGTAGAGTTCTTTAAATAAAACAAGTAATAGTGGTATATTACCGTTATAGACCTGAGAGACTGGTGGGGGTGAGAACTACTCTTAAATAGTCAATGTCAAAATTGGTCTCTGCAAAACCATAACCTGTCAGTATTTTGTTACTTTCCACCTGACACCTGTTGCCACTCCCACAACTTTGGACTTCTTAATCTTGAAACCCGACAAAACCCACTTTTTTTCTGGTCTGTCATTAGCTTGGAGATCAAAATTACCGGATCTGTTAAAAAACATAGGATGTTATCTACGAATATAGACATTTTTAGGCGGCAGCCTACCAAACCGCGCAGCTGTCTGGTTTGCTAAAGACATCTTGGGGACTTTCAGAAAGTTGACCTAGGAATGCATTCCGCTTGTCGATTACCATTGGCTTTGTTGTTTGTAACTCACACTTTCTGGCTTTATTTGCTTTAGACTCTCCAGGTTCAGTTCATCCCTCCCATTGCCTAAACCTTGTTTACTGTATTTTTCCACGAACTCGCTTTCTGTAAACAGGCCTTTAAATCTTGTTCTTATCGTGTCCCATTTGCTGTGCATTTAAAGACATAGGTCAAATGTCAGGCTGTGTCTTGGGGCGAACTTGGTCTTTCTCTGACTTCAAATTGAGAGGATTTATGTGACCATCATGTTGGCTACTGGGGGCCTGCTTGAGGACGGTAAATGCCTGTGCTGACCTGGGATTTGACGCATCTGGACAGAGCCCCTAAGACTTGTAATGCAGATTTTCTGTGCACATTTGGAATGTGCTTCTTTGTATTTTAGAAACTACTGCCTATGCTGCCAAACCTCTTACAAGTAGTTGTGTTATTGTGCAGGTGTTTCGAATTGCATCTTTAAAGATCACGTTGAGTTTATTTGATCTATTCTGCTTGCATCTGTAGAACGAACAGTTTGCCTGAAGTGAAAACCCTCTTTGAAGTCCGACAGGGACTTTGAGAGGGGGAAACGTTTGTTGATCGCTGCAGCAAACGGCAGTTTGTTCAGGTAGAAAAAAACATGATGTTTAGTTTCTCCTCCCTGTATACTAGTCCCTCCATGTCTTCCACCTTCATTCTCAGAGCAGAGGGTTTATTTACCACGTTTGCTACCGGGCTATGCTTATCCATCCTTTGTGTTTATTATTAGAGATAAAATAACAGATCTGAAAGGCTTGTCTAACACAGGGCTGTGAATGCAACAAGCGATGCGTGTGATAGCTTCATCTCAGGTACCGTCCATCGCCTTAGCAGTCTGAGGTGCCCTCTTTGTTTTAAATTCATCATTGGGACGTTTATAGGCACGTGTTCAGCAGCTCTGCTGTAGGTTTCACACTTAGGGCGACCACCTACTTCCAGGTGATTACGTGCGCCATTTCCAGTTCCAGGCTTTCATGTGGTAGCCTAATGCATTCTGGGTTTTGTAGTCTTGTTTTACTTCCAATGGCCCAGTTAGACTAACACACCTGAAAACACTGATTAGTATGTGAAAAGCTCAGGACTGGAGAGAATGTATGTAGTGACCTGGAGTGAGGTGGGCATCCTGGTCTTACTGGGTGTGATAAATTACATGTTTTATCAAGTAAGACTCAGACACATTGGGGAGGAGGGCTGCATAATATTTGCTTATAAAAACCACAGTCTTGCCCAGAGCTGTATTTTTGAATATGCAACGTTACAACGCATGCGATACATCGCATGCCAACACAACGCGGTTGTTGCAACGACCGCGTTGTTACATCGCATACCATTATAACGCAAGTCGTTACAACGACTTGCTGTAGGGGGCGCTGGATGTTGGAATAGTATAATTTACTATTCCAACTCCAGTCTGTGCAACAGTAGGGAAGGTGTTGGATTTTAAATCCAACACCTTCCGCCCCCTACAGCAAATCGTTGTAACGACCCCTACAGCAAGTCGTTGTAACGACTTGCGTTGTAATGGTTTGCGATGTAACAACCGTGTTGTAATGGAATGCGTTGTATCGCATTCGTTGTAAACAAGGTCTCCCGTATTTTTTATATTCAGCAATCTATATTTTACAATTGTATGGCTGGTGTTGAGCAAAATTATGCCACATGAATTATGCCTTTGAGATTTGTAATACAATGGCTTGATTACGACTTTCCTGTGCTTTAATACACTGGTCGATGCCCTTACTGTGGGGTGTGAGCATCATTTTGAGTTTTGGATCTCAAATGTGTACCCAGGGGGAGGGAAGTCAGAATGACATCTCCCATTTGTTTTTTAAGGCAAGTCGAACTGGCCACATGGGTCAGGGTAGTGATAGGTCAGTAGATGTGAGGGGGAGGGTCGGTTGGTTTAGTTAGGTTTCGGTAGGATATTGAAGTGAGTTCAGGGTGAATCTCTGCCAGGTCCTTCGCTACTGTCAGGTGTAGGGCAGAGTTAGAGGTTTCAGGTAGGCCAGATTTAAATTGAGGCAGTGGCTTTTGTTATTTTAAGGAAAGAATATGGAGAACAGAGTTTGGGTGCATGAGGCCCTGCTCACCCTGCATGAGTCATGTAGAGAAGATTTAATAAATCCTGCCATCTTTAACCAGACATGGTTATGGTTCCAAAGGCGCCAAGAAGGAGATGGCTAGTGGGTTGCGGCCACAATATTGCAAGCTCTCCTCCGCAAGCTCAGGCCAAGGTGAAGGTTTGGTCCATTTGGGGGCAGCAAGTTAAGACTGAAATGGGGTGGGAGGATGTAAGGGGGCCAGATGCACAGGCAGACAGCTGCATTGATCGCTTACCGGTGGGCTCTGGGGTGGCAAGGAGAGTGGGACGGTAATGCATGCCATGCAGGTAAACTATGGTGGCTGCAGTTTCAAGGGAGATCTTGAAGAAAGTGAGGTGTGTTATGGAAGTGTCACCTGAGGCTGTAATAGCTGATATCGTCAGGTTTGGGCTGGGAGCGCTTATCACCCCATGCTCAGCTACAGCACCAAGCTGTCTCACTCCAGTTCACGTTTTCCGTCCAGCCGGACCGTGTGCGAGGTACATAGCGGGCTGTGAACGGGCTGCTGCCGCTGTGAACGCTGCTACCGCTGCTGAGGAAAAGCCCACCGTTGCCGCTGCCGAAAAGCTACTGAGCCGTGGACAGGGCAACCCGTGCCCGACCCGACCCCGCACCCCGCACGACCGTCACAAGCAAGTTTGTAAAAACCGTCAAAAAACCTGCGGAGCCCACGCAGCCAGCTGGGACCGTCCCGTTATCGGGTTGGCTCTATTCCCTCTCCAGCTAGCAGCTAGCAGCTGGGTGGGGGGGGGACAAGCAGGCGGAGCGTGCGCAGCTGAGGGGCCCTGTGGGGGTGTGCAGAGGCCGAGCTTCAGAGCCCTCCTACTCACGACTTCTCGGTCTCTTGACACAGACCGGACCTCCGGACTGGACCATTGGACTACTGGATTCATTGGACCCATAGGATTTCAAAGAACAGAGTCTGGAGTCTGGAGCACCGTTGCGCCCAGTAACAACAGTAACAACAGCAAGCCCAATATCACAGAGCGCGACAGGTGAGCATGAGTGCGTGCGTGTGGTAGCGGGTGAAAAGAGTGAGTGCAGCTCTCCATTAGGGAGGCTGCTAAGTGAGAGCTCGGCTATCCCGCAGAGGCGGCCCAGCTAGGTCTGGGTGCAGCTTGCAGGCTGCTTGACAGTCCCGCTCACCTTTTACTCCGCCTGCCCTGCTTGCCCTGCTGTCCTGCTTGCCTTGCTTGCCACGTTTGCTCGCTTGCCTCGCCCATCCCATTCTAGACTTTCAATACTAACTTATAAACCTTATCTCTGCGACTTGCTGGCAGCTTACCTCCTGTTACAGTCTAAGCATCCGCAAGCTTCTCTTGGCAAGGCAAGGCACTTCCCAAGTACCAAAGTACCAAAACTTGCAAGTACCAAACAGAATAAGAACAAGTTGGCAAATCCCGTCAAGAGCACCTTGAAGTCCACATCGAGGTCCACATCGACGCTGCATAGCTCTTCATAAACTACCATTGGTCGCATAGTGGTCGCATAGTGGTTGGAAAGTGGGTAGGGCACACCAACACAACATAACAACATAAACACAACCACAGCCACAACCACAACCGCAACCGAATCGTAACCGAAAACCTACAAGGAAACATGAGGTCCGGCAGAGTAAGAAAGACTCCAATAAATTCAAGATCACAGTCAAAAATAACAAAAACAACAAAAAGAAAAAAATGAGAGTGAGAGCGGGAGCAAGGATGATGGCCCTCTTGGCTTTGATCTAGACACACAAAAAATAAAACGCGGAAAGCTCGAAGGAAAAAACAACATGCCGATGGCTAATGTGATCTCCAACCTCCCTAAACGTCTCCTTATTAACAGCACAACTCACAACAGCTCTCACAATAGCTCTCCAAATCAGGATCGGGTATCTCCAAAGGAATCAGAGACAGAACCCGCAGTCAACTCGAGGCCAGGGTTGGTCGCACAAGATCTAATAACAATAGAGGGGTCCCCCCAACGGAGGAATCCCTGCTCCTTCCAGCCCAAGATATAAACAAAATTTGCTTTTCTGAAAGATCCTGGTACAGTAATATTCTCCAAAACCGGCGAAATTAAAGGGCTGCAAACCCCTCTGCAACCAAGAAGCTCCGACCCAACCTTACAACATTTAACAAACCCCCAAACAAACCAAACCGTTGCACTAATTCACTCAAATGAATCTCTTCATCCAAAAACGAACGGAAACATCAACAGTAACTTGAACACCACTAGGCAAAACCAAGAAGTAAAGGAAAAAGCTGAAGTGACTAGAGGGTCAAACATAAAAGTGGAACATGGCAGTATCAGTCACGAAGTCCAACAAAGGGTCAATGATAACGTCACTGATAATGAGCAAATAAAAGAACTACAGGATGGCCCAGGGGCCATCCCGCTCACCGCATATAACCCCCAACAATCTTCTCAATCCCCCAAGGCCGTCGCTGAAAGAAAATTAGAGGCAGTCACGGCAAAATCACACCAGCAAGGGGGACCAAAAACTGAAACAGACTTTAAGCCTAATCAGTTCTTCTCACAGGCAGTAGACCCTCATCTTCTCACTGCTACTCAAAGCTCATAACAGCAATTAGGTTTGACTACCATGCTTGACTCTAGGCTCCACCAAGTTACTCTCAATAAAACAGTACAGCGAGTAGAACAAAAATCAAAGGACCGAAAATCGCAACCCACTAACTCTTCCCCTCAATATTGGCCACTCACTCAACAGAAAGATTCAAGGGCCTTGACGGCCGCCGGTAAATCCTTAGAAAGCACATCGCCAGGGCATAGTCAGGTGATCCCTCAAGACGATCACCATAATTCCAATGGCGACATGTCCTTTCTAGCATCTCAAGAGTGGGAGGAATTAGTTGCCTCGTATAGTCACGACCCTAAAATTTCAACAAACACTGCGTGCTCAGAGAGCAGTGACAAAAGCCAAACGACTAAAGACTCGATCTGGGCAACAATACTAAGTACGATGCAATATTCGACCGCACCATTACAAAATAATGGGGTGACCCATACTAGTCCATGGACCTGGGTAATGCTCGGTATAGAAAACAATGGTCCTAGACTAATTGCTTTAGGAAGGTATTCATTAAGTCAAAATCTATGAACATGATACACATAGAACTCAAGTTACATCATAAGTGTACCCCAATAGTTTCTCAATTCAATTCAGTATATCCTCAAAAAGACACACAAGCACCATAAATAGCTTCAATGGTGACTGTTTAATATCACAGTTATTGTAACAGATCACTGTAGGGAACGTTTCAAAACAGAAAAGAGGGTTGCTCCAGGGGGAGTGTGGAAAAAGGATTGTGCTCGTGAGGATAGAACAGATGTATAGGGAGGGAAATCAGAGAGTAGTAAAAACAATCAATTACACATAGTAATGTCCTTAGTAAACTGGTCGTGGTTTACAGTAGCACCAGTTTTACAATGGGGCCTGTCTCTCATGGATTCGAAAGTACTTTTCTGGTTCTTGATGTTGTACAGAGTATAATCTTCTGTAAAGAGGTAGGGATGGGGTGAAGTAGGGTACAGGTCCACTAGGGGAAAGTGTCGACGTTTCGACCCTGGCGCATAGAGGGTGGTTTGTATCCTCTGCAGGCGGTTCTTCCTCAGGACGGGGATGGGGGGAGGGAACAACCTGTATCAAGGCGAAGTCAGGGTTACAGCCCCTCAGGTGGCGGTCCGCATAATTGTAGCGGTTAATAAAAACAAAAACGCCACAAACACTGCTAGGGAATTCCCACCCTCCACTAAAAACCAAAAAAACCGAGGCTTGGTCACACGAAGCAACAAAGAGACCACCTGTTAGCGAATTAACAAAAAGCTCAAAACCTCAGAGCAATACCCAGGAGAACGCACATCTGACACACGCGTCAGCCATGTCACCTCAAGTCTGTAGTGCACCCACGGAAGATGACCAATCAGCAAAATTGATGCCAGGCAGCGGTCCGCAGGACACTCATACGGAGCTCCAGCAACCACAAAGGAAAACTCTCGAGCGAAGCATTGATGTGCAAGACAAAACCTGGATACCACACGACCTACTGTCAACTTCTCAAAATAGTACTGATGGTAAATCAAATAACTCTAACAACTCTAGGCCTTCTTCACACATAGCCATCAATAGTGATTATTTTCAGCCCTCGACCCAGGAACCCTTCAAAGAAGAGGAGATAGATGCCATCATTTTTTCCCCTCATTTTAAGTCGCGAGGTCGAGCAGACATCCTAAACAGAGGGAATGTGCTACGGCTTCTGCAATCGACCCCAAACCTAGCCAACATCAACACCTCTGATCTACTCTCTATAGAGTTCCTGCCAAACAAGTCTGCCAAGCTCCGAAGCGTCTAAAACCAGATGGAAAACGACAGAGATAGCAAGCAGAATCATACAAGAAAGAAATAGATTCCAAAGCTGGTGGATCATTTTGAAACCAGTGCCAAAACCACTATATCCAGCACCATTTCAAATCACAGAAACTAACAGTCAAAACAAAGTCCACCTCAGTGCTAAGGGGAGCAAGGGGCTGTTCCCCAACGGAAGGCCAATCACTCTTGACTCACTCAACACTAACGAGTAACTGCAGTGCATACAGCGCACAATAATTTCAGCGCAACCAAATTGACATTGGATGTCCAGTTCAACGAATCCCCGACCGGCTCACAACGAAATCAACATATGTATTTGGAATATCAACGGCTTAGCCTCCAAATCAAGCGATAATGAGGTCTTAAACTACTTAAAATCCTTTGACATGATCCTGCTTCAGGAGACCTGGGAAGACAAACCCTTTGAGCTACAAGGCTACATCTCTAGTTTTATCCCGGCTACCAAGGGATCTGACTTCGGTCGCCGTTCAGGGAGCCTACTGTTCCTATCCTCAATAACACAAATTGGTGAAATTTTCCCCCTAAAGATTTAAATTGCTCCTCCAAGTTGCATCCAGGCCTCAATAGTAAAGCTAATCCTTAATCTGATCGTTCAGAAGGTAATAATAATAAACATCTACATACACCCCAAACACAAATTAAAGGCAGCCAAGGAGCTGATTAAGGAACTAAAAAGAGTAATGGAAGAAGAGGACACAGATAACATCATCTTGGCTGGAGATTTTAATATGCACCTCCTAGGGCGTGACCAGGACGAAGATTCTACACAAGATCTTACAGGTGGTTAGGGAATTCCGACTCAAGGTCCCTCAAAAAAAGCCAAACCAGCGAGATGCTCGAAGTACCTTCTTCCGGAACTAGAGCATCTAAACTTCAGAGCAGTAAATGGTCGTCTTAAGGGGGACAATCCTCCAGTACCCACATACCACTCAGTCAAAATATCTTCTCATTTAGATTTTACATTCACAACTTTAACTCTGTTTAACAAAATAGCCTTTTTCCAAATAGGCAATAATGAATTTAGTGACCATATGCCACAAGAACTGAAACTTAAAGCAAACTCAATTTTATTACTGGAGGCCGACAAAACCATAGTCTCTGCAGAAACAATAAATCTCAAACGATTAAGGTGTAATTCAACAAATATAGAAGCAGTATCAACTACAGCAAAAGAACTACTCAATCAAGTACAGGACAACAAAATTCAGCCGCTGGAAAGCTGGGAAAAATTTGCCATGTCTCTCGGCGATACAATTACAACCAACACCCGGCCTGAAACAGAGGAACAGAACAGTTCTCCCAATGACGAAGGCATGGAGCCCAGTTTCTAAAAAACTGAAACAAACTATAAATCATACTCTAAGGCAACTCCGCAAATCACCGGAAAATCAGAGTTTGCAGCACTCCCTTCACGAATCGAAGGCTCTTTTTAAGCGAAGAAGATGGGGCAGCAAAAGAACCAAGAACAATGAACTTTGGGCTAAACTTCTTTATGATGCAAACAAGAAAAATAGCGCCAAGTTTTGGCAATCTGTTAACAGACTACAGCGGCCTAACCATCCCAGCATAAATTCCCACATTACCGAAGCAGCCTGGGTAGATTTTCTTTTTAATCATTTTAATGAAGCAGAGCAAAAAGCAACCCCCCCCGCTCACTTGGGAAATGAAAGCACCAGCAGGCTCACAAAGGAAGCAACATACCATATCCCGGCCCCTTCAGAGGAAAGGGACAGCGCAGTGCCAATCCAACAGCAACGGGAGACGGAACCAAGATCAGCCCAAAGCCGCTCACTCGGAACAATGGGGGAGCATAACAGCCCTGTAGTACCACAAATAAAGAAACACATAGCAAGGGGTAGACAGGCAGGAGCTCCTGGCCTCAACGGTATTCCGCGAATACTGTTCAAATATGACCCGGAATTTCGGAGCAACGCATTAGCACCAGTTTTTAAACACGCATCCAGAATGTCCACAATTCCTGAGTCATGGAGAGGCTCAATCATAAGCCCAATCTACAAACAAGGCGAGAGGTCCGCGCCGAAAAACTACCGCCCGATAGCCCTCATAGACATCGAGGCCAAATATTACGCGGGGCTTATTTTAAACGATCTAGCCGCTTGGGCCTCCGAGAATCACATAATCCCGCCAACGCAAACATGGTTCCGGCAAGGACAAGGTACAATAACAAACATTATGGCGTTAACCTTGCTCATGGACGCAGCGAAACAGGGAAAATACCCCCTGTTTCTTTGCTTTATAGACTTTACAGCTGCGTTCGACCACGTCGACCGAATAAAACTCTGGCAAAAACTGGACGGCTGGGGGATACCTCCCCCTCTCTTAGACCAACTCAGGAATCTGCATACTAATACCTGGGTCAGGATAAAGCTAGGCTCTGGTACACACATATCAAAAAAAATATCCACCTCAAAAGGGCTGAAACAAGGGTGCGTCCTAGCCCCATTGCTTTTTAACCTTTTTTTAGCGGATCTCCCGGGGGAACTGGATAGATGTACAGCCCATGCACCAAAACTAGGAAATATGACATTGTCAAACTTGTTATACGCCGACGATTTAGTTTTGATAAGCCGGACACCTATCGGACTCCAGCATCTCCTGAATGTGACTCACAGTTTTTCACAACGGAATGCATTAAAAATAAACTTTAAAAAAACAAAAATTATGGCAGTAAACTACCATAAGAAGAAAAACCCTAATTGGTTCCTGGATGGTCATCGTTTAGACCAAGCAGCAAGCTATAAATACCTGGGGTTAACACTAGACCAAAACAACTCGTTTAAACCACAGATGGAATCTCTGTGGAGAAAGAGGGTAATGACTTACTTAGCCATAAAACCCTTGAAGAAGTTGCTGCCGGACCCGACGCTTGACCCTCTGCTAAGGGTCCTGTGAGCTAAACTACAGCCCACAATAACATGGGAGCGAATCGATGAAAGGAAAAGATGCAACAGTCCTTGACAACATAATAACTAATGCATATCGAGCGATCTTCCAACTCCCCAGATATGCTTCCCCAGCCCAAATACGGTTGGAGTTTGGGCTTCAAAACCAGACAATGGAAAGAAGGGGAGCTTACGTGAAATGCTGGCATAAAATTAAAGGAGATGAGGAAGGATCCCTGAATAACCACATCTGGACGGAGCTGTCTCGCCCTGAAAAATCACCAGCCAGAGAGTATCTGCAGGAATCCATCAAACTTTTAGGTCTGACAGACCTTTGGAACATTTCAATGAATCATTCCGCTTTTAAACAAGCTGTAACAAAGGTAACTCGTCTAATATCTGCCTTAGAGGATAAAAAAGCATTAGCCAAACGAGTTCACGGCTGGGTTGTACTGAACTCGTACAACACACTTAAACCCCAACCTTACTTGAAAACGGGAATAAAAATCACCACCAAGGAAAAATTCCTAAAACTCCGCATGGGGGTCGGGCCTTTCAATCAGTTCCTTCCTCCTTGGGAGAGAAGAGGTGGCGACCAGCTCTGCCGTTTGTGTGGCCGTGGTTTCGAGGACCTCATTCACGTCATATGCATCTGCAACAACCTAAGAGATATAAGGATAACCTTGTTAAAACCAATGTTCAGACAGCATGGAGTTAGGACCTGCAGACAGGCGGTAATGCTGTGCTTCAATCCAGAGATAGTACAGCTAAACTGCCAGCTTACAATTTTTTTTGATATAACTGCAAAAAAATTGAAAAATATGTCCATACTGGCTAAGAATACATTTTTATCAGAATAGACACTGTCTGGAACAACCTTTACAGATTTATAAGAGCATGGAGCAGAATGTTTTAACAACTTGAGCCCACCCTTTAATGACTTTTTTTAAATGTATTTATTGTCGGATAAAATGTGGGTCTTTTAATAGTTACTTTTTATTGTATAAGAGCTAGATATTTTATTTAAATGAATTAATGTATGCAATGGTTTTAATTAATCAAGCATAATAAAATTTACTTACCATGTGTTGCGGGTAGGCAGCCACGTTTGTAACTGAGGGAATGGAAGGAGAAGACTGGTCCCCTCTTTGTTAGAAGAAGGGAGTGTCCCACTCGACTGCAGTGGTGGATATAACAGTGATTAATTATTTTATACATCAGGGAGCCCTGGTTTTTGAAGCTGCGTGTTTTGTTTGGGAAGGGATTGAGACTTATGGGGCACAATAGGCTAATATGCAAGGTAGGGTTGGGGCAGAGGAGGGAAGGGCAGTGAAATTAGAATAGTTGAGAGCCATAAGGTGGGCATAATCTGGAGGCTAGCTCAGGTAGATTTCTGGTATGACAGGTGCAGGTGATTTTTGGGGAGTGGGCATTGAAGAGCAATAGGGTAAATAGGTTTGGGTACCAAATACGGTGGTATCAGTGGTAGGACAGGCTAAGTCTGGAATGGCGTGTGGCACCCACAGGAGTGAGGAACTTCCCAGCATAAGCAGTCTGGAGGATAGAAGGTGGGTGATCCTGATATACAGTGCCAGACACAAGGGCCAGCTGAGTCCAGTGCAGATCAGGAACACTGGCCTGAAAGGGGGTAGAGGTCATTGACACCCTCCCAACGTTGCTGAAATTGGCGGGTGTGTCATCTTTTTTATCTTATAAATCTGAATTATGGGTTATGCATGATGGTGGCATGATCGATGGCGAGAGCGTGGGCACATCCGTGGCTAAGGAGGCGGAAGATGGTAATGTTGATTTGAATTATGTAAAAGAGGATATTGATTTCGAAGAGAGCAAAATTGCACATTGGTCTGAGTGTGAGGTGGGGGCTTCACAGGAAAGAAGGTGATGGTGGTAGTGAAATAAAGATACACCCACCTCAGGGTAAAAGGAGATCTTTTATTTGCTTCATACACCAAATCCTCCTGTAACTGCTTTCCTTAGAACATCCATCACACCATTCTAGAACCCAGTAACCTCAGCAGGTATCTTGTAAACCACTAGCAAAAGCCTTAGAAACAACATACAGGCAAAAAACAAATAATACAGAACCCAAAAAAACTCAACAAAATACAGCTAGAAAATCTGTGAACAGGAGAACACCAACTGGCATATTTTGTTAAACATTGTCTTTTAAATACAATGGTTGTCTTAGATTTCTCCTGATTCTGGATGCTACCACAATTTCATTTTTTTTAATTTGCCATCCTCTTGAAACCTGTAGATCCGCATTGGTAGATTCCTCTCCAACTGGAACGCCGTGGAAGACGGTGAAAAGTTTCTGTAAGAAATTGGATTATTATTTGGGGTGGGTGAATACTAGAGTGACCATATTTTCAAAACCAAAAAACAGGCCATTTCGTAAAAGTAGAAGTGTTACTACAATTTCATATCGACCAAGGAGCACAGAATGACTTAAGCCCGTGCTCACCAACGTAGAAAAGATAGGCATTGAGGCACTAAGGGGAATAAATGAAATATCACTTTTACACAGACTACCATAAGTGCTAATTAAATTGAATTCTGAAAAGTTTGGTACTTAATCCTGCACTGGAAGAAATAAGAGCTTGTTTAGTCGACCCTCTCTAAAAACTGGGCCAACTGCTGAATTTAGTGAAACTGCCTGGAAAGATGATCAAAATCCTTGCACTGTCCCGGCAAATCTGGGATGCCTGGTCTACCTAGTGAATACCCACCTCAAGGAATATTCACAACCCTTGTTAGGGTGAACCCTCAAAGTCACTAAATTAACCTGAGCTCAACCCACAATAGCTATGGCACAGAACAGACAGGCTTAACTTAGGGTAATGTGTAAAGTATTCATGCAGTAACAAATCAGTAAAAAAGTCAAAATGTAAAACAGTAAACATCCCAAACCAAATTAAAAAACTAGAGTAAAATGTAATAAACAATTTTACCCTATCATGACAATCTAATAAGGGAAACCAGAGATATGAATTTTTAAAGTTTTAAAGTATGAATAGCACCAAAAAGCACGAAGCACAAACATTAATGGTCTCAGTAGACCAAGACCTAGGTGCAATTTGAGGCTGACCATGATGGAGTGTGAGTTGGATACACCAACCAGGTTCGTCCTGATCAAAGACTTTACCTTCTGAATTAGTATTTTAAGTCCCAATCCACCCCACTGGAGTACACTATAGCCCCCAGGACCATAGGGGAGGCAGTTAGAGACTCACAGGGTCTCAGGCTGAGGCCAACAGCAGGGTCCAGTCCAGGTCCAGTTGCCACTGCTCAGCTGAGTACTTCCAGCAGCTTGTTGTCTCTGTAGCCAAACGGGAGGACAGCCAACTGACCCTTAGAGTCCACTTCTTTATCCTTGGTAAAAAAGGAGCAGGTCCAGTCCTTTGGCGCTCCTCTCAGGTCACAGACAGCAGGTCCAGGCCTCTTCTGATCTTCTGCAGGTTCAGAAAGATTTCTGAAGTTGGTACTTTGAGGTGCCACATTTATGCCTGCCACCAACTTGTGGGTAGGAGTGAGCCTGGGCATGCCCTAACCAATAGGGTAAATGTTCTCGGGCCAATCCTATCTACTTTTTCAGTAGTTTCTGTTTGCCTTAATGCAAACAGGCCCAAAATGCTGTGTGTCAGGAAATTGTCAAGATAGCAAAAGTCTTTGGCCACACTTAATTTGGGCTTTGAGGACTGGGTGTGTGTGGGGAGTGTACTATGGTAATCCTGGTATCCTCCCACATCTAAAACTGAAATCCAGTTTGAGGCAGGCGGTGTACCCACAACAAACCCAGAGACAGAAGTCTGAAAAGCAGGGCCCTCCAGCAACCAGACAGTGGATCCAAAGCGTTGTCTTGGCATCTTCTTCTCTACCTTTCAGGAGTGCCCCAAGTGTTACATGTGGCTAAACAGAAATGTCAAATAGGATTTAGAACTGTAGTGCCAAAAAGGATGCCAACAACCCCCACCCTACATATTCTGTGGAGTTCAGAGGAGTCAACTCTGCCCATTCAAGTCAGACTAATGTTTACTCCCGGGAGTCATTTCACACACTTTTTACACCAATTCAAAGCTGAGCACAGGCTGAGAACGGACAAACACTTATGCTAATAGCCTTCTGATAGTTCAGGCAGCTAAAGAGTAACTTTCTAAAAGTTGCCTGGCCTTAATATGTATTTAAAAATCTAACTTCACCATTGAATTTTATTTTTAGTAACTATTAAAATAGATGATTAAGTATTTTTCTAGCTGGTCCCATTTCAGAGATGCATTATTAGTATTTGAATGTGTACTCTGGTACTCTACATAGAACACTAGGCATGCCACAGTGCAAATAGTATGTTGGGCCTTTTAACTATATCAACACGGTAACATTAATCTTCTACTTGTCCCACTTTTAAATACCGTGCACCTTTTCTTGTGGGCTACAAGGGGGACTTTCTAATATTTAAAAGCTAGGTTTTACCTGTCAAAAAGGGTTATTAGGAGGTTACAAGGCAGGTTTACAGTGCAACAGTCAGGCTACACAGGGTAGGCCTGACGCAGTGTTTGCACTGCCAATATAGTGGCTGGCTAATATGTGCTGTAGTCCACAATTTGCATTTCAATCAGTCAATCAATAAAAGCTTTATTCAATTATATTGAAACATAGTCATAAATGTACAAACATTAAAAGCATACAAAACACTAAAAATCTAAAATTAAGCATAGAATTGCAGTAGCAAATGATAGATTTAACATAGGATCCAACTACATAGGAGACCTCCACATCAGATAATAGCTGCAAGAAAAGGAGAGCAGGTCTTCATCTCCACAAGTGATTCCTCTTAATAAGAGGGATTAAGAATCTCTTTAAAAAGAAAATGAAATGCAATACAGTATGTTGGGACCGGCCATCACAGGGACAGACTTTTATGCTGTCATTGTTGTATTGACCAAGTGGAAAGCAAAGGAAGTGACATAGCGAGCCAGATCTAAATCTGAATAGTATCGCCCACTCTCAATGTCCTATGTTGCACAATAGAGTTAAATTGCAGAATTAGTATGCAACATTACATATTGGCATATAGTAGGCTTATTTAATTCTACAGCTTCCCTCTCTAAGTGTCTGGTGTCCATGAACGTCTGCTTTAATCAGGATTAATCCTGCTTATGAATAAGTGATGGATTCTCAAAGAGTGAGGGTCTGCTTAATAACGTAAAAATGTTTAACATAAGACAGCCACAGAACATCCAGGGCCAGATGTACAACCCTTTTTTGCGGCCGCAAACGGGAGATCCTCCCGTTTGCGACCGCAAAAAAAGGGTAATGGCATGTACAAATGCAATTTTGCGAGTCACAGACTCGCAAAATAGCATTTGCGACTCCCGCTATTAGGAAGGGGCATCCCTTCCTAATAGCAAATCACCATGCCATGTACAATTGTTTTGCAACCGCATTTGCGGCCGCAAAACACTCGCAGTTTACCACCTACTTCAAGTAGGTGGTAAACCACTCGCAAACAGGAAGGGGTCCCCAGGGGACCCATTCTCCTTTGTGAGTATGTGAGTGTTAGACTTGGCATCTTTTGGCGTGTTTCCCCTGACTTTTTGCTTTCTGACCTCCTGGTTTTGACTCTGTTTTTGCTGGTGTAATGATTCTGCGCACTTTCCTCACTGCTGTCCAGTGGGAAAGTGCAAGTGCTCCTGTAGGAAATGTGTTATGGATTGGTGTTTCCATGATTGGCCTATTTGATTTATGTGTCAGTCCCTAGTAAAGTGCACTGCGAGTGCCAGGGCCTATAAATCAAATGCTGTTGGTGGGCTGCAGCACTGGATTGTGCCACCCACGCAAACAGCCCGTAAAGTGTAACTCTGGCCTGCCATTGCAGAGCCTGTGTGCAGCCTGGGGCTGCCATGTCGACTTGGCAAGTGCACACACTTGCCAGTCCCTAAACCTTCCCTTTTCTACATGTTAGTCACCCCTAAGGTAGGCCCAAGGTACCCCTGTGGGCAGGGTGCATTGTATGTGAAAGGTAGGACATGCCCTGGTGTGTGTGGCATGTCCTGATAGTGAAATACAGCCTACTTCGTTTTTCACTATTGCAAGGCTACCTGTTCCCCATAGGCCAGAATGGACAGTTTTGATTATTACATCCTATGAGCCTAACTGACCCAGGGAACATGGTAGAAATTCGAGTTTAGTATGCCAAAACTCAGAATGATAAAATGCATCTTTTAGTGAAGTTGGTTTTAACATTCTGAGTTGGAAAATACCACTTTTAGAAAGTAGGTATTTTCTTGTCTAACCATCCAAGCCTGCCTCTGCTAGGTTGTGTATTCCTTGTCTGGAGTGTGAGTGACAGGGGCTGGGGGATTCCAGGAGACAGGGTGAGTAAGCACAGGGCTGAATAGCAAGATATACATGTAGATGGGTGGGAGGAGTTGCACCTGGGACCTGAATAGGGCTGTGCCTTCCCTCCACAATGCTGGCTCCACCTCCTGTGGTGTGTCTGATGTCCCTGGACTACACTGCAAAAGGAAAGAAGGAGACTTGTCAACAAAGTGCTCCAGGACTGACCAGAACTGGTTTGGACTAGGCAAAGGCCTCTCTGCCTTCAGAGAACAAAGAGAAATTGAGGATAAAAGGGGGACCCAAACCCCAGAACTTTAGAACTCTTTTGGATCAAGAAGACTGCCAAGAAGAAGAGCTGGAGAAGCTGTGAGGAGGAACTACCACTTAGCTGTGTGCTTTGCTGTGTTGGCCTGCAGTGGCTGCTTCTGTCTTGGGCAGTGAAAGGACTGGACTGAACTTTCTGCAATCTACTTTGTGAGTTTCTCCAAGGGCTTGAGATAGAGCTTGCCCCCTGTTCAAGAAGTCTCAGGAACAGCAAAGACTTCAAGCCCGACGCCGTCTACGACGCCGCTGCCGACTCCGTGTCCTGAAGGCACCGCAGAGGGCATCGCCGCAACGTAACCCTGGTCTCACCGACTACGCCTGCTGATGCCGCCACCGAGCCGCTGCTCGCACCGTGACCTGTGGGCACCGCACTCCGCACCGCCTCGCTTCACGACGACGCCTTGGTATCCCCGACGCCGCCGCTCCACGCCGGACTCGACGCCGCTGCTTGCACCGTGGTTCGAGGGCACCGCTCGTACAGTTACACGACGCACCGCCCTCATCCCGCACCGCAGCCTTGGCCTACCGACGCCGGTGCCATCGACTCCAGTTCGTCAGCCGATGACAGCGCTTCAGCAACGACGCCGCCGCTGCTGCACCGTGACCTGCCAGCACCGGGACGAGCACCGCCTTCATCTCACACCGCGACCCTGGTCTCACCGACGACGCCATCTGACGCCGCCACCGAGCCGCTGCTCGCACCGCGACCTGAGGGCACCGCACGCCGCACCACTGCACTTCGCACTGCAGCACCCGACGCCTTCCGACGCCAGCGCTCCTGACTTCAACAGAGAGGAGATCGATCTGCAACGTGTGTGACTTCGAGGGCCCCGACGACGCCTGCACTGACCTCCGGAACCGACGCCTGCGGACGCCGTGTTTTCGGAAGCTCACCGCGAGGTCATCGACGCCCTGCATTTCTGAAAGGTACTGTTTGTGGGTCTTCCCGACACCGTAGCTGACCCGCGACGCCGCGGTCAGCCAGAACTGTTTGGATTTGTTTGTTCACGACGCCGTGATAGCCCCAGACGGAGCTACCGACATCAAGGAACTGTTTTTAAGGACACTGTGATAACTGAAGATTTTTAAAGCCCTTTGGATTTTTATCGTTTTGGTCTTGTTTTAAGTATATAAAAATATTGGATATTTTTCTAAACTGGTGTGGTGTCCGTTTGTAGTGCTTACACTGTATTACTGTTGGTTATGTGCAAATGCTTTACACACTGCCTCTAAGATAAGCCTGACTGCTCATGCCAAGCTACCAAGGGGGTGAGCAGGGGTTATTTTAGGAGCGTAACTCCCTTATCCTGACTAGGAAGAAGGGTCCCTACTTGGTCAAAGGTGCAAGCCCTTGCCAACTAGAGACCCCCATTTCTAACAGTGAGGAAATATTTTTTAAGAGCAGGCAGTGGTCCAAGGGACCACTGCCTGCCCTTAAAAAAATGAAACTGTAAAGTTTCCTTTTTCTTTTTTAAATGCATCCCATTTTCCTTTAAGGAAAACGGGCTGCATTTAAAAAAAAACTGCTTTGTTTAAAAAACAGACCCAGACATGGTGGTCTGCTGACCCCAGCAGGCCACCAAACCTGGGAGTGCTAGCCATTCCCAATGGGGTTCCAAATTGCGACAGCCTCATTAATATTCATGAGGCATGCAATTTGCGAGCCCATTGGGAATCGCAAACAGTGTCTGAGACACTGTTGCACATCCCAATTTGCGAGTCTCAAATTACAAGTCGCAAATGCGACGCAATTTGCGAGTCGCAAATTGGTGGGTCGTACATCTGGCCCCGAGTCCCTTGTCACACTTTCAGTAGTCTCTACTAGCGGACTAGTAGAGGACGGCATGGCGGTTAGTCCAGATAGATAGCCAAAGCATTAAGTGTTCAAGCTGAATATAGTCCTACATAAATTCTTTGTGGCAAATAAAGTAAGAGCTGCTAGGTGGCAAGGTCAGCAAAGGCAGACAGAAATGTTTTTCTTCACACTGCAAGAGCGACGCTTTAGACCACCCCCAAATACCTGCTCCATGTGTAGCAATGGGAACACTTTGGGTCTTATATATGTCGAGCAGTGGCACAATGGGGCTACCCCCTATGGATGGAATCAAGTTGAAAAGAGCACCCATTGTTCGTGTGAATTTTTGACATCTAACAGATTCGAATGCCACTCGTGGGAAGTATTAAAAATCACTCCTAAATATGGAAAGCTGGTCACATTTAGAAGTGTGTTATTCCTAACAGAAAAAGTGCGCATTTTCTGGCTATAGGTCTACTAGCCATAATAGAGAACTTAGTGAAGTTAATGTCAAAGTGTAGCCCAGTCATAAAGATGTCAAAAGCTTCTATCAGTTTTTTTTAACTAATTGGGGTGCGTGCCGGCAACACGGAAACCAGGGAAAAACATTAAAGATCACCTTGTCAGGTCAGCAACAGACATAAACACACACAGAACCAATACACTAGTGACTGCATGGGGTCTACCTAAAATGAAAGGGCACCACAAATGTGGAAACTGTGTCTCGTGCAATTTCACATTCAACACCAACACATTTGAACATGGTAATGTCAAACACAATTTAGAATCTTTCTCTAACTGTAACACATGTAATGTTGTGTATTGCATATGGTGTCCATGTGGCCTCCCCTACATTGGACAAACAAAACAACCTGTCAAAGCCTGTATTAGCCCACATCGCAGTCGCATACGGAGATCTGTTACCAATGCCCCCCTAGTGTCTCATTATAAGGACAAAAACCACACTGCTGAAGAGATAAAGTAGCAAGGAATTGACATCGTCACTCTGCCTGAGAGAGGAGGTGACATTTCACAGATACTACAGCGTAATGAATGCCGCTGGATAGACAGGGTTAACTCAATAGAAGAAGGGCTCAACTCAGCTGAAGAATGGAGGGGGTATGTCACTACCCTTCACTAAATCTCTATCGTTAGTCTGTTAACTGACCTGTTTCTGTGAATATACAGTGCCCTTATACATCATATCTTGGGCGGAGTGAATTATGTGAATATTTGGTCATAATGTGGTTCTATTGTATGCAGGGACTATAATTGGATGCTTTCGTATTGCACACATTTGTCCTGACAAGATATAGTACGCCAAACGTCCTGCAGAGAGAGAATTGGTTGCAATATATCAGCAGTAATTTACTTACTGGTTTGCACAGATATTCAGCGTAAACTACACAATTACCCAGGATGCTTCTTGTTCTATTCACTGCCTATGTTGTCGAACCTATTATTGTGTAAATTTCATATTATCATAGAAATCCCACTCCAGCCCTCACCAGACCAAGAAATAGACTGTTAACTCGTTGCCAAAGCCTGTATGAAATGTCATCATTGTCCATTAACGTTCCTTGCACTGTGTACAATATGTATAAATCGCGTGTACAGCACAAATATTATCACCTGCCACAAACGCGGCCATTCCGCTATGTTGCCAAAGCCTGTATGAAATGTCATCATTGTCTATTAACGTTCCTTGCGTTGTGTACAATATGTATAAATCGCGTGTACAGTACAAATATCATCACCTGCCACAAACGCGGCCATTCCGCTATGTGCCACACTTTTCCATTCTTTCTTTCACTTCCCTATCTCCCACTGAGGTCTTTCCTCACTTTTCACGGTTACCGAGAACCGGATTGAACGGTGTAGCGGTTATCGACAGCCAGGCCTGCCGTTCCTTGGACTAATGGGTGGTAAAACACTGTATAACTCATCAGTGTGCCCTGTGGATCACGGTCATCGTACCCAGAGAACAGAGCTGACTTATGCGGCTTTGCTGAAAACACGCGCGGAGCTTCGTCCCGCATTTCTATAGGAATCTATGATCCTGGTAAGAAACAGCAATTATTGCCACTTTAGCCTCACGCCCATATCCTTTCTGCAACCGACAATCTGTTTTTCTAAACCCCGCAGGAATACTTACAGTGCACTGACACTGTTTCATCAACGTCCCCACCACTATCGTTCCTAATTAAGGGAATTGTCAGACCGCTACAGCTGTAGCGTGTCAATCAAAGAGCAGGTCAGGCCGATTCATATCCTCCGATTGCCAGTCTTCCCTCACACTGAGGTAAGCGCTTTCCTGATAATTATTTTAAACCACAGATCCTTCCCTTCCCCAAGCACTCTCTCTGATATCGCGACCCATGTGTAACTACATTCTTCCTTTTTCATCTCTCCTCACAATACCAGTACCCGGACGGGTCCTCATGTGAGTAACTACTTCTTTCCTTTCTCACGTGTGGCACATCACTCTCACGAGGCTGCGCAATTGCATTTTCAGGTACCCCTCATTATATGTCCTTTTCATGTTTTCGCATTTGTGCCAGTACATGGGCCTTATGCTTTCCTTACTTTTCACCCATAGATGTCCCTACATCATTGGTCCTGAAGAGACCCCACATTGGTTAGAGGGTCGAAACGCCGTCGACAAACAGAAGAAGCGAACCATTACTCAGCGCGTATCACTGTATATAGCTGCTGTTCACATTGAATTGATTTGATAATGGTCGACTTGTATAAATTGTGGAAACCTTGTACATAATTATCACACTGTCACTTAGGTTTAGGTTCCCGTTTCACTTGGGACACTATGCACAAATATGTTTTTTTCAATAGATTTGGAACAATGTATATATCTTTTTGTCTCCCTTGAAAATGTATAACTTGTGTTATACTGAATCATTGGTCTTGGTGGTTCCTTCTTCCTCTGACATTAGTTAAACCCTCCATATCGCGATTGTGCACTTTATTACAAGTATAGTTGTATTAATCCACAGGAACCATTGTTTTTCCAAGTATTACATGTGGCTCAACAGACCCCTCAAGTAAGATTTGAAGCTGCAGCCCCCACCCTGCATATTTTGTGGAGTTCAGAGGAGTCCTAATTGTCCATTCAAGTCGGCCTATTGCTTGCTCCTAGGAGGCAATTCACACCTCTTGCATACGCATTCAAGGCTGAGTACAGGCCGAGAACTAGAAGAGAGTAATGCTAATTAGTCTTCTGACAGTTCAGCCTGATAAAGGGGAGCTTTCTGGAAGTTACATTTCCTTAATGTTCATTAAAAATCCAACTTAATCTTTGAATTGGATTTGAAATAACTATCAAAATAGTTGTTTAATTATTTTTCTAACTGGTCCATTCCTAAAATACAGTATTTTAATCTGTACTCTTGTTCTCTACATAGGGCAGCTAGGCATGCCACAGTGAAAATAGATTTTTGGGCCTTGTCAATGTAGAGACATTGTAACATTATTTTCTACATGTACCACTTTTAAATATCATGCACACTGCATTGTTGGCTACAAGCCTACACTGGCGTGACTTACTAATATTTAAAAGTGAGGTTTTTACCCATCCAAAAGTGTTATTTCATGAGGTTGCACATCAGGTTTACATTGCAACAGTCAGGCTACATATGGTAGGCCTGAAGCCATGTTTGCACTGCCACTATAGGAGATGGCACAATAGGTGCTGCAGTCCACAATTGACATTTAACTTCAAGGCCCCGGGTGCACTTTTTACACAATGTACTTCGGAGGTACAGGCAAGTTAAATGTACCAAGCAGGATTAAGCCAATTTTACCATGGTTAAAGCGGGAGCACAAGCACTTTACTACTGGTTGGCAGGGGTAGGGTACAAAGAGTTCTAAAGCCAACAAAAATATAGGGTCCAGCAAAAGGTTAAAAAAATTCCAGGTGACCTGTCATGGGTGCCCTGTTGTGGAGAAGGACTAACGTGTGGTACGCACTCAGTGTCTTTTTAAGAATAATCCTCAGAAGACCATGGTTTGGCGAGAATCTCAACTATTGCAAGACTGGCAGCCATTTTTTACTGTAGCGGCCTATTTAAGTCTTGTCCACTCAGAGAATCGTGCCTTTTATGGTTTGTTCGTCCCAGGGGAAAAGCATTGTGCCTGTTCCTGGCTCCTTGATTTAAAGTTCTCTGAAATTTCCAGATCGATGCTTAGAGGTTCGTCATGGCACCCTCTCTTCCAGCCCTTGAAACAAACAACAAGAAAACATAAATGGATCAGCAGAAGTCTGTATATTCTATATGGTAATGCATGCACGTGCAGCACTTAATTGCATAAGTATTTACCGATTTGATATTTAGCTCGAAGTGAGCTATCTTCACTCGTCGCGTTTAGGTCCTTCTATGAAAAGGGTAAAACAAAGTAAAGATTAGAATGTCTTAAAAGCCTCTGTGAAAAAGAAAGACCTTTCAAAGAATATCAAGCACCTTGAGAAACTTTAAGGAATTCTGTGGTCTAATTTGTTTTTAATCTAAAGGTTCAAGGAATGAAGATAATTTCTGCAAGTGAACTTTTACAATTAACAGCTGTATAATAAGTCTGAGATCCTTCTTTTTGGGAGCTTTCCTCCCTATTTCAGGGAATGACTCTGGCCGGCGGAATATCCCAGGCCTACTTCCGTGGGCCTTCCCACCAAAAACCTAGGGATATGGTTTGACGAAAAGCTACTCTTCTCCACTCTGATAAAGAAGCTTGCTGGGCAGTGCTTTGGCACACTTAAATCCCTGAGGAAATCTTTACCTCTTCTCCCGAGGCCAGCCAGGGAAATGGTTACCCGGGCATTGATTCTTTCACGCATTGATTATGCCAATGCCCTGTATGTAGGCCTGCCGGGCTACCTTTTGAACAGACTGCAGGTTGTCCAAAATGCAGCAGCCAGAACCCTTCTTACTATCCCTATAAGAACCAGCGTAAGGCAACACTTATGGGATCTCCTTTGGTTACCCGTGATACAAAGAGTCAAGTTCAAAGCCCTTGTCCTGGCTCACTCAGCCCTGTACGGACATGGTCCAGTCTATTTGAAAAATGGTTTCAGGTTTTACGTTTCGGCAAGTCAGCTGCGTTCTGCGACACAGCTTCTTGCTCATGTCCTGCGTTTCCGTTTCAAAAGAATTCGAGGAAGATCTCTTGCCTTTACGGCAGCCTCTGCTTGGAATCTGCTTCCCCTGGATCTCTGCAGTTTTCAGGACCCCAAACTCTTCAGGAAAAGATTGAAGACTCTTCTTTTTATCTAGCTTCTCTTTTTTTCACTCCCCACTGGTTCGCGTCGGGACACTCTTTGAGTAGCCGCGCGTGTTATAAATTACTATAACATAACATAATGGAAAATCGGGTACAATGAGAAAACTACGGGAAAGGAACAGAAATGTTATATCTTTCTGACAATTAAGGTCATTGACTCTTGATTGAATACCTTCTTTTACGGTCCAGTTAAACCTTTTTATCATCCCATTTGTTTGAGGATGATAGAGAGCACTATAATGTGTTTGAGTAAGACTTTTTCCACCATCCAGAAACAAAATTGGACACCATTGTCTGTAAGCAATTGGAAGACCCTCCCTTGTGAATAATTTTCCTGGAACCCGATAACAGTCCCAGATGAAATATTCTTAACACATGCAACCTCAGGCCAACGTAAAAACAGATCCATCACTACAATCAAATAGGGTGTTGAGTTTTCTCTTTTCAATAGTCCCAGCTTGCCATCCACAATCTCCTACCCAAGGCATACAAACGATGGGCACAACTCTCATTTTATAAATGTTATCATTCTCCATACATAGCAAACACAAGGAGATGATGGACGGAGCGCTGAAACTTTTCAGACACTCACCCCCAGTCACAGATCTGGGTTGAATCCATCATCGTTCTTTAGCTCACTTTGCCACCCCAGTTCAGACACAGCTATATGCAAATCAGTCTTGACCCTGTGCCTCATGGGAACAGTCCAGCCCAAACTGCCAAGCCATGTCTTCCCTGGACCGGAAACAAGCATCCTGGGTCCGGTTTCAGGCTAACAGCCCTCATCAGCCAGGCAAGCTTGAATCCAGTGGCAAAGTGAGCAAGGGACCCACGTCTGGGCATACCCTGCCAACTTAGGGCGAACAAAGCAAACACAAGGAGATGATGGACTCTCCATACATTCATTACATCCTCTAAGCCTTCTCTCTATCTCCAAATCTAGGTCTGGCCATCAAAAGTCTACTCCCACTTTCTCTGTGGTCTTAACAAACCCTAAATGCTTCACATGAGCCAAATTGACAACAGATTCCCTAAGCCCACTAGGCATCACTAACCTCATACCTTGAAAACAAAATCCTCACAGACAACTCATTCTTAACTAAAAAGAAAGGTTTAAGCTTGTCTCTCAACAGGCACTTCTCAGGCCAACTTTGTTGAATGCAGAGAGAATACAAAGACAGAGTTGATCTTTCTACTCTTTCCCTCCATTCCTTATCAGAGATGGCACCCAGGTCATGACACAAACACTCTCTTCCCTTGAGACATCACCTTCAGGAAAGACCTCTTGATTTTGTGCATTGCATTTGTCTACCGCAACAAGTCTAGACAGACAATCAGCTTCACTGTTTCTGAGTCCTGGAATGTATTCCACCTGAAAAGTATATTCCTGCAGCTTTGGCACCTATTTTTTTTTATATGTGCAGACACTAAGACCAGGCTCTTTTTAGAGAACTTCCCCTTAGAGATTTGGGGTCTAATCTCACAGTAAATATATTTTCCCACAAAAAAATCTGAACTTCTTGATGGCCCAACAGACTGCGAGAGTCTCCTTTTCGATTACAGAGTAGTTGAATTCGGCGCCTTTAATAGTGCTAGAGGCACAAGCAATATTCTTTTCTAACCCCTCAACAACTTAAACTAACAGAGCTCCTAGACTCTTGCAACTGGTATTTGTCACCCCCACTGTATCTTTCGCTGGTATGAATGCTTGTAAATCAAGGGCACACTTCAGTACTGACTTTATCAATTCAAATTCCTTATTGCCTGCCTCTCTTCAGGGAAATCCAACCCCTTTTTTACACAAATCTCCCAAGAAAGCTGTTTTATCAGCAAAATTATGGAGTTATCAGCTATAACATTCTTTTCCTAGAAAAGAGACTACCTCTTCTCTAAACCCTGGAACTTTCTAATTACAAATGGTGTCTGCCAACCCACTCTTAGGCTTTCTCCTTCCCATGTCATCATGTGCCCTAATTAAGTTATTTGCTCTTTTCTGAAAACACATCCTTCCATATTCAAATTTAAATCAGTGTTTGGCAATTTCATTGATACCTCCCATACTTGTAAGTTTTGTTTCCTCAAGGTAGAGCCATAGATCAAAACGTAATCCTGAAAACACCATGCACCAGCCATGTTTTCCAGAACTGAACTCGTCAGTCTCTGGAATACAGACGTAGTGGGTATCAGTCCAAATGGCATGCTTAAAAATGTAAAAGCTTTCATGTTTGTGACAAAAGAAGTCAACTCCTGAGAGTGAGGGTGGCGGCAGCAACTGATGGTATGCCGACACAAAATATACTTAGCACCAGATAAAGTTGACACCATCTCTACTATGCTGGGAAGTGGAAATTTGTCCACCACCACCTCCATATTGGATGCATTTAGGTTGGCACAGAGCCTAATGGCTCCACTTGTCTTTCTCGCCACCACCACAGGAGCCAACCACTCTGTGGCTTCTACAAGAGAAATCACACTCACTAATTGCAACCTCTCCAAATCCTTACGTACATCCTCTTGAACATTTAAGAACATCCTTCGGACCTTGGAAACAATTGGGATCACACCCATTTTGAGCTTAATTCTGTGCATGTAATTTTTGACACACCCACGTTTACTCTTGAAAATGTCGTGAAATATTGTCTTGAAATCCTTAAACACTCACAAAATCTGATGAGCAGAAACTTGAGGATTAGCATTAGGATTCAGGTAAATTCCCTAATACTTTTGTTGTTGCCAGCTCAAAATGCCGTCTCCTCTCACAGTCACATACACCTTTGAAGAAATTATTCTTCCTCTGCACCCAAAAGTAACCAATCCTATCAATCTTCTACCTCAATAGGTGTGCCTGTCACTGTGGAATTTAACTATCTAGAATGCAAGTATTCACAAAATAAAGCCCTTAATTGGTTTGCCTGTCACAGTTGAATTTGATAGGGTATGAAACTGTCATGGTGTGCCTTTCACCACAGTAATTGACATGCTATAAAGTAAGGCGAAGGGTGAATTTATTATTTCAGTAACTGTCACTATTCTTCATACAAAGACAGAAATCTATAGTCTGCAGGACAACTTCACTCGTACACTTCAGTTGAATTGCAAGCGTCCCAATGCACCAAAATGGCATCCATGTTGATGTGCAGACATTATGGACAGCTCTTTTTTTTACACCGGAGAGCCTTGTCTTGAGGACGCCACAGCCTGGCCAGCATAGCTGATGGGTCTTAATAAAATGTGTGACCCCATCCAGTGACGCTTCTCGCAACGGCATCTCTGCCAACTTAATTCCCATTAGTCGTGTCATCGTTCTACCAGGAACACAGATGTGTTCAACAACGCTGCACCTCTACCCGACTCCATAAAACATGTGAGTAGTTGGAACCGTGCCAACACATGAAGTGTAGGACAGACTGGACTTGCTCCCGCTGTCCAGCCAAGATGCTTCCCTTCCTTTCATGAAATACTAGAGGAACCACTGACAAAACTTCAGGCAGCAAAAACAGAAGTTGTCTTGTTGATGTGATAGCACATAGAGTAGAAGTCAGTCGTCACAAGAGAAATAAAGATACTTGCAGCCACCAGGTAAAAGGAGAATATCCTTTATTCACCTATCCATCAACTCATCATGTAACTGATCTCCCTAAAACCTCCATCACTCCATTCCAAAATCCCATTGCCTCAGCAGATATCTAATGAAACAAAGGTAGGATACCGCAGGTGGATGGAAGGCTATGGTGTTACGGGATGTAATAATGGGTTGTGGGGGGGGGGGTTGAAACAGGCTATCGGGAGTTAGACTATGGGGAGTTTGGCAAGGTTATGCTATGACAAGGAGTTTAGTGCCAGGTTGAGCATGAGCACAAACAACTCATAGGAGAAGTTGACAGCTATGGTTACAATCAATGGCTTGATCATGTCCTGCATTGCATACGGCTAGTTGTCTGCTTTTTCATTATCAGACCTTTCTGGGGTGTCCCACCTAAGTTGGGGTGGGGGGTTGTTGGAATAGGAATGTTCCCTGCATGGTATACACGCATGTACCCCTTCTATGAATGACCAGCTGCATGTATATTGTATATCCTGACTTTACTTTTGCCCCGGCATCATGCTAATCTAGTATGTGCGCAGAAGGCTATGCCTGTCCCTGTCAATGTGAAGTCCAGGAACTGTTCTGAGACCTGGAGGAGGGCCTCGAGGGTACCCGCAGAATGGATAGAGGACTACTGTCCCTGTCTTTGGTTTAGCACAAAAGACAGTGGTGGTAGCATACCTTGTTGCCCCTCTCGTGTAAAGTTCAGCTGTTATGTGAAAACCCAAGTCCTTGTGCTGACATCCTTTGTGTATGTTGAGTGCGTATGTAGTATGCATGTTGCTCATGGATAGTAATACACTGTGTTTGTATGAGTCTGAGTACTGAAAACTGTGGGATCCATTTGGGATGCCCCTGTTTTACCCTGACATACGATAACCGATAAGGACTGCTTCCCCAGACAGTGGAAGTGTTTTGCCTGCATCTCCGTGACTGGAGAGTGGAGATCCAGATACTGAAGCAATGAGGATGGGAACAGGGCACCCATAAGATCCTCTGTGAATACTTCATTAGCAAGGGCGTGCTGATTACTGCCATTTGGTTGATGGTAGCGATGATGAGTGGGACTGCAGTTTCTGTTGTGCAAGGTTAGGAAGTGTCTAGATCAAGCACATAATTTTGTCTTGTTAAAGCAGGATTCTGTTCTTTAAATAAAGGAGGAGTCAGTTATGGGAGATTTTTCAGCAGTAATTTATTATCTCGCTACAGCGATGTCTCGGTGTCATGCGAACAGAGAGTCTGAACATAAATGAAAAACATTGAGGCGTTGGGGACCGGAGGGAGCTCTTAGCACCATTCAGTACGCAATCGCCAGTTGGCACACAGCCCCCGCCTTTTGCTTGGCACAACACAGCGCTTACAGAAGTTACATCGATCCAGCTGCTGCACATACCTTTGTGATGTATGCTGGGGGTAGTAGTCTCCCATTAGACTGCTATGTTCACAGTGCAGCTGGGTCAGCTGATCTCCCGCCAATGGGAGTGCCTGAGGAATTTCAAAAGGAGCGAGTAGGTGATTGCGAGGTACTAGCAGCACCTGAGGAAGGCGGACAAGCCGAAATGCATTGTGCACTGCTGTTGCGGTGAATAAAGAACTTCCAAAGTATTCCCTGCTGTGTCCTTGTGGTTTACTTTGAGGAGTGACCTGTTGGATATATTTATATATATATATATATATATATATACCTTCACAATCACATAGAATACAATATATATGAATGATCTCAGCATGTAAACATCTAAGAATCAAAGGGTCGTTGATATGGTGCAACAGTAATGTGGAGGTGCCCAGACATGTTTCTTGCTTGCTGTTGCCAACAATAGATACAATTTTTAATTTCACATGTTACAGGACACACTTCATGCAGTATCTTATCACCAACCTTGAGAAAGTAACAGGGAGCTAAAATAACTGCGTCTCAAGAATGTGAGCAACTGCACAATTTTAACCTTGTTGACAGGCCTCTTGGAACTAGGATATCGGTGCGTAAAATAAGCAACAAATAACCACCTCCTTAGTGATTTCTGAGCCATGAGAGGAACATTCTTAATGACAATGTTTACAAATGCAAGTATTCCATCTTACACTTTCCATGAACCCAGGCAGACTTGAACAAACACGAAAATATGCTTCTCTTGCACAAAGAGTAAACCTAAATGTAAAATGGTTTCTTCATGAAAAAATAAAATAGCTTCCTCAGTCTCCCCTTTGAATACCCTATCAACCCGGGCATTCACTTTATTTGTATTTTCATCATTTGAATTATTTTGGGTGGATCTGCAGCTGCCTGGGACACCATGAGTTTACTGATGTTTACCAGAGCTTTGGAAATATAGGCCACAATACATGTAATGTAATGTAATGGGTTATTTATAAAGCGCAATCTGCCACTCCGAAAGGAGCATCCTGGCGCTAGTTAGAGGTGAGGGAGGGTCCCAAAGAGATGAAATAAGGGAAAGGCATAGTTCGTCTGTGGAGCTGAATATCCATGTTTTCAGCAATCTCCTGAATTGAGTTTCATTATTTTGTAATCTCAGATGAGTTGGCAGCTTATTCCATGCTTTTGTTCCCAGAGCTACTACTGTCTTTCCCCCTTTGGTTTTACACCTAAATATAGGTGGTTTGAGGAAGTTAGCTGACGAGGACCTGAGAGTTCTGGATGTAATATAAGGAGTAAATCTCTCATAGAGATACTTGGGTCCTAACCTAAGCGAGGCTCTAAAGGTAATTAAAAGGATTTTAAAAAGTATTCTTTTGTGGAGAGGGAGCCAATGGAGGGCTTTCAACGCTCCCGATGCCGAGGACCTACGAGGCAGCTTTAGCACTAAACGCGCTGCCGCATTTTGTACTATTTGTAGTCTTTTCAAAATTGATTTTTTTGTTCCTGCTAAAAGGCTGTTGCAATAATCCAAACGCGAGAGGATTAAAGCCACTGTCACTGATTTCCTAGCAGAGAGTGGTATTAAATCAAAGAATTTTTCAAAGATTTAATAAGGCTAAAGCAGGTCCCTGCTACTGCCGTTACATGTGGGTGAAAGGATAGAGCAGTGTCAAAGTGGACTCCTAAATTTTTAGCTACCTTCACCATGTCTGGTGGTGGTGTCGTCCCCTCTGGCCACCACTCATGTGGCTGGAATAGGACATCTTTTCCTACTGGTAAAATCTCCGTTTTGTCAGTATTACATCTAAGGTGATTATCCTTCATCCACTGAATAATCTTGGATAAACAATGTTTAAAATTAAGTTCGGCATTTGTGGAATTATTGTCCAGCGAAAGAATCATTTGGGTATCATCTGCGTAGGAAGTTACTTTGATCCCAAAAGATGATATCAAAGAAATGAGTGGGGTCATATAAATGTTGAACAGTAACGGACTCAGCGATGAGCCCTGTGGTACTCCTGTTGTGATGTACCGTTCAACAGAATGAAAAGATCCCAAGGTCACTACTTGTCTACGATTAGTAAGAAAAGACTTTATCCACTGAATCACAGTACCTGAAATACCACAGGATTCCAACCTTTGCATGAGGATGGAGTGTGAGATGGTGTCAAAGGCGGCCGATAGATCGAGCAATATCAGGACCGCCTTTTGTCCTTTATCCGCTAACATTTTTAAGGTATCCGTTAATTCCAAAAGTGCCGATTCCGTGGAATGCTTTGGGCGAAAACCAGATTGTTGGGGGTGAAGAATGTTAGCGGTCTCAATGAATTTAGTAAGTTCTTTATGAACCAGCTTTTCAGTAACTTTACCCAATAAAGGGAGTAAGGATATGGGTCGGAGATTTGAAAGCACATGATGGGAGAGCCTGAATCAAGATGCAGCAGAAAACCAACACTACCACTAACATTTTCAAGTCCTTTATTAACCATCCCCAACTGCCAAAAGAAAAACTCAGTCCCAATTTCCGCTGAATAGGCCCTTGGGATTATTCATTATCTCCTCTATTTGGGCAGTAATATTTTTTCTGGTTTCAAATCCCCATTATGCAATTATCTTTCACGATAGCGCATAGCTCCCCCTTCTGGGCTAAAATAAAATCTATTGCATGCCTGTTTTGCTCTGAATATGCACGCATACATTCTAAATCTAGAGTAATGCTCGTTAAAGCAGCAATGGTGGAGTTAGACAGAATCTGAAGTTTACATCCAAAATATTCTCTAGCTCCTTCCACTCTTGCTCCTGCCACACACCCAAGAGTGAATATGGATGCCATTATATAACCAAATGTTTTCCTATTCCTGTAATTATGAATTTCAAGATCTGTTATTCCATTACAAAATTCTGTAGTAAGTGTCCTCTTATACCACCTGATGTGAGGGTGAATATCAGTACATCGTATCCCAAGGGGCAGGACCATTACCAATGCTACATCTTCAGAATCATTGTAGATATTAGAATACGTTCCATTGGAACGAAAAAAGAATCCGGGGTGGGCATGTAGGGATCCAGTAAGAATATTACCTATAGAGTAGCGGATATTGTCTTCTCGAGATGGGTGGAAGCCTACCCAACCAGAAGAAATGATAATCTTACAGTAGCAAAACTGTTATTGCAGGAATTGATTCCACGTTACGGGATACCTGTTTCTCTTGAATTGGATAGGGGGCTCATTTTGATAATGAGGTCCAGAAGACGAATTGTACAGCATTACAAATTGAGCAAAGATTACATTGCAGTTACAGACTAGAAGTCTCTGGAATTAGGGAACGAGTAAACGGAACACTAAAGTTAAAATTGACAAAGGTTTGTGCCTCTCCGTCATTGAAGTTGCCGGATGTACTTCCATTGGTTATGATTAGTATTCGAAGTATCCCTGACAGGAAGACAGGGTTGCCACCCCATGAGATATTGATGGGTAGGGCAATGAGACTGCCAGCTGTACCTTCAAATGCATTGTTGAACATAAATCAATCAATCAGAGATGATCTAATACTCGATTACTGCAAAGGGTTGGCTGATGTGGTTCGTTCTGTTTCCTGTCAGGTTACAGCTGCCACAAGAGAGCCACACCAAGAACAGTGCCACGTCCTCAATCCAGGTTATTGGGTTGTGATCAAGAAGCACGTTCGGAAGACTTGTGTGGAACCGAGATGGAAAGGCCCCTAACAGATCATCTTAGTTAAAAATGTGCTGGAGTCACAAATTGGATCCATGTTTCTCACACCAAGAAAGTGAGAAATCCAGAAAAAGCAATTGGGGTTTTTAATCCTGAGGGAAGAGCATTAGTGACTGTGCCACCAGTTGAAAGACCACCCAGACCAGCGGCTCCACCACTGCAAGAACAGCAGGAAGAAGAGAGGGGTGAAGAGCTGCAAGTCGAAGAACAGATTCAAGTGCTTGAAATTACCCAAAGTGACATTAAAGTCTCTAACGAAACAGAAGCAGAAACTGTTCATCAGAACAGAGTGAGTACTGACAATCCGTTAGTATCACTGGAAGATCCGGGTGAAGGAACAAGCACTGGAATAAGGAGAGTCATCCGTAGAGCTGAATGGCCACAACCCTATGAACAGGTGAAACAGAGAAATAGCACATCAGTTGATCGCATTCTAGCAACTATACCTGAAGAAACTGAGTCAAATGACGAACGTGGAATAGAACAAAACAGGCAATCACTCAGAAGATAAAAAATAGCAAGAGCGCCTTGTCGGAGGTATTCAGCACCTGAGTGGACATACTATGTTGATCAAGTTCTGAATGTCTCATTGGCTGATCTGTGTAATGTGAGATCTAAACTCTATGAGCCACCCTGATTTAAGCCCAAAACAGAGAAGTGGGAAGAAAACACTGAAATAAATAAATGAAGTCTTTTGCTGTTTACGTCCGTAGCGCTGGGAGGCATCAGGGTAGCCATCGCGCTTTACAAATATCATTTCATTCATTCATTCAAGAAATTGTCAGAAAGTTTAAATAAAATCACTGATCAATGACAAAGAACTATCCTGTTAGTCCTTTGTTATTTTAATTCTTTATTTTACAGAAAATCAAACTAGGCCTGAGATGCAGTAGAAGAATAGGGATAACAAAATCGTAGAACACGGAGTAGGGTTAAGGATTGTCTTATTAGAAACTTAACTGTTTTGAAAAGAAACAAAAAACAACACTACTAACGAAAGATGTGCTGAACTGCTAAAACGACTAAAACTACTGGAATTCAAGACATACCTGGCTGGTTTAAGAGAAATAAGTTGCATTAGAAATAAGTGAACATATATTATGTGTTCAATCTTCGTAATAACAGTTATAATGATTACAATAGTTTTAATAGGACTCTATTTATCTTTAGAAGTAGATCAAAGAAATACTAACTTAGCAAGGCCACATACTTTATTGATGAGTATCAACTGAGAGCTTCTTTTATTAGTTATAGAAAAGACAATTTCTCCACTAATGTACATTCTATGTTAGTGCAAGAATGCACTCACAGTATAGATGCAAAGGACTGCTATGTTTGTGTGCACTTACCTACATCTGCCTCTGAAGAGATTACATATTATCATATGTCCTTATCATATACTATTTCCTGAAGTATTTTACTTTCACTTGTGTATAGACAACATTTTGAATATTTTTTATTTTAATTATGATTTAGTTCTTTCAAGAGTTCCTTTGGTAAAAAGCATGAATTTACACCCACAGGCAAAAGGAATGGACAGTGCTCGGTATAATATCTTTCCTATAGACCCATAGATAGCATTATAACATATCAAAATAACTTGACCTGCTTGCTTTATGAAACCTTAGAGAAAGATTATGTTATGACGTTAGACAAAAGATACATGAACATAAAACATACTAAAGATAAACAGGGTGATGTTTTGAAAAATGTTTGGAAGAAAGGATAAGATGAATTTAGGAAGAAAATTATTTACCCAAAATTGAAGCTGCAGTGTCAACATAAAGGGAACATTTGTGTATATAGAAGAACATCAGACCACACTAGACATGTAGGGATTAGTAGTTGTGAACACACTTTTGAATTAACAGGGGGTTAATGGCAAATTTTACAGGGAGAAGAATCTGTGAATCCTGGAGTTTATTTTATTTGTGGACAGAATGCTTGTTTTCCTACTACCTGCTGACTGGGAGGGTATTTGCTATTTAGGTGCTTTAATTCCTAAAATGTACCATGTGCAGAGCTTAGATGCATTAATAATGACACCTGTACGTAGACATAAACGTAGTGCTGAAACTGGAGCTGGATTAGTGGGAGATATATTTGGTGCACTCATTCCACCTGTAGGATTTACACTAAACAGAGAAAAGAATAAAAAGCTATCAACTGTTGTTGACAAAATGGCAACAAGCGCTTCTGGAGCTTTGCTAGTAGTTAATACTGGGCTGATTGCTATACAATCCATCATGCTTCAGGATCGTCTTGCTTTAGACATTCTACTCGTAGAGAAGGGTTGGGTTTGCAAGATGTTTAAAATAACCGATTGCTGTTCATATATTCCTGATGAAAGTATGGAGATTAAAGATTTTGCAAAGAACATTTCAGACTTAAAGCCTTGTTTAGAGACACCTGGCATTTTTGAAAATTTTGAAAAAGGAGTTTGAATGATTGGATGTTTGTTTTCGACTGCAGGGAGAGGGATTCTAAAAGATGTACTAATGCCAATAATAATAATTGGGCTCTGTTTGCTGTTTCTGTACATATTTTTCTTAGCTGCAGATATTTTCTACTAAAAAGAAGGGAAAGAGAATCACAAAAAAGATTTGCAAAAGGTTTGGATCTAACCAGGGCCGGACTGGCAATAGCGGGCACCAGGAATTTCCCCAGTGGGCCGCCAGGGAGGGGACCGGTTTTGGGCCCCTGGGCAGCCGTTTTTGTTACAGGGCCGTTTTTGCAGCATAGCTGCAATATCGGCCGAAAACCGCCCTGGCAAACAGCTCGGCCGCACCCCGACCCCCGGGGGGCCGGCCGAGCACTTTGCCAGGGCCAGTTTTGGTTCCTAGTCCAGCCCTGGTTCTAACTGGCCTTATGAATGACGGTTATATGAAATTACTAAAATACAGATGTCAAAAGAGAGAAAGACAAGATTCAACAGATGATGAGGGTGCTCTTTGAAAACGATTTCAGATGTGAAATAAGTGTAGTGTGATAGTTAATACAACCATCAGACCGAGGAATTGATCACACAGAACATTGCCTGTGAAAATTATTTAATACTGATGTCAATTTGTCCTGAGATCCAATACATAAACACTTTTAAAAATTACACGTAGAAAATGGTGTAAAATGCACTAAGCTGACATTCCTATTGCTAGAACTTCAGCCTAGGCCTTTCCTTTTTATAAAGTAGATGCAGTAGGAAAATGTCTGAACTTTGCATAAGTGTGTTCAATAGATTGACCTTAATGTGATTTGCGTAGATGCAGTCATAGCTGTAGAATGTGCCGAGCTTATGAAATGTATTATTTCTTCAGTTACATATTCTCGATAAACTTGAACTGAACTTCCTTCATCGTCTCATGTTTGCATAAAATTGAACAGACAGTGTGTTTTTAACAATAAACATATGCTTATAAGCGATGGACTGCTATTACCTAACAGGAGATCTGCAAGCCAGGGTTTCTGTCTTTAGCGTAGTTCATTGTTTCTCAGTGAAACATTTAACAAGTAAAAAACCGAACACTGTAATATTTTTCCCTAGGAACCAAGGCTAACTTGCCCCAGTCGTACAAATATTAACATGAGATGATACTTTTCTGATTATGGATCGAGAGTTTCACGTGTGCCGAAGGTAAGAAGGGACGATTGGAGAAAAACTTTCGGAGGCGCAACATTGTAGTAATGTGTTTTTATGTCTTTTATAATAGAGTGTGTTTCTAGTTAGATGGTTGGCCATTTTCCCTGAACATCCATTCATGCTATTCTCCCTTGCACTTGCCTTACTCTGAGCTACAGCTGCCAGTGATTGCTGTTGCCCAACACTTTCTAGGTGACTATTCCCTTACCCTCCTGCCTTGACCAGTGCCGCTACTGCTGTATCTGTTTTCCTTTTTTCCTGATCCAGACTTACATTTGTGCAGTAACTACTGCGACTGTATACTAATGCTTCTGGAGAAATGAGACTCGGCAGAGTTTCAAGAACTACTTATATGGGGAGTTCAACTTACTTTAGACTTCGATATTGCTGCCCCTTTGATCTTGCTGTTTTCCAAGAAATCTTTATGGGTTCTGATAGGTTAGGTTCCTCTTAGATAGTATAGGACTAATTCCTTTATGGAACATGCTGTTATTTTGCTTTATTGATGACTGTAACCAATTTTTTATGATTTCTGTAACCAGAATATTTGATTTACTAATTGAATAAAAAGACAAAAATAATTTACTAATCTCTGAATGAGAAATAAAGCTTTGAAACTTTCCTAAAACTCTCATCATTGACTAAATTTAAATATAATTGATGGCAATGATTAATTTGATTTGAGCTGGTTCTCCATTCATGTACAGTGGCAAAGATCTGTCCCCTCTGAGAAGAAGGAAACTATAGCGTGGAGTTGGAGTCCAGTCTTGGAAGTAAAAAGGTCGAACTGGTACTGGAGATTATAATTGGACTTTTTCTGCGCTATCACAGGCATTGACACCAAATCTTTTGGGGCTCACTCTGCTAGAGGAGCCATGGCCTCTAAGGCTTTTTATTTGGGCGCCAGACTAGAGGATATTCAGATTCTCCCTTTAAGAGGTTTTATTTCAGACCAGTCACAGACATGGCATTCCTGCTGGTAAGGAATCTTTGAACCAGTATAATCCGCGCATTCACTCTTGACACAGAATGAAAAATTTCCTAGCAACCGTAACAGAAAGTTTCAGTTCTATTAAGGACTCGGAAGCGTGGTTTATCCCGCCTGAGTACTTGGGTTACTCTTCCCTCCCATGGGTATAGCGTGACAACTAAACATAAAGATTAGGAACCAGTGCCTGAATCTTTCTGTTTACTTAATTCCTTAGTATTTGTCTGAATCTCGTAATCCCTTTGTGTCTGTATCTCCAAACCCCAGTGTATAATTCTGTGTCTCACTGCAGATTGTCTCTGTCTTGTATGCCCTGGAGTCCATGTCTTGTTGTTGTACCAGTTGCTGTGCCACCCTGCCTCATTGTTTGTGTGTCAATGCATTTTGAGTTCGGGGCCCATGGCCATGTCTCCCTGCCCACACCAGCTCGCGTCTTGCTGCCTCGCCGTTCGTGTGTATGTTGTGATGTCTGAGTCTCATTAACCCAGCGGCCCTGGTTTCGTCTACCTGTGTATCACTGCATGTGGTGTTCTGGAGTCCATGATTGTATCTTCCTGCCCACCGGTTTGTGCCTTCCTGTCTACTTGACCCTTGTCTGGTTGTATGTCTTGGTCTCTGGGTCGGAGTGTCATGAACCCAGTGTTCATGGTTTTCTGCCCATATGTCTGTGTTCATGGCTCGTTTTGCCTGACTTTTATGTCCTGCCCCAAAAATGTGTCTCTCCAAACCACTTTCAGGAGCGTACTTAGCAATAGTGCAGCCGGTGCAGTTGCACAGGGTCCCCAGGGGAGTGAGAGGCCCTCTCCACCACAAATATAGCGGATTTGTTTACAACCAATTTTCCCTGCTTGCATTGGGGCCCATGGCACCTCTACTATGTCACTGATGGCTGGAACACCTATTAAGAACGCCAATCTGCTCAGCAGAGCGTTTGCTCACATTGTCTCACCGATTTAAAGAGATTGCTTTGGGCACACTGAAACATTAAGGCGAAATACAATAAATAGCATCTGCCAATCCAACATAATGTTGCATTGTAGCTTCTAAAAAGCTGAGCAAAGACAACTTAAGGCAGAAACAGAAAGTACTTGCCTGAGATAAACTGCTCATGCATCTGTCCTCAAGGCTATTTTTATGGCACTTCGCGTTCTAATTTCTAAAGCAATGCACAGGTCAAAGAACATGATCCAGTGTCTTAAAAAGAAGCCACACAATGTATTATTTATTTTAAAAAGAGGAGGGGGGTTAAGAATTACATTTCAGTAAGTTTACCCGGAGGCAGCCTCTGCACAAGCCAGTTGACTGGTGAAATGATGAACTACGTCTCAAGCACTATGGTTTGTACATGGGCATTGCAGACGCCGAAGACCCGATTCACAAAGCTATTTACGTGTCTCTGTTTAATTTAGGTGCGTGAATTGCCTGGTATACGAGCGCAAGGTATTCACAAAAGCTGACCATGCACTAGTAAACTAATTTACTTAAGCGCACATTAACACGCGATGGTGTAATCTTGTGCATGAGTAAATGCTACTCCGGGAGCGGGGATCGGGCATTCCGAGGTGGAGATGCCCGGGAACGTTTGGGAATACCCGGAAGTTGTTTAAAGGTTAAACGCTGGAGTAAATGTCTTCCACGTGGGAAACGGGTTCTTAACAGATGCAAACTGGTGAGGGTGGAGGAGAAGGGATTTTCTGCACGAGGAAAAATGTAAATATTTTCCTTGTGGAAGAAAAAACAAATGCGATTGCACAAATGTAGTGGCATTTATCCATGTACAATTGCATATGCGTAAAATGCAGAAATGCCTCCACCTAGCTGCAAGTACAAATTCACAGATGTTTTCTAGGAGTACGCCTGGAAACCTACGTCGGTCCTAGGTTTCCAGACATGATAAGGGAAACCTGTGTGAATTCTTGAGTCAGAAAACTGCACCCATGCAAGGATGTAAAACTCTGTGTGGAGTTAAAACATTTTCTGCGAATCAAGTCCTTAAACTGTAACAATAACATTTGCTTCCATACTAGGGAGGGAGGGAAGTAAACTTCTTTATTTGATAAATTTATGTTAGAGCCAATTGCAATGAAAACAATTATAAAACATAGTTAATAAAACGTATACGAGCATGCTCTAATGAATGCAATAAAAATAATAATGATACCTTATCATTCAATTTAGTTATACTACTTAGTAAGTTCTGGTCGGTCCTAATAGGCCGAGTTACAAACTCAGTCTCGTGGTACTGGCTTTCTTAGTATTAATTGAACAATATCAAAATATTTCATAACACATCCATTTGATTTATGAATTATTCTTTTGAAGCCAAACGTAGCTTCAATTGTTCTCGTGCAATTGGTACCAAATAATGGTTGCAAATACTTATTTCACAGTTCTAGCAAAATATTATTATGCTTATGTAGATTACATCAGAATGATCGTTTATTCTTATATAATCTGCATAATTTCTGTGCTACTCCTCTGTAATGCCAATTTCCTTCAAACTGAAGAAGAATAACATCTCAGAAATGCCTTTTTGGACCAATATTATAGTCCAAATATGGTTGTCTTTGCATTGAGTGTGTGCTTTATGTGAATTTTGGATGTTTGTAAGATTGTAATTGCAATAGGTCTTTCATGAAGTGAGCAGCCTTTAATTCATTTCAATTAAGATTCTATTTTGCTATTTGTTCACAATATCCAGCTAATAATCTGTAACCAGTAGTTTGAGTTGTCGGCCTATTGTCGCTTGTAGTAACCCAGTCAGTGTGGTTACCTCTTTTTAATTACATTTTTAAAGATGTTCGTTTCTGTATTTTTACAGTCACAAAAGTAATTAACAAAATGAATGTTATCAGTAGCATTCAAGGGCAGTGATCCTAATTCTAATCTTAAATGACAATGGGGCTTTGATGTTCAAAGACAAAGACTAGTGCCAAATATTTCTGATGACTAACTTTTCAAATTAGTCATGGATATTGAGTTAAACACCAATGATCTGTAAAGAAGCAGTGGGACTAATTTATTTTTAGCAACGTTAACGGCTGGTCTGATTGGACCACTTCCGTATTTCTTTTATGGAACAAATCTGTTTTATTAAACATTTGAAAGGTGACTCAGAAGTTATACACAGCCTTCTGCCTACAACCACGTGGGCCGGCGGCTACCAACAGTGCTATCAAGGGCGAACCGGAGGCGCTGCAGTCGGGCCAACCTCTCGGAGGTAGACATCAAATAGTCAGTGCAACAGCCAATGTGTGGCCTGTAACTTCGACACCAGAGTGGCCCGTGGCAAGAGTCAACTAAAAGTGGAAAAAAACCATATAGAGAAAAGGAAGCCCCTCCCACCCGCCCATCCCTCCCATACCAAGAAGCCAAAAGAAAGGAGAAATTAATGGGGACTCCGTATTCGGGTGACATGTGCTATAGGGGAGCCGCGCTCCATTGACCCAGCCGTTCCCTTTTACGCTATGGCAGCGGTGTGTGCAGCTGATGGGGAGGGTATCAAGCGCAGGACCTGCAGGAGTTTGGGGCAGGTGACCTCGCGGAGATCCCTCGATAGTAAAGCTATGAATGGGGCCCAGAGTTCAGTGTATTTCTCGCCCTTCTGTGTTTGAATTAGGGAGAGCCGTTCCATTGCCAGTGTCATCCACAACCGATGTAACCATGTAGGGTGTTCAGGCACCGTTGTAGTGCCCCAGTGTAGTAGGATCGCCTGACGCGCCGCGAGGAGAGCCAATGCCATTTGCCTGCCGCGAAGCGACCGCAGGGGAAAGGTAAGAGGGTTGGGGAGCCCCAAGAGGGTGTACGCTGGGAAACGAGGTATCTCCGTGTCAAAAGCCGCATCAATATCATTGAGAACCGAGTCCCAGTATCGCTCTAGTCGCGGGCAGTGCCAGAGAAGGTGCGCTAGTGAGCCCGTCATCCCACAACCCCGCCAACACTCCTCCGTGTGGTTTTTATTCCACTGATGAATCCGGGCCGGGGTGAGATACCAATAGGTCGCGAAATTAAATGCCGACTCCGTCCCCGCTGTATTATATGCTGTGTGGTGCGCTCTATAGTGTATGCTGTCCCATTCCTTATCTGTGAGAGCCCTGCCCAACTCTGACTCCCACCGAAGCTGTCCACGAGTGCGAACCCCCTTCTGACCTGGAGTAAGGAGCATATAGAGGTCAGTTATGAGGTGTTTATCATCCTCTTTCTTTGCTACCCATTGTTCGAAAGGAGTAAGCCTACGTGAGGCCTGTGAGAGGCCCGCCTTAGATGTAGCCCAGTGTCGTAGTTGTAAATAATAGTATTCATCGGCGTGGGGGAGGTCAAGGTCGGAGCGTACCCGGCTAAACGGAATGATGCCTTGAGGATCAAAAAGGTGTCCTAGTCTCTTAAAGCCCGCCTCTCTCCACCTCCGCGCGACCGCGGACTTCAAACCCGGAGGAAAATCTGGGTTATCCACCAGGGGCGTCATAGGAGAGGGAAAGGTTGTGAGGCCTTTCGCAGTTGCTACTGTATCCCACACTTTCATGGTGGCTGCAGTGATCGGGGAGGAGTAAAGGCCCCAAGCGCGGAGGCGACGGGGAAGCCAAATCTCCCGCCAGACATTTGCGCCAGCTACCGCTTGGTCCATGAAGGTCCAGTGTTTCTCCGACAGAGGGCGATTCCATTCCAAGACATAGCGCAACAGTGCAGCCTGTAAATATCTATGAATGAGAGGTAACCTTACCCCTCCGTCGTCTCTGGAGCGTGAGAGTTGCGCTAGGGAAAGGCGCGCCTTCTTCTTGCCCCATATGAAGTTATTTAAAGCGAGTTGAAGTGTCCGCACCGTACCAGGCGGCGGGGTTAATGGAAGGGTCTGGAATAGGTACAAAATACGCGGCAAGAGCGTCATTTTGACCGCTGCAATGCGGCCGAACCACGAGAGTGTGTGTTTAGCCCAACCGTCTAGAGTTTTCCGCGTCTGTGCCACTAGGGCCGTGTAGTTCACTTCCAGCGTACGTGGAATCGAGGGGGTCAAAAGGATGCCCAGATATGGGACAGGGTCATGTGACCAGTGTAAAGGGAGAGATCGTTGGAGTGCCTCTAGCTGTACCTGTGGTAGGGACAGGTTAAGTACCTGGGATTTGGTGGGGTTCACTTTAAAGCCCGAAATTCGGCCAAAGGCCTCGAGTTCGTCCATTAGTGCCGGAAGTGACGCAAGTGGCTGCGCGAGGGAAAGGATGATATCATCGGCATATAGACTTACCTTATGGTACTCCCCCGAACTTGAGGCCTTGAATATCGGGATGGTCTCGGATGTTCTGTGCCAGGGGTTCCAGGTAGAGGGCGAATAAAAGGGGCGAGAGGGGGCACCCCTGCCTGGTGCCCCGCCCAATCTTAAAGGAAGCTGAGGAGACCCCATTAGCCCGCACGAACGCCCGAGGGGACTGATATATGCACTGTATCCAAGTGATAAAGCGGGGCCGAAACCGAAGCTACGGAGGACGTCAAACAGGAATGGCCAGCACACCCTGTCGAACGCCTTCTCCGCGTCGACTGAGAAGAGTACTGCGCCGACCTGAGAGCGATGAACACTGTCAATGAGGTGCAGAAGGCGCTTGGTGTTATCGCTGCCTTGCCTCGTGGGGATGAATCCTGCTTGGTCCGGGTCGATAAGGCCAGCCATAAGGGGATTCAACCGCTCAGCAAGTATGCCAGTAAACAATTTCGCGTCTATGTTGAGCAGCGAGATCGGGCGGTAAGAGCTGCATTGGCTCGGATCCTTATTAGGTTTCAGGAGCACAGAGATCGCTGCTTCACCCATTGAATCTGTCATTGCCCCACTATCCTGAAAGGAGTTGAATAGGCGAGTGAGGAGGGGGCCAGTTCGTGACAGAACGTTTTGTAAAAAGAGCCGGGTACCCGTCAGGGCCGGGTGATTTGTCTAACTTCAATTTAGCAATGGCGGAAATAACTTCCTCCAGTCGAATAGGATTCTCGAGAGGATCCGCTTCTGCCTGCGGAAGGCGGGTGAATCGGCTCGCCGTCAGGTAATCCCGGGCGTCAGGTATATTCTGATGATCAGGGCTATAAAGGGTGTGATAAAAATCGCGAAATTCTTCGACGATCTGGGAATCTAAGTGGAGCTCCTCTCCGCTAGCGCTTTTGAGTAATGAGATGGCACCCGCCACCGCTTGCGCACGTAATTTCTGCGCCAGCACCTTCCCGCACTTGTCCCCTCCCAAGTAGAACTTATGCCGTAGGCGGATTAGGGCGTAGTCGGCCCTATCTAAATCGAGGCGTTTAAGGAGGGTTCGTTTCTTCTCCATCGCGCGCCACACCCGAGGTGCCCCGGTGCGTTTGTGTATCGCCTCTAGTTCTGTCACTTCCTGCTCAAGAGCTAGGCGGGCCTCCTTCCGTCTACGTGTCTCAGCCGAGGAGATGGCCATGAATGTCCCGCGCAGGACCGCTTTAAGTGCGTCCCAAACCACGGCAAGTGAGGATTCGCCGTTATCGTTAAAAGATATATACTCCTTAATTTTGGAGCGCACCTCGTTGACCACCTCGGGGAGTGTAAGAGACCCACTCGGAGCCGCCAACGGGCAGGTGTATAACCAATTCCCTCGGGCCGTAGGGAGAGGGATACATGTGCATGATCCGAAAGGGAGCGTACCGCTATTGACGTGTCTTGAACCCTGGGGAGGAGTGTATCGGAAACCAGTAGCATGTCTAATCGCGCATAGGTTTTGTGTGCTGCCGAGTAGTGCGTGTAGTCGCGCCTGTCGGCGTGTCGCAGGCGCCAGATATCATGGAGGCCATTTTCCGCTAACCAATGTTTCCCCTCGGGAGAGAGGGCTCCTATCTGCGTGTAGCGCTGCCCTGATCTGTCCCAGTCGTTATCCATCACCAGGTTAAAGTCCCCACCTACTACTAGCGCTGAGTCCGGTGACGCCAACCCTTCCGTCAAGTGTCTGCGAAGGAATGCTTCTTGTTGTGAATTGGGAGCGTATATGTTGAATAAGGAGAAGACTGTCGAGCCCCATTGAATCCTAAGAGCCAAAACCCTCCCCTTAGACTCATAGAAGGTAGACAAAACCTTGCCCTCAAATTTAGCCCCCAATAAAATGGCCACCCCATTCTTTTTCGCCGCTCCAGAGGACCAAAGTTGGCGCGGAAAGCGGCGGAACGCATACGTGGAGTGTCTTTAGCAAGTAAATGGGTCTCCTGGAGCATACAAATATCACCCTCCGACTGCTCGAGGAGTGAGAGAATCGCAGTGCGCTTCGCAGGGTGATTTAGGCCACGGACATTTAGGCTAACAATTTTCAGGGCTCTAGGCATAGGCAACGGGTAAGTGCATAATTGCTGTGCAGGGGGACATAAGGAGCGCTGTAGAGGAAGCGGTCCGGGGCAGGCGAGGGCGCGGGCGGAGGAGCAACAGGTGCTATACTTAAGACGGTAAGTCCCAAAAAGAAAAAAAAACCCATGAAAGCAAGAAAGGAGAGCGAAAGAGAAGAAAGAACCCCAACATGAACAATACACAACTTTACGGCCCACGGGGCACAGTCCCAGAGGAGTATGAGCATATGGTGGCCAACAAGAAGACCAGACGTCGTGTGACTAAGGCTTGGGAGAATGAGAAGAAGCAAGAGACTAAAGTTTGTCTGGTGGAAAATGGAGCCTCGATAGAGAGTTTCGGACTCGGTATCAGGAAGCTGGCGAGCCGCAAGGGGAAGTCCGGGAAGTCTGAAGGGGTGGACAACTCCAGGGCTCCCCCGGCTCTGCAACTGTACTCCCATTCCCGTGGTATAAGTGAGGGTGGCTCACGGCGTGCGTGGGTGGTCCTGGGACTGCGAGAGTGTGGAGAGGACTGCGTCGCGCTCCTTCGCTATCTCTTCCGGGCCGGGCCTGGTGGAGGTCAGAGGCTTGCCAACCGTTTGCCAGCGGGGGAGTGTTTTCTGGTCGGGCTTTGAGGGACTGTTCCTTGGCGTCAAATGCGTATCAGCAGAGATTCCCAGGAGGTCCATAGCTTCAGAGAGAGCGTATCTGTTTCAACTTCCCTTGGTGCTTGAAAATAATTCGAAATGGATGGCCCCATGAGTACGGAATCCCCTTGTCCCGAAGATGAGACGTAACGCAGCGGAATTCTCTCCGTTTAGCTAGGGTGGACGCTGCCAGGTCTTGAAAGAGGACCGGCGTGTGTCCTCTGAATTGGATCGGCTGGGCCACTCTCGCCAGACGTAGGATTTGTTCTTTCAGCTGGAAGTTATGTACACAGACCAGCACATCGGGCGGGGGGGCCTTTCCGCCTCTGGGGAGGCCCACACGGTGGACGCAATCCATCCGAATCTGTTGCGGACAGTCGTCACCCAGGATTTGCTGGAAGAGGGACAGGGCGTAGCCTCTCAAGTCTTCTCCTTCCGCCTTCCAGGGCACCGCACGGATGCGGATGTTATTCCGTCTGGATCGATTTTCCAGGTCCTCCAAGTGTGCCTGGAGGTCCAGAGTTTGGTCCTGCATACGGAGGACCTCTTGTTGCAGTTGGTGAAGATCCTCTTCTCTCGCTAGGTCATGTTCTTCCAATACAGCTACTCTTTCCCCCACCTCGTCGACGTCGCGGCGTACGTCCTTGAGATCCGACGCGAGTTGCCCCTTCAGTTCCAAGATGTCCTCCTTTATGGCAGAAAACAGTTCCCGCATGAAAGCTTTTGTAGCCGGACCGTCCGCCTCGTCACTGGGTTCTGTGTGCCTTAGGTCTTTGGACGCTCCTTGGGACGTCTCGGAACCCCCGGGTTGTTGGAGCAAGATTTCTTTGAAGGACTTCTCTCTCCGGGCTCGGGCCGAGGCCATCCTTGCCCCCGATAAGGTAGGAGACAGGCAGAGGGTTAAGCGCAAGGCTGGAGTCGTACAACTGCTCCTGCTATAAGGCTATGCCCACGCTCCGGATCGAAGCGGAAGCCCAGAGGGCGCCAACCGTGGAGAGCCCGTCAAGGCTAGAAGGTCCAGTAGGAGGCCGTAGTGCAGTGTATCGGTGAGCCCCCGTTCCGGGTCAGGCAGTCCGGGCCCGCAGTGCCCGGGGGATGGTGGAGCCCAGCCGCCGTGTCGCCCGGTCCCGCAAACGCAGCGGGGGAGGCCGGTGCAGCAGCTAGTCAGGAGCGTGGACCCCACCGGACCACATCCACTAGATGTGGGGGTTTCTTGGCCCCCAGGACGATGAGTCAGGTATGGGGGCTACTGCCGCAGTATTGCGGCCAATCCGGCGCGGTCAGGGCCAGTCTGCAGGAGTGCCGTGCCTCTGGTTGTTCCAGGCGAATGCTGCAGTTGTCTTGGTGGTGCCAGCCAACGTCCGCCCCGGCCCGTGTTCAACCCCTAGTTAGTGTGGCGCGATGGGAGCGTGAAGCCGTCTAGTTTAGTGCACCCTATAGGAAGTCTCTGCACGGCCACCAGGAGTGTCCGCCCCAGGGGCTCCCCCGCCGTCTTTCAAGGCGCCTGGCCGCCCGCCGCCAGTCAGGATGAGAGACCAGTCACTTAAGAGGCCTCCAGGCCGCTCAGCCAGCCGCCGCTCCCGGGCAATAGGGCAGCGATGATCTGCCGCGTAAGTGTCTAGCAAGGCTAGCAGCCCCGGGGTTGCTTAGGAAGGTGCTGCGTGGATGCTGTATAGGCCGAAGGGCCAAACGCCGGTGGAAGTGCGCCACTTACCGGGTGTCCTCAAGGCGCCGGTCGCTGTTGGATATGGATGCGCGACGAGGTGGTGTGGCAGCCAAGGCGGTCAATTCCTTCCCCGTGGGACGCGCTGCGGGCTGCACGAGTCAAGATGGCCGTCCCAGGGCCTACTCTCCACCTTTGTCGGGTCCCTGGGCCGCAGGGGCCCGGTGTAGCCGTGTCTGCGGCGGTCCCCTGCCGGGCTCGTTCCCCTCTGGTTGTATCGCTGGGTGAGGCCGATCGCCGCCGAGATGAGGGGGACTAGTAGTGCCGCTGCTCCGTGCACCACAAAATGGCGGTCTCCGGTCGGGCCCCGCTCTAAGCCCGTCGTCTTGCTCTTCGCGGCGGAAGGCCCCCGCCTCCGGGACCCCCCGCCTGCGGTGCTGACAGCTGCCGAGGCGATGCGGACGCGCCGGCGCCCGCCGGACTCGCGCTGCAGTGCTGGGGTAAAGGTCTGCTAGACAGCGCTCCCAAGGCCTCCGTCCCGGCCGCGGGAGCCCCAACGCCGTCCGCTGCGGAGTCCTGCCCGAGAGCTTAGGCAGCCTGGATTCCAGCTCACCGGTACACCGGAGTGAGCAGTAGCAGATGCCGTGCCGTTTCCCGCTCGTTGCTGTGCGGGGAATGGGGCAATTACAACGCTAGTAGAGTGATGGGGCCGGAGGAGCAGTAACTCGCGTCCTACCAAGCCTCCATCTTGGCCACGCCCCCGTATTTCTTTTAAAAGCATCTTAATGCACAAGTGATCTCTTTCATTCTATTGTCCACCTTCACAGTATGAGGAATCATTACAGATTTCAACTCCAAGAAACAAATAGTATGGCACCTATTCTATTCATAGCACTTCTTAAGTGCATGGCTACCTAACAGGCTTCCCATCGCTAATTAGGCAGCCAGACTCATAATCGTCGCATTTTAAGTAAAAAGATATGTTTTAAGCTGTTTCCTGAAGCTGAGTTTGTTGTCATTCTTCATGCGAGCTGGTAGTAAAGTATTCCATAATTTGGCTGCTAGGTATGCAAATGAGCGCCCTCCACTCCTGGCTTTCTTAACCCTGGGAATGGAGAGCAGACCGGGATTCCCAGGCCGTAGCAATCTTCTGGAAAAGTAGGGACAAATCAAATGTTGTTGGATTTGAGACCCCTTCATATGTACCGCTCGATGGGCCAGGCATAGGGCCCTAAACTGTATCCTTTTTTGTACCGTTAGCCAATGTAAGGTGGCTAGTACGGATGAAACAGCCTGATCCTTCGGGATTCCCAGGAGAATCCAGGCCGCGGCGTTTGGATCACTTGAAGTTTATTGATCACTGATTGCGGGCCCCCAAATATAGGTGTTCCCATAGTCTAGGCATGATAGCACCAAGCCTTGTGTTACCACTCTCCGTGCGGGACTTGGCAACCAGCCCAGCAGTTTCCTGAGAGTTCTCAGCAGGTCGAAACAACTTGAGGACAACTTTCTAGCCTGAGCCTCCATAGTGAGTTTATTGTTAATTGTAATGCCCAGGCTTTTTACTTCTGACTTGAAGGAGGGTGATCTCCGAGGGCTCAGGCCAGCAAAGTTCTTTCCAGATGGATGGATTATTGCCGACTACTAATGCCTCAGTTTTGTCGCTGTTTAATTCTAGGCAGCTGGCAGCCATCCAGTCTGCAACTTGCCTTAGGCAGTAATTAAGTTGGCATGATATTGCTCCTGTGTTGGACAATAATCTGTGTGTGTTCTGCAGATAACACCATTGAAAATCAGTGGGAACATAAGATGCCTGAGAGCGGGCGAATGTACAGATTAAAGAGTGTGGAACTCAGTGAGGATCCCTGTGGGACCCCACTTTTTAAAAGATGAGAGGCTGAGTAGAAAGGCCCTTGACAGATTTGAAAGCTTCTACTATTCAGGAAGGAGGAGAGCCATTTTTGTGCTTGAACGATGATACCAGCCTCTTCCAGTCTCTGAAGTAGAATTGGATGAGAGAACGTATCAAATGTTGCACTCAGGTAAAGTAAAATGACCGTGGCTGTTTCACCTTGATTGCGGAGCATTTTGAGCTTTTCAGTGGCCGCTAGAAGTTCTGTTTCCATGCTACAACCAGGCCGAAAACGCGTTTGGGTAGGGTGTAATATACTATGAGATTTCAAATAACCGGAGAGATGTTTGTTAATACATTTTTTCAATAATTTCTTGACACCAGGAGTAAAGAAATTGGCCTATAGCTCTCTGCTAGCACAGGATCAAGGGAAGGTTTCTTTAACAGAGGTCTGATGATAGCATGTTTCCAAGCATCTGGAACACTGCCACTTTTAGAGTTTTAGCAAGATCTGCAATGTCTTACTTCATCAACAGGAAGGCTCTTCTACCAGACCAAACTGCGAGGTGCAGTTAGCTATGCCCTTGAGTTCTGTCTCCCCTACCAAAGTTGCATAGATACTGGTAACTTTCCGAAGACAGTTGTTGGCTAGCATGCTACAGTGGGTCTCAGAAGCTGGTGGATCAGAAACCATACTGGCCAGTTTAATAAAAGAGTTAGGTATAGCATACCTGTTATTTTTTAGTGCTTTTAGGTCTCGCCTGAGCCAGCACATGCGATGCTCTGGCCGAGACATTTAGTGTGTGGGCTTTTAAAAGTGCTACCACAGCTTTTTGGCTGGCATACAGCGTGCGGTTACGCGCACAATGACGAGCAGAGGCGCCATCTGGCTTTCTCTCTCGTCATGGTGCGCGCACATCGCACACCACTCGCCAGCCTGCTTTCACTTTGCCGTCGCGCGCGCCACCTCACTCCCACCACAGAGCGCGTCCCGCTCCTCCCGCTGGCTGCTGCTGCTCCCGGCGCCATCTGGCTTTTCTCACCTTCTGACTTTATTTTTCTGAGTGCAGTTTGGCCTCTTCCACTGGTATAGGGCGCTGGTACTGTTCTTGTGCACTGTACAGTGAAGCGCTTCTCCGTGACAGCAGCAGCTTGTTTTATTTTTAACATCGATCCTCTCGGACACGTGCACATGCGCACCATGCCTCCTCCGTGGTTTCCTAACAAAGGTGGTAGGGCGGCTCTCGGCCTGCATGGAAGTTTTTTGTTGCTGTGTGGCTTTTAGACAGTGTATATGTTGCTGTGTCTGCTTACAACTCCTACTGGAATCTACATCAATTAATTTGCCTTCGCCTATTTGGCTAAACCTAACTGTCTTTCATTTTAGAGTTGGGCTTTTACTAAACTTCTCTCCCATCTAAAAACACTTCTTACAACTGTTTACACAAAGTTTTCTGTACTTTGCTTTCATAATGCGATCTCCTAAATGCACTTTGTTTGTCAGAGCAGTATGCATTTTTTAGGTGTATGCAGGTACTATGATACCCTGTTAAGGCATGTTTAGTACGTTCCACAATATTATGTGGCAGCTGTTAAAAGTATGCCATGTACAAACTTTTTACAGGGCACAAACATCCCTCTAGCACTTTGTTTGTTGTCTGGGAGGTGAATCTGTTAATCTTATCTATAACACCATCCACTGTTCGCACTTAATTAGCTGCTACAAGCAAACTGTTCTAGATAGTAAACCACATGCTGTGCCTTTCTTCGTCTCTATAATAGCTTTCAGTGTATTGTAAATAACAAATAACCAGACTAAAAGACGCCTTGCCCGCATCTGCCTGTTATTTTGTAGTTATTTTAGAAACTACCTGTTACCCGTGTGATCCATTTTCATGACACTACCACTTCAACATATCTTGGCGTATTATATATTTATTAAAAAAGGTACCTTTTTTGATATACTTGGCGCTTTTGCTTATGCTATCGCAGCAATACATTTTGAGTCAGTGTTACTTATATTAACGTGCTGCTTTTGCTGTTCTACCATTAGGTTATTGTTTAGGGCAACTCACAGGACATATTTAACTAGTGTTTCATTTTGCATGTTTATAAGCAGCGCTTTAAACGTGCAACTATAATTTTATACCATTTGTTAATAAGTATTATCCCACTACACATACAACAACAAACAGAGGCAACAGATACTAATGTTTATTGATGCCTTTGCAATGTTTTATAAATAGTAGTGTACAAATAGATGCCCTTATGTGTACCTTGTGAGTTCTGTTATATGTTTAAATGCACTTTGTAGTGCCTTACAGGGGACAGCCACATGCAGCATCTGCCTATTATTTCTTACCTGCTTATCTATTTACTGTCTAGTATATGCCGTGTTCGTGGTGCTTTTACTTTATAAATTACGGCTCTTTGATTTTTTATCCGTGCTATTTTTATGGTATACTTTACTTCCTAATTGTGCGCTAAAACCAGACACACTTTTTTACAGCACAGCAGTGTATATATTAATGTGTTAATGATGATTAAGTTACTTTAGTGTTGCCGTGGCAACTTTTATAAAGTTTGCATTAGTGGAGACTATAAAACACAAGCATTTGCAATGCAATAGGTCTCGCTTTCACGCGAGTTTGAGCTATTGACATTGCAAATAAAAATGCCTTTTATTTTTGTTTTCGTTTAAAAAACATAAATAAAAGACATTGTCATTTACAATGCCAACAGCTTAAACTCGCGTAAATGCGAGACCTATTGCATTGCAAATGCTTGTTATAGTTTAATTTGCTGATAGCATCATAGCTTTTCCTCCATTTGTTTGTATTCTTTTTAATTCAACTAATTCCGCCAAGAACCACGGCACATGCAGTTTGCTAATCTTATATAATCTCATGGGTACTAATTTATCCAGTGAGTCTTTTATCTATTCATTGAATTTGATATTTATCTCAGAAATTTCTCTGCATAAGTCAGGAGTGGAATTGAGTAAAGTGATTTCCCAGCTGACGTTATTCAATTCTGACCAGCAGCTGCAGAATTTATACTGCTGAACAGGAGAGGCTTTGTTTCCTGCTTTTGGAAGATAGAACGGGACAATGTGGTGATCTCACCAGCAAACTGGGAGAGGGTCTTCCGATCTCATGCTAGAAACATGAGTGGAAATTGGATCAAGAAGATGACCTTTTTATGCACGCGGGATCTTACCAATTGTGAGAGTTGTATGGCGGATAGATCATGTAATAGGTTTGTTGCACATTCACAGTTAATATCGTCTAGATGTATATTTAAATCGGCCAGCAAAGTATAATTGGTTTTCTGGAGGCTTTCAACCTGAGAAGATCATATTTTCCATTTGAATTTTGAAGTAGCCTGTCCAAAGAACATACGTTTTGATTTGTTGGCTTAACCTTAAGACTGTCCGACTTATTGTACTCTTAATATTACCTATGGAAACACCTTTCTTTTATAGGTTTTGCTTTAATTTTGCTGTCATTTATGAGTCACAAATATACCCTGTGGTTTTAGCCCTGCAAAACCGTCACCTAGAGCAAGTGAATTTCAGTAGAACGTTTTACTTGGGCCAACATAGCCAGATCTAAGAAATCTCATGACAAAAAGACAAGATGGCTGTAATTAATCTTCATAATCACGGATGACTCAAATAATCATGAAAATGTCAATCCATAAATTACCAGTACTGGAAAATCCATAGGTCTGGGGTCGGCTGCAGAACTCTTCAATTTACCAATGGCTATTTTCTTTACAAGTGTTTTTGGAACTACTTTATTCCAAAAACATTCAAAGATGGACACATGCACTGGTGACCATCTTCAAATGGTTTTTCTAATGTTTTACAAAAAGATTGAAAGATGACCACCTTTTGGGTCCATATGCACACATAAGCATGCATGGGAGACCATCTATGAATGATTTTAGTTATACTTTTGAAAAACCATTTAAAGATGGCTCCCAGTTTGTGCTCACGTACTCGTGGCCATGCAGGAATGGTTTACAAATTCATTTTACAACATGGTGGTTGATTCTAGTACCTGTGAGGGGTGAAGTGTTTCTTTTAAAGAAACTACATATTGGCCCCTAGTCCATGGCACTGAATGGGACTATTTTCTGTGTGGATCAGAATGCTGTTGCTCACAGAAGGGAACCAATGGCTGAAGAGAGCAGATCCATTGACATATGCTGTAGACCATCCCGGTGTCGGCGGCAGGGTAGGTCTTAACGCAAGGAGCGTTAATTCGCCGGACCCAATTGGTGTCCTTTTTATACCGCCGACTCACTGTTGCAAGTATATCTTACTTACAGACCATGTCAACCACCTGTGTTTTGGGTATGTAGAATTTCACTTACCTTTGCAGTGTAGATAGCGTTTGATTCGATCCTGAGGAAGTGCCCTGATCTATAGGACTACAATGGCACGAAACATGTCGATCACTTGAGAGCTGGGCATATACCACTAGATGCATCAGTACTAGTCCTGTACCCCTCTCACTCTTTTATACTAGGCAGTTTACCTTCCCAATAAGGTATTTAGGACTAACTGACCTATTTTACATTCACTATACCTCACATCTACACACTAGGCCCCTCACCCCCACTGCACCTACCGGCAGGAACAAAGATCCCCGACAAAGAGCCCCGGATTGGGTGCCCGTCCAGGTATTGCAGCGCCGACCTGACGAGGGGCAGGCTCATATGATGAAGCATGACACCTAGCTCGCTGGGTGTGTGAGAGCCCTAGTTCCGAAAAGGAATTCCCCCCTCTTTCCCCCCCTTTTCATGGCATACACGTAGTGGTCTCCCCTGACACACTACACTCTGTCCTCCACCCGGTCTCCAACTTTTTCAACACAGAGGAACTTCGTACCCGTTTTGCTTACTTGTAATTAATCTTCATAATCACGGATGACTCAAATAATCATGAAAATGTCAATACATAAATTACCAAGTACTGGAAAATCCATAGGTCTGGGGTCGGCTGCAGAACTCTTCAATTTACCAATGGCTATTTTCTTTACAAGTGTTTTTGGAAATACTTTATTCCAAAAAACATTCAAAGATGGACACATGCACTGGTGACCATCTTCAAATGGTTTTTCTAATGTTTTACAAAAGATTGAAAGATGACCACCTTTTGGGTCCATATGCACACATAAGCATGCATGGGAGACCATCTATGAATGATTTTAGTTATACTTTTGAAAAACCATTTAAAGATGGCTCCCAGTTTGTGCTCACGTACTCGTGGCCATGCAGGAATGGTTTACAAAATCATTTTACAACATGGTGGTTGATTCTAGTACCTGTGAGGGGTGAAGTGTTTCTTTTAAAGAAACTACATATTGGCCCCTAGACCATGGCACTGAATGGGACTATTTTCTGTGTGGATCAGAATGCTGTTGCTCACAGAAGGGAACCAATGGCTGAAGAGAGCAGATCCATTGACATATACTGTAGGCTAGAGTGGGTTTGGAAAATAAATATGAATGACTATACACCAGACAAATGGATGAAAAGGGCTAACTGAAAACTTCGGTATGTAAGAATGTATATTTTAAAGGATTTTTTAAAAATAAAAATTGATTGTTGCCAAATAAATTAATCTTGAGATATGATTGAAGGAGAACGGTGCTGGCGTGGGACGTGGACTTCAGGCCCCAGAGCTACCTGCAGCGGGGAGACTGCCCACAGCTTTTTCGCGCCAGGAGGCACTTGGTTAAAGCCCGCTTTGTGTTCCTGAAGTGCAGGAAGGAGAACGGTGCAGGCGGGAGCCGAGGCCCCAGAGCTTCCTGCAGTGGGGAGACCGCCTAGAGGCTTTTTCACGCCCGGAGGTGTTTGGTTAAAGCCCGCTTCGTGCTCCCACAGCGCGGGAAGGAGAACTATACAGGCGGGGTTGTGGACTTAAGGCCCCTCAGCTACCTGCAGCAGGGAAACCGCCCACAGCTTTTTCACACCTGGAGGCGCTTGATTAAAGCCTGCTTCATGCTCCCGCAGCGAGGAAGGAGAACGGTGCGGCCGCCGACTTCAGGCCAAAGCAAAGAACTACCTGCAGCGGGCAGACCGCCCACAGATTTTTCGCGCCAGGAGGCACTTGGGTAAAGCTCGCTTTGTGTTCCTGAAGCGCAGGAAGGAGAACAGTGCAGGCAGGAGCAGCGGACTTCAGGCCTCAGAGCTACCTGCAGGGGGAGACCACCCACAGCTTTTTTCTGCCAGGAGGCACTTGGTTAAAGCCCGCTTTGTGTTCCTGAAGCGCAGGAAGGAGAACGGTGCAGGCGGGAGCCGTGGACTTCAGGCCCCAGAGCTATCTGCAGTGGGGATACCGCCCACAGCTTTTTGGGAGGGAGGGGGGCAAGCCAAACCGAGACCAAATTTGTGTGTGTAAAAGGCCGCTTTATTGAAACAGGTGCATATCACATTAAAAACTCTGGCAACCGCCTTACAAAACTAAAACCTCACTATACATCAAATAACTGACCCCCTGGTCCCCCCCGCCCCTACGATCCCCTCAGCAGTTCCCCCACCCGCCGTTAACATAACAAAAACCTTACACAGTATTGCATATAAAATTCATGCCCTCCAATGAAACCCAAATCTCCTACCAGCCTTTCTGCAACTGTAACTAACCAACGTATACTCTAAAACTTAGCCTACCTGCCTACCCTTTCCCTGCTCCTGCTCTCAAACTTCCAACACGTAACCAAAAACTTCTGCCAACCCTGGCCAACTTTTAAAGACCCCGCCAGCACCTGGTCCAAGGGACAGATTGAACAAAAGTCTTCCCCTATGCACCTGATAACAACAAACCTAGCCGAAAGCTTAATAATATAAATCCCCCAATAAAAGAACCCAGCCAAATCCCCATAAAGAGGGATGGGAGGGTGGGCAAAAACTGCACTACGCTACGCCCACTCCCAGCCACCAGGTCACCAAACCTAAAATGGTGGCTGGGAGTGGCCAGAGCCCCCATTTATCTGTTGGGCTACCTTTGGGCTATTTTCGGAACAAGCCCAAAATCACACAATATGGCCGCTAATCGGCCGGCCCCACCCCCTCCCAATCTACCCGGGGGCAGACCTCGCGGGCTTCGGCTGCCCCACAAACCCCCCTTGGGAGGGAGGGGGGGGCAAGCCAAACCGAGACCAAATTTGTGTGTGTAAAAGGCCGCTTTATTGAAACAGGTGCATATCACATTAAAAACTCTGGCAACGTCTTACAAAACTAAAACCTCACTATACATCAAATAACTGACCCCCTGGTCCCCCCCGCCCCTACGATCCCCTACGATCCCCTCAGCAGTTCCCCCACCCCGCCGTTAACATAACAACAACCTTACACAGTATTGCAAATAAAATTCATGCCCTCCAATAAAACCCAAATCTCCTACCTGCCTTTCTGCAACTGTAACTAACCAACGTATACTCTAAAACTTAGCCTACTTGCCTACCCTTTCCCTGCCCCTGCTCACAAACTTCCAACACTTAACCAAAAACTTCTGCCAACCCTGGCCAACTTTTAAAGACCCCGCCACCCAGGAAAAAGAGGGAAAAGAGCAGGCTACGCCGCTTCCCCCTTCTTTTTTCTGCCCCCCCTGCCTCCTAGGAACAACTGTCTCAGTGTTTCTGAACATTCAAAGTCCTGGCTAAATTTCCCTGATCTCTAAGAGATAGAGATCCATGCCCAAACGGGAAAGGTGTACGCCATCCCCTCTAAAAAACTCAGCCGTGTCAAAACGTATTTCCCTGTGTGCAATCCTACCAAAGTCCAGCTCCCTACAAAAATGCACCATTTCAGTGTTTAACTTCCTCCTGGCTCTATCTACCACTCCCGGGTTAACTGCACCTCGCAACACCCTGTGGGGAACGAACTCTGTCCAAATAACAAAACACCCAGACCACTGTTCCTTAATAAGTGCCAAATCTTTTTTCATGCTCCTCATTAAGACTATCCCTTTTTCCTTGCCCAAATCGTTTTCGCCTAAATGAAGGACCAAAATATCCGGACACCTCCCTGCTCTCAACAAACCATTCAAGCAGTGAATAAGCTCTTTCCAAAGCATGCCCCCTTTCCCCTCCAAGACACATTGAAATGCTTTTTATTAAAACCCAAATTTTCTCCAAAATAACTCTTGCGAGCTTGGATCTGGGCCCACTTTACGAAGGAATGCCCCACGATCCAAATGGTCATCTCTCTGGAGAGGGGGCCAGCTACTGAACCTGAAACGAGAAAAACTGCGTGAACTTAAGAAATCGCACCAACCGCTTTAGCCGCCCCCTTCGCAGTGCGCAAGTATCGCTTGTAACAATCAGATGACCACCTCCAGAGCTGCATAATGTTCCCCCGCCCCCACCCCTGTTATTCGCTTCCATTGCTGCTCCAATGCTGAAAGAATGTGTCCCAAAATCGGCCCCATCACTTCCTAAGTCTCTCAATGCTTTCCGCAACACTGACAACAGCTGAAACGCAGTCACCCTGTTCCCCTTTCATTAACAAAAACTAGCCCCACGGTCGACTTGGACACCTACCTCCATTTGGCCTCCCACATGCAAGGACAAGTGCTCTGAGGAGAAAAAGCCTGCAGCAACACCCATTTTCCTACACCCCTCTGATCTGTTTTCGACTTTCGCAACCAGATGCAAATCCTGTCCCTCCTCGGCACCACATCCTCCCAGAGAATCCCCCCACCTCTCTTGTCCCGAGCAATTCGTATACCCGAAACGCCCCAAAGAACATCCACACCATCACTGTGGAAAATAGACATGACTCAAATTCATCAGTGCAAACCTGCGCCAGTACTTGTAAAATTCTATCCAACAAATGCCAAGACACTGGTTTCCTAACCCGCTGCGACTGGCCCCATTCCCTGGCCCACCCTTCCACCATCCGCGTGCCTAGCTCCCCCGTGGAAGGTGCGTAACCCCATAAAAGCTTACCCACAAAAGCCATACCTGCCAGCTTCCCTGTGATCGTAACTCGAGATAAACCTCTGTTTATCATATCCAATATGAATTGCACAACGTCTTCTCGTCTCTGCTCTAACGTGGAACGCCGTTGGGCTTCCGAGAGCAAAAATTCTTCCCACGCTAAACTGTACGCAACCCTCGTAGATGTGGCCAGTGATCCTACCACCAGTTGTAGCATCCTGTGTTGCCTACGTACCACAACTGCTGGGGCATGGGCGTTGGGGTCCTGTCGGCGTCCTTGGCTAGCCCACGGAATCTCCCCCACTGTGAACGAGACAAAGCATCCGCTATGTCATTGTCCACTCCTGGAACGTGCAGCGCTCTAAATGCTATGTCGTGTCACAAACAGCCCAAAACAAACACTCTCAATAGCTTCAAAACCTGCTCATCCCTGGCTGATTGACAGTTGACGATCTCCACCACTGCCATGTTGTCAATTCTAAAAGTCACTCTCTTGTGTGCCAGCTGTTCCCCCAACAATGTCACCGCTACCACCTGCGGAAAGAATTCCAAAACGCGATACTCCTACCCCCTCCCGCCCATTCTGCTGGCAAGAGCTCGGCACACTATTTCCCTTGCCAGAAAAGGCCAAACCCCTTACTGCCTGCCGCGTCTGAAAAGATTTGTACGTCCCAAACTAGATCCTCCTCCCTTGCCAATGGGATGCCATTAAAGTCTTGCAAAAATACTTTCCACATTCTCAGGTCCTCCCTCACACCTGCTGAAAGTCTCACATGGTGGTGTGGTGGTCTCAGTCCCGTAAGCGCCCTACCTAACCTTCTATAAAAGGTCATCCCTACTCTCACCACGCTGCAGGCGAAATTAAGATGCCCTAGCAGCACTTGGATCTCTTTGACTGTGACCTTGTCTCGAGCTAGCATTTCACTAAGCAGCTCCAGCATCCGTAATCTTTTCTCTTCTGGTAAGTGCACCTGCATTGTCCTGGAATCGATTTCCATACCCAAAAAGGAAAGAGCCGTGCCAGGCCCCATTGTCTTCTCAGGTGCCAAAGGCACCCCTAACTCCCGCATCAGCCCTTTGAAGTTTTCCAGAGCCGCCTGGCACTCCGTGGAGCCTGAGGTGCCCACAAAAAAGAAATCATCCAGATAGTGCGTCACCAATTGGTGACCCGTGCGCTTTGTAAACAGCCACTGTAAAAATGTGCTAAAGCACTCAAATAATGCGCAAGACATAGAACAGCCCATCGGTAATGCTTTGTCCACGTACCATCTTCCATTGAAATGGATACCCAGAAGATCCCAATCATCTGGATGGACTGGAAGCAAACGGAAAGCCGATTTTATGTCGCATTTTGCCATTTCCGCTGTTGCGCCCGCCGTCACAACTAGTGACATGGCCACGTCAACTGACGAATATGAAACAGTAGCCTCTTTCTCGTCGATAAAATCATTTACTGAGCTCCCTTCTGGCCATGACAAATGCTGAATAAGCCAAAACCGTCCCCGTTCCTTCTTTGGAACCACCCCAATCGGGGAGATGATCAAATTTTCCCAAGGCCAAACCATGAAGGGGCCCGCCATCCTTCCTTCGCGCACTTCCCTGTCTAATCTCTCCTGAACTATGTTGGGATACTCTTTTGCTGATTGCAAATTCTCCGCCCACCTTCTGCAACGTGGTCCCCCATACCTTAATATAAACCCCCATTTGAAACCCTCTCTCAGCACATCTGCAGCCTTCTGGTTGTCATAACCCTGTAAGGCTGCTTCAACCATGTCTACTTTAACCGGTGTAAGAGCCCTTTGGCCCAGCCCCTTTTGCCCCTCGCGCTCCTGTGAAATGATGTGACTGCTGTCCCCCTGTGTTACCCCCCCCCTTGCTGCCACTGCTGGCCTCCCTGTTGGTGTCCCGGCCCCCCCCCCCCAACATTTGACCAACGCGTGCCTACCCCCGCATTTTGAGCACTCATGCTTAAATTTGCAGAATTCCAGAGTGCAGAATCCCTTGTTAAAGTCCCAGCAGGACCCTCCCAAGCTTGTCTGTCCTCTACCTGTTCCTCCCACCCCTCCCCGGGTGGGATACCCCTGAAAGGGCCGGTAAACCAACGGGAGACCACTGGCTGTGAAAATAGTTTTTCCCGCCCTAGAAGCCCCCATTGTGTTTTGCCACAGGTCCGTGTCTAACTCACCCCACTTTGCTTCGGGATCCCAAGCCATACGTGCCCTAAACTCCTCATCGTACTGTGCCCACGCGTAACCCCCCCCCCCCTGTGATCTGGGCCTTCCGGATCACATCCATGTATTTGATGAGGGCCACACAGCGTTCCGGGTACTTCTCGCAATAAACACTTGCGTAAATTAAGAATGCAGCTGTCCAATTTTCTATCGTGAGTGGAACACGTGGCCTCTTGGCCAACTCATATTCCTCTTCCTTTGAACCCTCTTTAGCGCGCACTTCCCTGTGCAACAGCTTGAGCATTTCAACATATTCGCCCCTCCAAATGCGCTCTTTCGTTGTCACCATGAGGTGCGTCCCCAGTGGCTTGGTCACCCCAATGTACAGCAATTGTTTAATTTTTAACTCCTTACTTTCGACTTTATCCCTGCTCTCTGGTGTGGTTTCCTCCCCTTTATCTGACTTACCCGGATTTGAACTATCCTCCGTTTTTGGTGTAGCTGTCTTACCTTTATCCTCGGTACCCACACCTGTATCCAATACGTATTTGCCTTTCCTCAGTGTACAGGCCTCCCCTTCTCTATCTCCCCCAATACCTACTGAGATCATTTTAGGCCTTCCCCCAAACCCATGTGCTTTACCTGGCTCCAAGGAGGGTGCTCGTGATGCTGCAGTCCGCCTTGCCATGTGGGCCGTGTTCCGAGCCGCCTTGGATATCTTTTCCGCAGGCTCCGTCGCCCGACTTTTAACCTGTAACATACTATGAGACACATTACTCTGCCCCCCGTGTTCCCATCCTCTACATCTCTTAATTCGCCCACTTCTAAACTTTCTTCATCAAAGTCTAATTCCTCCCGCCACTCGCTACCCTCCTGTTGGTGGCCCCCAGCAGGCCCCCAATTCCTTCCTTCAGGAGGAGCGGACTGTACCCGCCGTTACCCCCGTCACTCTTCGACGACATATTCCTGTGTCTGTGTTGCCCTGTAGACCGTGGAGGTCCATCGGGTGTTGGGGCCAGCGAGACCGCTCGAGGCATACTTCTGCCAGCCGCGACGGGATCCCCCGCCGGTACTGGGTGCACCGCGCGAGGCTCTGCCCTCCCTTCTCCTCGGCGCCTCCGAGCCGCTCCCAGCTCTGCCAAGTCTGACCCCTGGCGCTGCTCCCCTACCTGAAACAAAAAGGAATGGTCTGGTGTGCTGGGCCTTAACGACCTCCCTCTACCTCCCTTCTCCTCTTCTTACTGACCCCTAACGTGTTCTCTGCCCAACCCCTTCCCACCTTACATAAATCCTCCGTCTCGTGCTCACTAACCCCCCCTTCCTCCCCTTCACTTCACTCCATTCCAGACCTGTCATGTAAACTGCCTGTGAGCCACGCTGCCCCCCAACTCCTCGAGCCACCTACCCTGCCCTACCCACCCCACCTTCTTACCCTCGTTGCCCCCTACCTCCCGTGCCCCCTTCCGGCCGTCTAGCCCAGCTGACCCACCCTGCACCATGTAGGCATCTATTTGGCATCTCAGGTCCCTGCCCCTCACTTCCTTGTTCCAGGAAGTGAAAATATCGAGCCCTTCCCAATCCTGGCTACCCCCTGCTGGTTCCAGCTCCCCCGGTGCCCCCTCCCCCACTCCCCCCCACTCTAGCGACCCTGGCTCCCCCTCCCACCCAGCCTCCCCGTCCCCTCTGTTTGGGGACACCCCTTCCTCCCCAGAGGTGCTATCCTGCCCCTGCTGGCCCTATCCGGGGTCCAGCTCATCCCCAGATACCTCAGAAAACAGCCTCATACCCCCCCTGACCTCTTTGCCCTCCCGCACTTTCATTCTGCATAAGCTGGCTCTTGATGGGCCCCCCCTTTCCAATATAGGGGGGCTTGGAGACCCCCCAGCCGGCTACCCTTAGAGTCAGCGCCCTCTAGGGGCCTCCCACCTTCCCCTTCCCACCCCGCCTTCCCACCTCTACTTAAATTCCCTGCTCTGGGGGACTCGAGCTCATTCGAGCCCTTCCCCTGTGGAAATCTGAAATAATTTCTGTAGCATAGGCTGAAGCCATCTTGTTTGTGGCATCCATTTTGTTAGCTATGTAATTCTTCCGTCTTCACTGTTGCTTGTCCTTCTATTCTGCTTGTGTCATCAACTCTAGTTAACTCCTTCTGTACTGAGCTAAAAGCAATGTGCTGAGCAAAGGCCTGTAGCTGCTAGAATGCACCTGGCTAAAGATATAACTGTCAACTGTTTTTTGCTGATGTAAACAGTTCTGTTCCCCCTCCCACTCTGCTGACTAAGTGATCACCCATCTGCCCATGTTTGTTGGTAGTTATTCCTGTGTATGCTTGTACCTTCTATTTGTAACTACATGCTTACTCTGCAACAAACTGTATATAAGCACCATGGTCTGTGACTTCAGTGTACTACCTCAGGCAGCACTTGAGAGTGCTGTGTGGACGTAGTACCACTCATGAGTGATTAATAAACTTGTTATTTGAATTCCAGCTTCAGTGCCAATCTCTATTTTGTTGGTCTTTGGACCTGTGGACAAGAGAAGGGTGACCCCTCACCGGTGTGCTCATTAAAAAGCACATTTCCACAGTTGGCGCCCGATACGTGGGGCCTCATCGAGGACGCGGCCGTCTGAAGGAGTGGTCTTGACGGAAGAGTGGAATATTACTGAGGAGACGTCCTGCATGAGGAGACCCTTGTCTTTGCAGCCAAAGTGACTTTTCCGGTTTTTCGATTTGACCCTCCAGGGGGCGGCCGGTCCTGACTGAGGTATCCTTTGGCGTTATTTTTGCAGTGACCATTAGGTCGATCAAGAGATTGGCAGTTGGAGGTTGGAGACTTTTGTTTGGTAAGGTCGCTGGAGCGGCACTCTTGTTTCCTTGGCCAAGATTCTGGTTTTGTTTGTTTGATTTATTTTTTGCAGAAAATAAAGGCAGGTAATGTGGAGATTTTTCTCTACTTTTGAACAATTTGGAAACGTAATATTTCACAAAAACTTGGTAGCATGCCTGTTTCCAGCACACTCCGTAGGTTGTGTTGCTGTCTTGGTGGTACCAAAATGGATTTAGAAAGAAGTCAGCCGGCTCCCTTAGAGGGAACACCTAATAGACATATGTATATTAAATACGGTATTTCTTCCATAATGTATAGTACACTGTGGAACAAATATACGAAAAAGGATCCTGATCTCCAATGGCCTGTGAATGGGTCATTTGACTTTAAAAAGATTCAATATGTAGAACAGTGTTTCTTTAACAAAAAAAGTCGACAAGATATGTTTGATTGTGTACGAATGTGGGAGAAAGTGAATGAAAGAGCAAAGAGAGAAGCAGCTATAGCAGAGAAAGAACAACGAAAACGATATATCAAAAAGCGTTAGAATTAAAAAATAAGGAGATGACGGAAATAAAAGAAAAAGAAGAGAGGGAGCGTCGTTTAGAGGTAACTGGCCAGTACCCTATTAGGCGCCCCTTTATCCCATGCTTAATAAACCTCAAGATGATTCTATCTTATTAGATCGACCTCCGTCCCCGTATAAATTTCCCTCTGCCCCTGAGGAGGATCCTTCCGATGAAAAACATCATTCTTCCGACGATAAAGATATAGATAAGCAAGATGGACGACAGACTCGCTCTACTTTAACTACTGATGAAAAAGCCACCATTAGATCCACTGTTCGTTCAGAAGCCCGTAAGAAAACTCTTCCTTCAGATCTTGTAGCAATGGTTCAGCAGTGGAAAGATTTAGAACAGTTATATTTTGCAGAGAAGTTTGCTTGGGAAGTTATACTTAATTTTAGAGACCTTTCTAAAAACTTAGAGCCCACTGATATAAATTCTGATTATAAACAATTCAGTGATGGAACTTTCCTTTGTTCAAACATACCTGATTTAATTAGGCGAGTGGTTAAATTACGAGATGAAACATTTCGCTAAAAGCGGAGAAAAAAGAAGCTAGTAAAACTAAAACTGTACAAGTAGCCCAAACCTCAGCGCAGATAGTAGAAACTTCAGAGACAAATAATGGATCTAGTAGTGCTGAAGTTGGTATACGACCAATGCGCGAAGCTGCACCTTTGTATGTTCCTCCAAAGGGTACGGGAACAAATGAAGATAAGACTTCAGATGATGCGAAAGGGTATTTTATTTATAATTGGATTTATTCCCCTTGGAGTAGAGTAGATGTTATGGCTCTTAAAGCCGCTTTGCCCGTTCCGCGGAAAAATCCTGCCGCTTTCTATAAGGAAGTAGAAGGAGCCATTAGCTCCTGTACTATGACTCTGCCAGATATTGATATGTTTTTTGGACTTATTTTGCCCCCTGATATGTGGAGAACAATTCGGAAAATAGATGATAATGTAGCATATGGTGATACTTGGGTGCATTTAGAAGAAATAGATGCGGCTAGAGAGCCTGCGCAGAAACCACAACAGGAGATATTAAATCTTCCCAAAGCTATTGTGACTAAGTTGAAAACTCTTATACCCCCTAAGAAAATAGATTGGACTACGTTAGCGTCTGGTAAACAGAAAGCAGATGAGTCAGTTTCTGATTTCTTTACACGATTTGAAGAGACATTCCATGACTTTAGTGGGCAGTCCTTGACAGATGACACGGGTAAGCATCTGTTCGTCGACAAATTTGTCGCTAACATGTTGCCAGAAATAGCTAGTCGCCTTAAGGCCAGCGAGAGTTCGTGGACTATGTCTTCCCCAGTCTCCCTTTTGACTATGGCCCAGTATTATGAGCGTCAGGAATTGGAAGCAAAGGGCAAAGAGGATAAGAAGGTTAAGGATTTAAAAACAAAAGTTATGTTGGCTCAAGTATATGGTCCACCATTCAGAGGTGGTGGTAGAGGTGGACGTGCAGTATATACACCTGGTGTACTCCTTTCTCTCGATCAACTTTGTCTTTTGATCAGTGTGCTTATTGTAAAGAGATTGGACATTGGCGTTCTGAGTGCCCCCTTTGCGAGGTCAGCAGTATCAACGGGGTAGAGGAAGTATGAGAGGACGCCTAGGGAATTCAGGAAATAGGGGAGGAATAGGAACCCGTCCCAAGTTTGAGGCAGTTGAACACGGACCAAATTATTCTAATACCTTTGATAGACGAAATCAATATCAAATGTCTGATTATTCGGCTGATGGTCTTGCGGATTTTGATTATGCATAGGAATGCCTAGGATGGGGTAAGGAACCGGTTGAGGTCCCAGTAGATCAGAAGGGTCCTTATGTTGATGCAAATGTCTTGGGTTCTACTGATCGGTTTCTGGTTGATACAGGAGCTACTCGTAGTGCTCTGTCTAAAAATTGGTTCCTAGGGCTCCCTGTCTGGCGCAATGATAACATCGATAGGATTCGATGGGACACCTAAACCTAGCCCACTGTCACAGCCACTTGCATTTTGTCTTGATAAATTTACTGCAGCATGTCCATTTCTGCTTTCCCCTAACACGCCGGATAATATTGTGGGCATTGATATGCTTAAACATTTTCGTGCTACAATACGTTGTTCCCCAGAAAGTGTGCGTGTTATCTTAAATGATAACTATCCAATGGTTGAGAGGTCTTGTCTCATCAAAGAAGATATCGCTTTGGCATCTTTACCTAGTACTTTGTGGGCTACATCAGATACCGATCTGGGACACATGGTTATTTCACCAGTGCATATTCAAGTGAAGGAAGGTGCTTCATTGCCTCGATTGCCCCAATATAAAATATCTCGGGAAGGCGAAGAAGCATTAACACTCATTGTTCAGGATTTGATCAAGGTGGGGGTTGTGGAAGAAGTCCCTTATAACATTTGTAATAGTCCTATCCTTCCTATTTTGAAAAAAGACACTGATACTAAAATTTACAGATTTATTATAGATTTACGAGAGGTTAATAAAATCGTGGTGCCCCAATACCCGGTAGTCTCTGATATCACGACACTTCTCACCATGGTTCCTCCTACTGCCACTACATTTAGTATAATTGATTTAAAGAATGCATTTTTCTCAATACCTATTCACCCTGACAGCTGTTATTTGTTTGGCTTCACTTTGAATAATAGATCATTCAGGTTCTATAGAGCTCCACAAGGGTATACAGAGAGTCCTAGCATTTATAGTCAGGCGTTGAAAAGGCAGCTTGATTCTTTTCCTGTACCAAAAGGGGTGGCTCTTATTCAATATGTCGATGACATCTTGTTGGCTGCTGATACCCCTGAACAGTGTAAAGAAGGAACACTGTCATTATTGTTATTTATTTCCTCTCATCATCACAAAGTCTCTAGGAAGAAACTGCAATTTTGTAGACAGCAGGTTACCTATTTAGGTCACCTCCTGTCTAAGGAGGGACGTGCACTCACACCAGATCGCATTCAAACTATTTTAGACACTCCCGTGCCCCGTACTCAGAAGGATGTCCGTGCACTGATTGGCCTTACTTCTTTTTGTAGGCAGTGGATCCCTAGCTTTTCTCACATTATTAAACCCTTGTTGGCCCTTTTGACTACAGACACTCCAATGCCTCTCCCATGGACTACTGAGTGCCAGGATGCCTTCCAACAGTTACGTCAAGCTCTTTGTTCTGCACCAGTATTAGGAACTCCAGACTACACTAAGACCTTCACACTCTATGTACACGAGAGGGAAGGTTGCGCTCTCTCAGTTTTAACACAAACACACAGTGATAAACAACGTCCTTGTGCATATTTCTCAACTGTCCTTGATCCAGTTGCCCACGCGCTGCCTGGTTGTTTTCGAGCGGTGGCGGCAACGGCTGTGTCCATACGTAAGAGCGAGGGAATAGTCTTGTCACATAGATTGCTTGTGTTAGAACCCCATTCAGTTGATGCCTTGTTAAATCAAACAAAAACACAGCATCTGACTAGTGCTCGCTTGACAGGATATGAATTGACACTTTTGGCCCCTCATATCACGTTAAAAAGATGTTTGACTTTGAACCCTGCTACATTATTGCCATTTCCAGCTACTCAGTCTCAGTCACAAGAGTTACATAACTGTATATCCCTTACTGAAGAACGAACAAAGGGTCGTGTTGACCTACAAGATACACCTCTTTCTAGTGTTGATGGGGAATTGTGGGTTGATGGATCCTGCCTGAAATTGCCTGATGGCACTACATCTGCTGATTATGCAATTACAACACTTCAGACAGTAGTTGAGACAGCTCATATCCCACAGAAGTCAGCTCAAGCAGCCGAGTTGATAGCACTGACAAGAGCATGTGAGCTTAGTACAGAGTTGCTTGTTAACATTTACACTGATAGCCAATACGCCTTCGGCGTGGCTCATAACTTCGGGCAACTTTGGAAAGTAAGAGGCTTTCTCACTTCACATGGGACACAAATAGTGCATGGGGAATTAGTACATAATCTCCTTACTGCCTTGACCTATCCTAAGAAAGTGGCAATTGTTAAACGTAGTGCACACAAGAAAGTGACTGATAAAATAGGAGCAGGCAATGCCTTTGCGGATTGCACAGCTCGTGAGACTGCAATGCAGCGAAGTACCACATCTATGTATGTAGTTAAGTCACAGGCTGAACGTTGGCATGATGCCAGGCAAGAGGTGCTGGACATGCAGCAATCTGCTTCTGTTGATGAATTAGACCAATGGTCCAAGGAGGGAACATTTGATGACGAGGGCTGTTGGAGGAATAAAGAAATGACAAAATGGAAGTTACCCGCAGCCTATTTACATCCTATGATTCACATGGCACATGGGCCGGCACATGTTGGAGCATCCTCAATAGCAAAGCAACTTATGCAAGTTTGGGATCATCCAGAGTTTGCCGGTACGGCATGAAAATAGTCCAGTCCTGTCTGATCTGTCGCCAGTATAATCCTGGAAAGGGAACACGAACTCCAACAGGAGGGTTTGCAATATCAACTGCACCTTTTGAGGTCCTGCAAATGGATTACATCCAGCTTGAGCGCTGTAACAACCTAAAGTATGTCTTAGTAGTGGTTTGCGCCTTCAGTAAATGGGTGGAAGCATACGCTACGAAGGATAATACAGCTCTTACGACAGCAAAGGTGCTCCTAAAGGAGTTCTTTCCCCGATTCGGCATTTGCCGAGTTTTGTGGAGTGACAACGGACCCCATTTTATTGGGCAAGTTGTTGAGTATCTCATGAAAGGATTGGGAATTAAGCAGAAGTTTCATGCTGCTTTCCACCCACAATCAGCAGGATTAGTGGAACGTTACAACTCCACTCTGAAATTAAAATTGGCTAAGATACAGGCTGATACAAAAGGGGATGATGGACGGAACGTTTGAGCCAATCAAACACTCACCCCCAGTCAACTGATCTGGGTTTAATCCATCATCATTCTTTAGCTCACTCCACCACCCCAGTTCAGACATGGCCATATGCAAATCAGTCTGACCCTGTGCCTCATGGGAACAGTCCAGCACGAACTGCCAAGCCATGTCTTCCCTGGACCGGAAACAAGCATCCTAGGACCGGTTTCTGGCATTCCAGCCGTCATCAGCCAGGCTTGCTTGAATCCAGTGGCAAAGTGAGCAAGGGACCCACGTCTGGGCATACCCCCGCCAACTTAGGGCGAACAAAGCGATACAAAAGGGGATGATGGACGGAACGTTTGAGCCAATCAAACACTCACCCCCAGTCAACTGATCTGGGTTTAATCCATCATCATTCTTTAGCTCACTCCACCACCCCAGTTCAGACATGGCCATATGCAAATCAGTCTGACCCTGTGCCTCATGGGAACAGTCCAGCACGAACTGCCAAGCCATGTCTTCCCTGGACCGGAAACAAGCATCCTAGGACCGGTTTCTGGCATTCCAGCCGTCATCAGCCAGGCTTGCTTGAATCCAGTGGCAAAGTGAGCAAGGGACCCACGTCTGGGCATACCCCGCCAACTTAGGGCGAACAAAGCGATACAAAAGGGGATGATGGACGGAGCGTTTGAGCCAATCAAACACTCACCCCCAGTCAACTGATCTGGGTTTAATCCATCATCATTCTTTAGCTCACTCCACCACCCCAGTTCAGACATGGCCATATGCAAATCAGTCTGACCCTGTGCCTCATGGGAACAGTCCAGCACGAACTGCCAAGCCATGTCTTCCCTGGACCGGAAACAAGCATCCTAGGACCGGTTTCTGGCATTCCAGCCGTCATCAGCCAGGCTTGCTTGAATCCAGTGGCAAAGTGAGCAAGGGACCCACGTCTGGGCATACCCCGCCAACTTAGGGCGAACAAAGCGATACAAAAGGGGATGATGGACGGAACGTTTGAGCCAATCAAACACTCACCCCCAGTCAACTGATCTGGGTTTAATCCATCATCATTCTTTAGCTCACTCCACCACCCCAGTTCAGACATGGCCATATGCAAATCAGTCTGACCCTGTGCCTCATGGGAACAGTCCAGCACGAACTGCCAAGCCATGTCTTCCCTGGACCGGAAACAAGCATCCTAGGACCGGTTTCTGGCATTCCAGCCGTCATCAGCCAGGCTTGCTTGAATCCAGTGGCAAAGTGAGCAAGGGACCCACGTCTGGGCATACCCCGCCAACTTAGGGCGAACAAAGCGATACAAAAGGGGATGATGGACGGAACGTTTGAGCCAATCAAACACTCACCCCCAGTCAACTGATCTGGGTTTAATCCATCATCATTCTTTAGCTCACTCCACCACCCCAGTTCAGACATGGCCATATGCAAATCAGTCTGACCCTGTGCCTCATGGGAACAGTCCAGCACGAACTGCCAAGCCATGTCTTCCTGGACCGGAAACAAGCATCCTAGGACCGGTTTCTGGCATTCCAGCCGTCATCAGCCAGGCTTGCTTGAATCCAGTGGCAAAGTGAGCAAGGGACCCACGTCTGGGCATACCCCCGCCAACTTAGGGCGAACAAGCGATACAAAAGGGGATGATGGACGGAACGTTTGAGCCAATCAAACACTCACCCCAGTCAACTGATCTGGGTTTAATCCATCATCATTCTTAGCTCACTCCACCACCCCAGTTCAGACATGGCCATATGCCAAATCAGTCTGACCCTGTGCCTCATGGGAACAGTCCAGCACGAACTGCCAAGCCATGTCTTCCCTGGACCGGAAACAAGCATCCTAGGACCGGTTTCTGGCATTCCAGCCGTCATCAGCCAGGCTTGCTTGAATCCAGTGGCAAAGTGAGCAAGGGACCCACGACAAATTACTCAATCTATCAAACTTACCATAAAAGTAAAATTTATTTATTCTATCACAAAAATAATTACTGTGTGTAACATATATTTAGATTTTAAAAATATATATTAACACACATTAATAATATTTGGAATAAAATAAAATACAACAACAATAATAATAAACATTACCCACCCACAATAAATAATAATAAATAAACTTACCAGTTTTTGCCCAAATGCTATAAATTCCATTTTCCACTAACACAATAGAAAGATTAAAAATACAGTTTCCCCAAAAAAAATGAAAAAATACAACTGTAGGAAAAAATAATAATCCATGTAGCAAATGTCCATAGGAAAACCATAAAAAACCCGAAAATGTATAAAATAGTAAAAAACGCTCCAGGTAAACCGAAAAATTTAAACAAGTGTTACAAATATATTAGTCAATAAAACTAACAAACACTTGTTTAAAAAAAAAAACGACTCCTTCCGATACGAAGAACTTCTGAAAATAAAAGAGTGTGAAAACTAAAGCACATACATTCCCACCCACATAAAATAACACATAAACAGTTACTAACATTACTACTAGCTTTAAATTTGATAAAAATATACATTAAACACCGAAATCGTAACTCTCTAAACAGGCCTACACAACGTTAACAATACGTAAAAACACGACACGTAACTATAACATATAACATTTCCGAATATAACTAATAAACATCTAACTACACTAAACAGTATCTAACTAGGTTCAAAATATATTTAAAACTTAGTTAAAACAAAGAAAACAAACCTTACCTTCAGCGACGTGAAGTATCTCCCAACCGCGAGCTTCTCTTCAACCAAAATGACACAAAACGACATTACCCGGTTACAAAATAACACGCCCAAAACATAATAAAAAGTGTAACCATATAAAATTTAACTCATTTAATACAGTAAAATGTTACTTTACATACAAAAAATGTACAACTGTTTAAATAAAACTGTTCAATTTTTTTGATGTAAGAAAAAATTGTGATATAATGTACCTAATTTGTAAAATTATAAAAATAAATAATATAATAAATATATTATTTATTATTATAATTACATGAAATAATAAATACAATAAAACAATGTACAAAAAATTGTTATAAATATTTTTCATGCATTATACAAATATATTTCTGTTAAAAACATGTTTTAAGTTAAAAACATTGTAAAAATAATTAATATTAATATTTTTAATATTAATATTAATTTAAAAATTGTAAAATGTATGTAAGAAAAATAAAAAAATGTTAAACATTTATATTATATGTAAACAATTTGCACTTTCTATGTATAAATATATACAATACCTATTACTGTATTAAATATAATTTAAAACACAAAATTCTACTGTTTTGTTAATAATTAATATGTACTTAAACAAAAATGTAAAAAATATAGGAAATGAACATAACATATTTTCTGAAATATATGCACTAATATGTTTCTATTGAATTATAATGTAATAAAATATTTTACTGTATTATCCTACTCATATTAATAAACAATAAAAAAATTATAACAACTACAATAAAAATAGTGTGTTTTCTATTTATGTTGATTTTACTTATTTTATCTATATTTTACATATGTTAATGCTATTTTTTTTACAAATATTATATTAAATTAATACTGTCAATTTATTAATTAACATTACTCATTTTTTTAATGCATAATTATCTTATATATTTTTCTAATACTAAATTTTAATATATTAATAAAAATATTACATAAAAATAGAATATTATTTATTATCCTACACTATAATTAATTAATAAACTATTACAACTCCAATATATAATAATTAAATACAGTTACTGTACACTAACATATTTTTATATACTATTCCTACCACAATATAAATTAATTTCAGCAAATGCTGCACAGTGAACATAATTAATTTACTATAACAACTCCAATACACATTAAATAAAGTAAATGTTGAACACTAAAAATAAATATTTTAATATTCCCAATTCAATATAAAATAATTAAGATAAGTGCTGGACACTAACATAAATAATTTACTATTTCCACTGCACTCTATATCAAATTGGGTTAGGAACTTAACAGTAAATCTAAATAATTTACTATTCCCACTCCAGTCTATATTAAATTGGGGTAGGTGCTTAACAGTAAACCTAAATAATTTACTATTACCACTCCAGTCTATATTAAATTAGAGTAGGTGCTGGACACTAAACATAAATAATTTACTATTCCCACTCCAGTCTATATTAAATTAGAGTAGGTGCTGGACACTAAACATAAATAATTTACTATTCCCACTCCAGTCTATATTAAATTGGGGTAGGTGCTTAACAGTAAACCTAAATAATTTACTATTCCCACTCCAGTCTATATTAAATTAGAGTAGGTGCTGGACACTAAACATAAATAATTTACTATTCCCACTCCAGTCTATATTAAATTAGAGTAGGTGCTGGACACTAAACATAAATAATTTACTATTCCCACTCCAGTCTATATTAAATTGGGGTAGGTGCTTAACAGTAAACCTAAATAATTTACTATTCCCACTCCAGTCTATATTAAATTAGAGTAGGTGCTGGACACTAAACATAAATAATTTACTATTCCCACTCCAGTCTATATTAAATTGGGGTAGGTGCTTAACAGTAAACCTAAATAATTTACTATTCCCACTCCAGTCTATATTAAATTAGAGTAGGTGCTGGACACTAAACATAAATAATTTACTATTCCCACTCCAGTCTATATTAAATTAGAGTAGGTGCTGGACACTAAACATAAATAATTTACTATTCCCACTCCAGTCTATATTAAATTGGGGTAGGTGCTTAACAGTAAACCTAAATAATTTACTATTCCCACTCCAGTCTATATTAAATTAGAGTAGGTGCTGGACACTAAACATAAATAATTTACTATTCCCACTCCAGTCTATATTAAATTGGGGTAGGTGCTTAACAGTAAACCTAAATAATTTACTATTCCCACTCCAGTCTATATTAAATTACAGTAGGTGCTGGACACTAAACATAAATAATTTACTATTCCTACTCCAGTCTATATTAAATTGGGGTAGGTGCTTAACAGTAAACCTAAATAATTTACTATTCCCACTCCAGTCTATATTAAATTAGAGTAGGTGCTGGACACTAAACATAAATAATTTACTATTCCCACTCCAGTCTATATTAAATTAGAGTAGGTGCTGGACAGTAAACATAAATAATTAACTATTCACACTGCAATATAAATTTAAATAAACTATATACTAATAACTAAACATTACCAATTACATCCCCCCAAAAATATTTTTTCATAATAACTCCCAAACATTATACCTTATAAACCCAAAAACACACTACTAAAAATAAATTTCAAATTTATAATTCTATAAATCTATTTATTTTTCAATAAAATCTAAAATGTTCATATTTTTTAATAAGATTTAATTATAAATATATAATTTGTAATACACTCACCACCCTTATCCCCTAAAAACCCAACAACTCACTGATAAACATATTTATCAAATTTATATTTCAATACTTTATTTTCTTTTAAAAAATAATTCCAAATTTATTCTAAACTTTGATAATATTTAATTTAAAATATATATTTTTAAAACACTACCCAACATTATCCCATATAAACAAAACAAGCCACTGCTCCAAAATATAATTTCAATTTTAAATTTCCATATATTTATAAATTTTTTAAATTTGTTATAAATCTTTAAATATATTATTAATATTTAGTTGTAATTATATATTTTTAACACACTCCCACCATCATCACCTATAAACCCAACATCCCACTCCTAAAAATAAAATTTAATTTACATTTAAATAATGTTTTATTTTTTAATTATTTCTAAATTTATTAAAAATTGTCATTATATTTATTTGAAAAATATTAATTTTTGTTAAAACTACCCACCCTTATACCCTATAAAAAGAAAAATTCACTACTAAAAATTAATTTCTATTTAAAATTTAAAAATTACTTTTTGTTTTAATAAATACATTTCTCAATTTTTTAAATATTTTTTAAATTATTTAATATAAAATATATATTTATAAAATACTCCCCACCCTTATCCCCTACAAACCCAACATCACACTTCTAAAATTAATTATCAAATTTAATGCTAAATACAAAGGGCCCATTAGGATGTCGGGCGGGCTTGCCACTACTGCCGTGCTGGCGGATGCAAAAACCACGAGTCACCGCCTGCTGCACGCAGCAGTCCACACGCCCGCCTGATTACGATGCGGCAAGTCAGGCCAAACACCGCGGCAAGCCAGCCGACACCGTCCGCCATCAAGGTGCGCCTGCACACGTAGCGGCGCAGCACGGTTGACACACACCGTCCGGCGAAACACGTACCGCCCGGCGTACAAATTAGCGATGCTCGCACACGAAGCCCGGAACCCACGGCTAGCAGACACACGTACGTCAAACCATAGCGGTAACACGAACGCCGAAGCACGGACA